>VZSF01010137.1:71617-96572 GCA_013398295.1 Chionis minor | reverse complement strand
CCCCCCCCCCCCCCCCCCGTCACTCCAGAAATAGTGATGGATTCTGTCCCTTCATGATTTGATGGCAGTAGGGTACACTGTGCACCAATGTCCACCAGGGCTTCATACTTTTGTGGCTCTGACATGCCAGGACATCAAATCCACACAGTCCAATAAACTCGGTTGTCCCTCTCCTCCTCCTGGCTGGAGGCAGGACACCTCTAACAGTGGGCATAGTACCTACAATCAGCGTATGGGTTCCTACCTGGGCTGGAGTATCGCCCACCGTAGGTCGGAGCAGCCTTCCTCCTGGAAGAACGTGTTCTTCCAGCTGCTTCATCTAGCAACTCAAGCACCCGTGCCTCTAGGGCTGCGGTAGGTTGTCCATCCCACCTCCTCATGTCCTCGCCCTGGTCACAGAGGCAAAACCACAGGAAACCTCGGAGCGAGTTCCGTTTTACTTGAGCCCTAGGAGAGCGTTTTTTCCTACCAGCTGCAAGGTGGGTCTCTGCAGGGGAAAAGTCGGATCTCTCCTCCATCCTGGAGAGTTTATCTAACAGTTTCTCATTTTGCTCAGCCATTTCCTTGGTAATTTTCTGAACTTTATGAGTCAGCTTCTCCACAGCCGCCACAGCGAGCGGACAAGAGAGACTGTCTTCGTACAGCCGTACCTTGTTAGCCACTTCATCTACCGTTGGTGCGTCGGCATCAGATCCTCCCCAGACCAATATAGACAACGTGTGGGAATACACGGGGGGTGCGCCCCGCACAAACTTTTTCAGCATAGACCGTTCGCACGGCACCTCGTCAGGGTCTACGTTCTCTCGCCAGTCACCGTAAATCACCTCTCGCACAGCCAGTTTTCGCAGGTACTTAATACCTTTCTCTATGCTGGTCCATTTGCTCGGGCAGCACTCGAAATCATCCTTAAAGGGGTACCTGCCCCTTACAGCTGACAAGAGTCTTCTCCAGAGACTGAGAGTGTTTGACTTTCTCCCGATCGCCTTATCGATGCCTCCATCTCCAGTCAGGTTTCCCAACTGCCTGGCTTCTCTACCGTCTAGGTCTATGTCATCGGCCCCATAATCCCAGCATCGGAGCAACCAGGAGATAAGTGTCTCACCTTCATGACGGCTAAAGTCCTCCCCCATATTTCGCAAATGAGCCATCTGTTTTAATTTCCAACCCCTCAAGACCCTCAAACGAAAAAAAAATCTGATACTCTCTCAACCGAGCAAGCCGGAATTCGAACTATTCAGGTAATCTGTCAGAGCCCCGGTCGCGCCCCACGCTGGGCACCAATAAATCTGAGGAGGTTTAGGCTGGGCTGGCCAATACACGAACGACAGAGAGTCACTCTCCCTTCCCAGGAGGGACCAGAGGGACACTCTGTCGTTCCCAGGAGGGGAAGGGAGAGAGAGAATACAGGAGAGAGACTTACGGGTTGGAAAAAAAAAGTAAAACAGCTTCAATGAAACATTAACAATAAAAAGAGAAGATAATAATGTTAATAAGAAAATAATTAAGTATATACAAATATATACAAAACCAGAACCGAGGTCCCAGGATGATGTTCAGGTCACTGGCAGGCAAAATTCCAGACTGGACTCAGCGGCAGACAGGAACTGAACTCAGGAACTGGATTCCGGAATGCACGGAGCGGGATCCAAGGCAGATGAACAGATAGAGTCCTGCTCGGACACCGGCCATTGAAGAAGGAGGCTGATCCTCTGATCCTGCAGCTTTTATCCTGAGCATGACGCCGATGGGATGGACCTGTCGGTCCAAAACCCTGTTGGTCAGTTTTGGGTCACCTGTCCCGTCCGCTCCTCCCCTCAGGTGGGATCCCACGGCGCTTTTCCGCTTCCCACCCTCCCACGGGGTGAAATACCAAAGTTGGCTGCCCTTGGTGGTGAGAGCAGTCAGGGTAAGCAGGAGCCTCTCGGCACACCGTGCCTTGGTATTAAATACAGGCGTCAGACTTTATCGCTGCCAGAAGCAGATACTGTCCGAAAAACATGCCGTTCATTTCAGACAGTATGGCCAGTTAGAAGAGACTTAAGTGAAAAAGTAAAATTACTGGAAAGAAAATGCGTTTTCTTCTACATCAAACCAGGACAGAATCATAAACCATCTAATAAGATTTTGCTCATAACTAAATCAAGCAAAAGATAATCTGGACAGCAAAAGAGTAGCTGATTTTCGTACTGAAACACATTTAACTGCTGTTACGTGTTTCCTTCTCCCAGACAGAGGTGCGGGTTGCAACTGTCAAATACAGCTGGCAGAGATCAGCAGCCCAACAGCCCATCCTGAAGAGCCCGTGGCAGGCAACAACTCTCCGTTGCACGACGACTAACGCCACAGGGAATGGCTGGAGAAGCAGCGGGATTATTGATCCAGGTTGGACAGCGTGGGAACGGCGGTTGCTAAAAACCAGAATTCAGACCTTGAATGTGCGATAGTCCTGGTTCCAGATGGGTTTGTCCACCCGCTGATCCGTCCTATCATTCTGTGTTCCACTGAATCCCAGCACCAGAAATTCCCAGCACTGATTTCTTTTTTCCAGTTCAGCCTCTGAAATAGGAAATTGTTCCAGCACATTTCCACATCCAAGCCCCAAATTCTGCTCTAAGCCCAACCTGTTTAATTGCCTTTTCTGCCCCCAAACTTGCACTCACGTTCCTGCTGGGTGCCACCCCCTGTGCTCTGCTCCACCAGCTCGCTGCCAGAGGGACAGCGGGAATAAACCGAAATTATTTAAGAGATGGATGGAGTTGGTGTATTAAAAAAAAAAAAAATTATTAAATTACTTTTAGCTGCCACCATTGTGTGTGTTAACTTGGCTGAACAGCAAAGGGGAAGTCAGTTTAAAAATACCTGAAAGGACTAAATACCCAGGGTGCACTATTCCGAAAAATAAGGGAAGAGTACTGGAATTAATACTAAAGATGAGCTGCCAAGCATTTTAAAAACACTCTTATTTTGCCTGAACTTGTTTCTTTCTGTGGGCTCGAAAGACTGTCTAGAATGGCTATGCTGGATTTGTTCTTTGGTTTGTCCCTAAAATATTAGGAATGCCAATATTAGCCTGTTTTTCTATACAATTCTTGAAGATCCCAAGGACATATTAGGATCTTTCAGGTATTTTTAAGCCCAGATTTTTAAGGAGAGATGCTGGATTTTTAGCCAAGTCTTCCTTTCTCTGAAATGGTAATTAGCCACCGAAGTGGAAAAATTAGGAAAAAAGCAAAAAGCAGAAATTCACAATATCTCCCTCTCAACCTTTCCCTTTTAAGAACAGAGTTTTCACTTCCTTTCCTCTTGAAACTTTATCTTCACATATTTTCTCGTTTTTTTGTAGACCAGACATCTAAGAAGTTTAAAATAAATACGCTTCGGCCTCTTAAAGCCTTTTCCCAGCTACCAATGTCTAATTCATTACATGGTCTAGCTTATTAAGGGAGATGATGGAACATTATTTTTAAGGTATTTAGAAATTAAATAAGCAAGAGAATACAGTTCTCGGTTTTCCTGTTATTTGCCATCATAAACATCCATTCTCAGGGCCCCTTGCTCATGTTGGAATTGTACCATAAATTCTGGGAAAAGGACCTTGACTGATGGTATTTCCAGACGGTCTACGAGCCTGCCCTTCTTAGTACAAGGCCACTGATAACGAGGAAAGTTTTGCAGCTAATTGTACAATCGTATTCTAAAAACTCCATGTGGGACTCTCCCTTTCCAGCAACAACCCGCACAACAAAACAAAACAAACAAAAAAAAAAAGCATGATGTTATAAAGAAGAGATGAAAGGAAAACCGAGGGGCTGCGTCGGCCCTTTCATCTGCAGGTCTTCAAAAAATACCTGTAGGGCAAATACTTCTGATTCCTCCCAAAGCAACGCCAGCCCCAGCAGCAGCTCCATGCCGTAAATAAGCCCGTCATCGTACTCGGGCTGGAGCTTGGAAGACGTCGCATCCCACTGGAAACTTTTGAGGGCAAGTTTTCTTCTGAGAAGTTGACATCAGGACAGGATTTCTTTTCGAGAGAGAAGACGGCAACTCTGGCGTAACTAACTCCAGCTAACCCAAATTTATCCTAGCTACGCCTGGACCTCGTGCTGCCTGCAGAATCCAAACGGGAAAGGCGGGCAGGGAGCCAGGACCGGAGAGGAGACAGAAGCCTGGCTGGAGCCCTCTCCATGCCGCTGGCTCCGGGCTGGGGTCCGCAGGGCTGACGAGCGTTAAGCCCGTACTTCCAAGAATCTAGTACCGAACACAACGTCCCCCCGTGCCCTTAGAGAGGTCGGCTGGGCATTTCCACGGGCAGGAAACGTTATTTTTAATTTAAAGCCCAGGTTCGGCACACGCCAGAGGTGGAGGCGGCCAGCTGGAGAGGGCTGGGCTGCACGGGACGAGCACTGGTGCTGCTGGAGGAGGCACGGCTCTTCCCGAAATCCGCTCCGCAGCACGCAATTCCGTGCAGCAGACATCGAGACCCGTTTCATTTCTCATCTCTGAGCCGTGGGGTAGATTAATTACTCTCTGCTTGACGCAGCATTTCTAACTCCCTTTTCTCTTGGCCTTCATCGAACAAGGGGATACACACCTGGAAAACCGAGCTTTCCGTGCTCGCCTCGCCGGGACACGCACCCATCAGCCACAGCATCTGCACGGCTAACACAAAAGCACCACTTCCATATCTACAGTCCTAATCCCACAATAAATAGGCCTTTTTTTTGGCAAATAAAGTCATTGCCAATGGGTATACTATATGGCTCTGCTCTGTTTAACTGAATAATTCGCTAGGACTGAATTACTCTAGCCTGTATTAAATGTTGAGATTATCGAACATGTGCTCGTACTGAATTAATATTTTATCGCTCCTGGGTCCTGTGTGGGCTGGCTGTTCTCCGGGAGTGCTTTAGCACCATGGAAACGTTGGGAGAGATTTTCTCTTAATTGCATGAATGGTTGACAGATAACAGTACAGTACCATGGAATTAAGCCCCAATTGCTGATGAATTCTGATGAGCTGCTACACTGTTTCTGTTATTTTAATTTTATTTTTAAACCTGGCAACATCTGTCCTTGTCCATTATAATTTCTGAAAGCTTTAATATCAGTAGATAGTGTATCTGTATGACAGGCAATACATAATTACCACAACTACAACTCACACGGAGGTGAACCCTTTAAACTTAGGGGAGAATTTCAGTTAAGAGAGGAAAAAAAAAAATCTCTTGAGTGATCAAAAACTCTAATGAAATGTTTCTTTTCCATTTAATTCGTATTTTTATGGTGAGGCTAATTCTCTAAATAATAACCCCTTGGTTTTAGAATTGTCAAGAAAATAGTGTTTAAGCACTATTATTCAAAACTATTGTCAGCAAATACAGGTAGCTCGTTATAAATCAACTTTTTGTATTTCTCAATTTAGAATTATTCAATATCTTGTAGGACAGAGCCCTAGAAACCCCCGAGCATTATTATATAATTAAGGAGTTTTGCAGAGTGCCTTTTTTTCTTTAAGCAACTTTGTGCTGCATGATTCAGCCTACTGTAGCTGCATGTTATTATACTGCAAATGCGTATTACATCTTTGCAAAAATATTTTTATCTGCCCATGTAAGTTCGCAGCACACAGCTCCGCGTCACTCACTCTGCATTACAGGGTGTTGCCGAATCACGGAATCACAGAAAGTTAAGGGTTGGAAGGGACCTCTGGAGCTCATCCAGTCCAACCCCCTGCCAGAGCAGGGTCACCCGGAGCAGGTGGCACAGGATGGCGTCCAGGCGGGTTGGGAATGTCTCCAGAGTTGGAGACTCCCCCGCCTCTCTGGGCAGCCTGTGCCAGGGCTCTGCCACCCTCCAAGGAAAGAAGTTCCTCCTCGTGTTCAGATGGAACTTCCTATATTTTATTTTATACCCGTTGCCCCTTGTCCTATCACTGGGCACCACTGACAAAAGCCTGGCCCCCTCCTCCTGGCCCCCTCCCTTCAAGTATTTGTAAATATTTATGAGATCCCCCCTCAGTCTGCTCTTCTCCAGACTAAAAAGACCCAACTGCCTCAGCCTTTCCTCAGAAGAAAGATGTTCCAGCCCCCTGAGCATCTCCGTAGCCTTTTGCTGTCCCTTCTCCAGCAGTTCCCTGTCCTTCTGGAACTGGGGAGCCCAGCACTGGACCCAGGACTCCAGCTGCCCCTCCCCAGGGCAGAGCAGAGGGGCAGGATGACCCCCCTCCACCTGCTGGCCACACTCTGCTTGATGCCCCCCAGGATGCCACTGGCCTTCTTGGCCACCAGGGCACATGGCTGGCTCATGGGCATCCTGTTGGCCACCAGCACTCCCAGGTCCCTCTCTGCAGAGCTGCTGTCCATTATCCCATGTGCATTCGCTCAACGTCCTGTGACTGTTTGAGGGATAATTATAGTAATTACCCCTAACACCACAAACAAAAGGCAACGGCACTTGGCCAATAAGACATATTGTACCAAAACTAAGCCCAGCAACAATCCCTGTCAGGTGACAGTAAGTGTCCAGCGCTGGCACTGGCAGTCGAACAGAGGAGCTCTGCAGGGCACAGGAAGGCTGATGACACGGGGACAGCGAGTTGCCCAAAGCACCTTCTGCTCAAACCCAGCAGCGGTTTCCTGGTGGGCACGTTTCGGCTTGGCACTGCTGTCCTTGGGACCAGACAGCACAGCCTGCTCTTGGGGCTGGTTGAGCTGGTGTCTGTCAGAATCCAAACAAGAAGGAACAACTGGGTTTGGATTGGTTTCAATTCATTTTGACAGAAATCTGCAAGTTATATTCCTTAAGACATCAGAAATCATTACTGAATTTTCATAGAATCACAAGATTGCCTAGGTTGGAAGAGACCTTCAAGATCCTGGAGTCCAACCATCACCCCGGCGCTGCCCAACCCACCCCTGACCCGTGTCCCTCAGCACCGCGTCTGAGGGCTGGAAACCCCTCCAGGGGTGGCGACTCCACCACTGCCCTGGGCAGCCTCTCCCAGTGCTTGATGCCCCTTTCCATGAAGAAATTTGTCCTAAAATACATAAAGTTTTTGCCATTTTATAAGAGCAGAGCATTAAGTGTTGTATCGCCAAAGCTGTGGCTGAGTCTTAACACCGAATTACATACCAGTCTCAATCCATCCTCTGAATCTGATCCATACCCATATACTGTTCCAAGGATCCCCTGCTCCTCAAAAGCTTCCTTGGCACTTTAAGCATAGCAAGCTCCAAAGTATTTTCAAAATACTTTCCTGATTTTAATCAGATCACATATGGAGACAGTGAACTCTGTAGGTGGCAGACAGACAGTCTGGAAGGGACTGACAGGTTTTTATTCACCCTGCCCGTATGCAAGTGGGGAAACAGAGCACACGTGGCAAAGGGGCAGGTTTGAGAGCTGGGAGATCGTTTGGTCACTGTGCCCACTTGCTTCAGGGTCTCTGCCAGGACCCTCCAGGAGTCCTTACATAAGAAATCAAATTATCTTAATGCCATTTATCACTATTATCATGAATATAATATGTCATTAGAAACTTCCAGTAAAACTTCTTTTGTGCTTTTTTCTTTCTTTTTTTTTTTTTTTTAAAATGAGACGGATGTGAGCCAAATGCCAGATTTGAAATGAGGCACGTTGGGTTTAGACCCAATTTTGTCTCCGTGCCCTTTTTTAAATATGCAGGGGTAAAGCCTGGATCTACTCAGGATCTTCAATTTCTGGTGTTCAAAATCCAGGTTTGAGCTATACACTCTGATCTCACCTCTGCTACCAGTGAGGGACAGTGTCTACAAACAAAGATTTTAGGAAAAAAAGACTATTGTGTCCCCATTCCTCCCCTGTTCCCCACATCACCAGGCAGCTCCTTACAGACGAGAGCAGGAATAGTGTCCATCTCTCCATCTGGAGGAGGCAGGACACTGTCCTACAGATGCTGCTGACCCCAGTAACAGCAGGATATAGTCAGGTTGCCTATTTTCATACTACTGCACCTTTTGTTGTGATACAACAGCAAAAATACAGTCGAGGGGGGGGATTCTGACCCTCGGCTCCGCTCGGGGGAGACCCCACCGGGAATCCTGGGTCCAGCTCCGGGGGTCCCGACAGCAGAAGGACACGGAGCTGCTGGAGCGGGGCCGGAGGAGGCCCCGGAGATGCTGGGAGGGCTGGAGCCCCTCTGCTGGGAGGACAGGCTGGGAGAGCTGGGGGGGTTCAGCCTGGAGAAGAGAAGGCTCCGGGGAGACCTTCCAGCCCCTGCCAGGGTCTGAAAGGGGCTCCAGGAAAGCTGGGCAGGGACTCGGGATCAGGGAGTGGAGCCACAGGACGAGGGGTGATGGTTTCACACTGGCAGAGGGAGATTGAGATGAGCTGTTGGGCAGAAATTGCTGGCTGTGAGGGTGGGGAGCCCCTGGCCGGGGTTGCCCAGAGCAGCTGTGGCTGCCCCATCCCTGGAGGTTCAAGGCCAGGTTGGACGGGGCTGGGAGCAGCCTGGTGTGGTGGGAGGTGTCCCTGCCCAGGGCAGGGGGTGGCACTGGATGACCTTCCACGTCCCTTCCGCCCTACACCATCCGGTGATTCTGTGACTAATAAAAAGCACTCTGATGGGAACACAGTACTGCGGAATCCCCCCAGCCGTGCTCGCGGAGCGCCGCAGGCAAGAGGCAGGAACTTTCTGCCCCGGGTGCTCCATACCGGAGCGCGCACAGGGTTACTGCAGTGAGGTTGACACGGAGCCGTGCAAACCATCTCTCGTGCCCTGGGAAGAGAGAAGTAACAGCAACACAGCCCAGCTGCCCGTTGCCCAACGCTCTGCGACCCGTCCGAGAGCCCTGCGTTCCTGCTCCTGGGAAGCCTGGAGACCACCCCCTCCCGCAGCTGCTTCCCGCACGCCTGCCTTTGAAAATAAACAAGACAACAATTATGTTTGAAAAACATCTAGATTCACTAAAGCAAGAGCTAAACGTGGCCACGATCATTTCATAATACATCTGTTTACTTTCTGCAGTTGTTAAGAAAATGACACCATTATCTATATTTTAAAACACAGTAAACTACCTTTAAAATGCTCATCTGCTGAGGGAAGAGGTTGATTTTCCAGAAGAGCTATGGCCCAAACAGAAGAAAAGCTTTTTATCAGCCAAACAAGCAAGTTTGATAGTTAATTAAGCCACAGTCATTTCTCCTGTGTTTACAGGATTGTAGGTAAATGCATATTTAGGAATTGTCACTCTCCTGTGGGGGAAACCTCCCCAGAATAATAGCTTCCTATTTTCTTAAAATTGCAACTAAATGAGGACAGAAGAGTCATGATCTAAAGGCTTCAGAAGCCGACCTGCCCAAATCTGGCACTTCGAAGAAGAAACGTTCTAAGTGTTGCGCAGTGTTTAACTTGCATTGAAATCAAGAGCAACTGTGAAGCTAAAACCTCGCGCGTGCTTTGGAGGTGCGGGATTAATGTAAATACTGCACGGCTTTGTCTGATCTCGAGTAGAAAAGCGTTTAACACTCTGTGTCGCTTCTATCCAGCCTGAATTCAGATTACAGATTTAAGGAGCGTTTCTGTCAGCTCCCATCCACAACCCCCACCATCAGCAATGTTAATGCCCTGCAAATAATAACGTTAACATTAACAAAATTACGGCACAAACGGAGAAACAGCCTCGTTTGGGTGAAAAGCAGAGCTCGGCGCGGTGACTATGGACGTCTATGACAAACAGTCGGGTAAACAGACATTTGTTCCGCGCACACGAAGCTGAAAATATACGTAACGGGCGATGCAAACGCATGACTCCTTCAGATTGCTCTTTGGCTATATAAATGTGAGTAGTTTGGCCCATTTCCATCAGCATCATTCATGTTTAAATCAAATAAATTTTCAGCGTATTACTACACCACTTCTGGCATTGCTGAATGTGCGTACGCATATCTAGTCTAAAATTAGAGGCGTTGGAAGCGCGTTATCGGGGGGGAAATGATTTGGCTGAAAAAAAATGGATACCAAGCTAATTACGGATGGGGCTGGTTGTATTTCCTGTTGTTGAGATTGCTCAACACTGAAGACTGGGTCTTTTTAGGAAAGAGGTTTCTCATCAGAAAACGTTTGGTATTCTATTACTGTTCCCACTCTACCTCAGGTAGAAAAGAGATTGCCTATAATTTTTAAATACAATCCCAAAGGGAAAAATCTCGCTTTCCTAAAGCAGCATTTAACCTGGAGTTCAGGCACTCACATGAGATAGATGAGAGCTCCTAGGTGGACCAAGGACATGACTTCCATCTACCAGAATCTCTGTGCTACTAACTATTCTGGACAGGATGTCTCTGTCATTCCTCTTGGACTGTTTTACTGCTCATAAATATTCACCAGGCCAGAAACAGAAGCTGAAGAGAAGCCAGGGCATGAATATCTCAGACTGGCCAGACAATGAGACTGGAACAACAGAATTTGGAAGGGAAGATGCACTTGAGGCATACGCCTAAGATTGAGAGGAGCCAGACTTCAGAGATGGACACAAAGGTTCGTATTTATTAGGATACACCATCAAACGGGGTCCAACGTGAAACGGGAGATTACACATTCCCTGCTGTCCTCTGGAGCAGCTCCCAGTTCCACCACGTTGGTCTCTCTGCTGATGTGTTCTCCTCCTTCCATTCTTCTCAGACTATCTGGTTATTTCCAAGATTCTTCCCAACCCAGTTATTCACATGGATAGGGCCAAACCCTTCACCTCCTCCTCTCAGCTGCCCTAACAGCTGGCCCTAAACCTGCAGCAGCCCTCGAATTTCTTCATTTTCTCAAGCTCATCAGCTCACTTAATGGTCGAGCAATTCTTTCAGTCTATCGAAAACTGCTCTGCTGAAATGGAGAACTTATATTTAGCCTTCTATTTAAACAAAATAACCTACTATTGCATGAAGGTCATTTTTAACAACAAGCTCTAACAATTTTAGAACAGCATCTCCTCTTTTTGAGTCAGTGAATATTTATTTTAAAAAAAACCTGTTGGCTAGAAACTGAATAGCTCTAATTTGATATAGAGGATACCAGCTGATAATAGTGTATAGTGACCTAGAAAAAAATTAAAGCGACTGACATTTTTGTCTCCAGCTTACAAGTAAGCTAAGTCCAACAGTTTGAAAAAGTTTAACTTGGTGCAACTAATTCAAACCCTACTCGTAGTAAATTACACCGTGGCATTGCTATGAGCCTGTGGCAAGTTTGCAAGAGTTGCATTGGCAGAAAGCTCATGGGAAAGCGAGCTAGAGCCTGCGGAGTGAGGATAATGCTGTCCCTGACCCCAAAGAGCAAACAGTTCCACAAATGCCTTCTTTTTCAAATGTATATTGAAATTAACTTCCGTATTAATGCAACAGAGTACACACGACAAGCAGTATCACCAACTGCACGATGCTTTATTTTAGCTTTACGGGAGCTAGCACTTACGCTAGAAAGATCAGAGTCATTAGGCAATGTAATTAAAGTGCAAGGGAATGGCTTCCTTGGGGCGATGGGGCAGCAAAAACCTCAAGAGCAGCCCTCTCTCCTCAGAAGTAGGGGTACTGGTTTGTTAATTGTGTCAATGGTTCTCAAGCCTCTCAATTCCTCAGTGTATTAACCCTGTCTTTTTCACGCGGACAATTTCTTCCTTCCCTCTTCCCTCCAGGATTTTACTTAGTCTGTTGTTTCTAATCAAATCATGGTGATTTTCAAGTGGTTTCCTTTCTATTTAGAAAATTTCATCTTTCCTGCATTAGCCCTCCAAGAAAAATACCGGCATAAGTAAAGTCTTCCTTCTAGAAACTATCTGCATACACACCACCCATGGACCAGGAAGAAATACAGTAACAGGGGCACCAAAATCAGAGGAAGGAGGTGGACAGAGCTGGTTGCTGCAGAACAGAAACTCCTTCCATTATCCCTTGTGTTCTGCCAGCGCTGCCAGCCCAGGCGGCGACTCGCCGGGATGCTCCGCGCTCCCTCCGCATAACCTCGCCAGGAGGTTCCGTGACCGGGGAGGTGGGGTGGGACAGGAGTAAAGCGAGGGCTTCCACCGCGGTTACTGCTTCCCTTGCTTTCTCCTTTTGTCCAAGGAGGCGCTCTGTTTCCAAGTAGAACAAGATCAGAGAACTCTTTCAAGGTCAAGAGTTTTACAGTGTTCATGAGAGACCCAAATAGAAGCGGCACCTGCGCTTACCACTAAGCCACAGCACACAGGAAGCTTCCAGAGCAAGACTAACGCGGGATGGAGGAGCATATGCCATGTCACTTTTACAGGGGTTTTTTCCAATTAATAGAATCAAGGGGTTTTTTTTAAATTTGAAAGCCTACTTGAGTTCCTGCTCTACAACCCAGCTTGTAAACATAGACAGCTAAGGACTGCTGGATTTCAAGGACTTTTCAATTACCTCTTTTTCTCCTCGTCTTCTCTGGCTGCTTCCCAGCCTTTCAGGAAGGCTTTCATACCCTGTCCTGGTTTGAGGTAAAACAGGACCAATATTCTTTTCAGTAATTTCACTTTTTAGCTGGGCCCCCCTTCTAACTGCTGAAATTACCAGCGTGTTGTGCAGGAACTCTTGGCTCTCAGAGCGGTAAGACCGATGTTTGTAGTAGATGCCAAGGCACGGTGTCCGGGAGGCTCCTGCCTACCCTGCCTGCTCTCACTGCCAAGGGCAGCCAACTTTGGTATTTCACCCCGTGGGAGGGTGGGAAATGGAAAAGCGCCGAGGGATCCCACCTGCGGGGAGGAGCGGACGGGACAGAGGACCCAAAACAGGGCCTGCAAGGTATTTGGCCAAGGAGATCTGGATCATATCAGCCTCCTTCAGGAGCTGAGGGACCACACGCGGCAGCTACCGCTACCTGTCTGCTGCTGAGCATCGCGGCGTGAATCATTCTCCCCGAGCAAGGCGGTTACCAGGCTGCCAAGCAAGAGATCGTTGCAGATCTCAGCCTGCGCCAACGTGAATTTCAACTAATACATCCCTCATACCGTGAGGCCTAAACCACGTTTTTGCAACTAAAAACTTTAATTTCATTAAACGATGCCTAACGACTCAAAGTCTTTGTAAGTTCTGTTTGGGGAAAAAAAAAAGGGCTCATCTTTGTTTCCCCTGTGGGGACAAAGCAGCATCTCAGCCTGTGCCAACGTGGATTTCAACTAATATATCCCTCATACCGTGAGGCCTAAACAACATTTTTGCAACCAAAAAACTTTAATTTCATTAAACGATGCCTAACGACTCAAAGTCTTTGTAAGTTCTGTTTGGGGAAAAAAAAAAGGGCTCATCTTTGTTTCCCCTGTGGGGACAAAGCAGCATCTCAGCCTGTGCCAACGTGAATTTCGACTCATCATCCCTCATAACGTGATGCCTAAACCACATTTTTGCAGCCAAAAAACTTTAATTTCATTAAATGATGCCTAACGACTCAAAGTCTTCGTAAGTTCTGTTTGAAAAAAAAAACGGGCTCATCTTTTTTTCCCCCCTATAGGGACAAATCAGCAATAGACCACCAAATGCAGTGAAAATATTAGGTGCAAAGGACTGGGAAGCTGGCAATAACAGCCTTGCTGTGGTACGAGAGATCTGTTGTATATTAATGACAGCACTATTATACCCTGGCTGCAAAAGAAACATGAAAATTTCATGCACATTTATTAAAATCAACGTGTTATCATTAAGTTGCATTTAGCAAATAAAGCAGTTTTCATCGCTCCAGCTGGTCTCGGAAACTCTTCAGGATCAGGAAAAAAAGCAACACCACCACCGCGTGGCAGAAACCAGCACATCACCAGTAAGTGGCAGGGAAAAACAGGGCAAATCCAGGGAAGGCAGGGCTTGCTCCATTTTCTTTTCAATTACTCAGACATCCTACAACAGCTTCCCGAATTCACTTGAAGAAGGAAAGTTTTCATATGGGTCTATATGGGCTTCTGCTATTTTCTCCCTGTGCAGTACAGGACATCGTACTTTAAATTCAGTGTCGTGGGTTTCTTGTCTGCTTTGACTTTCTAGATTATGTTGCAGTTGTCTTCAATCCTCATTACATTTTCCAGGTATTAATAGATACGCAACTATGTGGATCATACAAAGGGACGCCTGTATCTTCGGAGGAAATGAGGAACATATGCTATCAAGTAAACACCACTGGAATTACAAGGTTGGAGCAGGGGTAGGCTGCGGCGCTACGGTTCACCCGGTGGTTTTGATATTTATCACATTCTTCCAAGCAGCCGGGTAGAAACGGGCTATTTTCAAAGCTTTGTTTCATGTCACAATAAAGCATTCTGTGAACAGGATGGAATCACAGAATCACTTGGGTTGGAAGAGACCTTCAAGATCATCAAGTCCAACCAGAAACCTACACTGCCAAAACCCCCCCTAACCCATGTCCCTCAGCACCACGTCTGCCCGGCTTTTAAATACCTCCAGGGACGGCGATTCCACCCCCTCCCTGGGCAGCCTGTTCCAATGCCCGAGAACCCTTTCCGTAAAGAAGTTTTTCCAAATATCCAACCTAAACCTCCCCTGGCACAACCTGAGGCCATTTCCTCTTGTCCTGTGGCTTGTTCCTTGGGAGAAGAGATTGACCCCACCTGGCTACAACCTCCTTTCAGGGAGTTGTAGAGAAACAACAGCTCGCACCCAGGTAATAAGCCAAGCGATTTGGAAACGAGCTTTCCCAGCTGCAGGCAGAAGGCTGGCTTTGCGTCAGCTTCCAAGGAGCTCACTGCGCAGCCGGGTGCCCGAGGAGTGCGGTTTCCCCTCCCCTCTCCAACGGAGGCGGTTGTCTGTCCGTCCAGGCACGCGTCTCCCCTGCAGCTCACGGTAAGGCTGCCGCACGCAGCTCCTCGAGCCCTCACGTGCTGGAGAGTATGTTCACCCGGCCTCAGCCCCGGTGATTATTCACCAGTGTGAAACCTATCCTGACGCGGTTGGATCCAGGAGACTGACCAGGCAGTAACTCTGACTGATTTCCTAGCGCGTGTGTGAACTTCCCAACCACCTCTGCCCAGGGAGGGGGTGGAATTGCCGTCCCTGGAGGTATTTAAAAGCCGGGCAGACGTGGTGCTGAGGGACATGGGTTAGGGGGGGTTTTGGCAGTGTAGGTTTATCGCTGGACTCGATGATCTTGAAGGTCTCTTCCAACCCAAGTGATTCTATGAGTCTATGATTCTATGAATTGTGTAGTATTTGAAAAGACCACGGTCTATTCCCAAGAACAATTTGTGCTTTGTGTTTCCTTGATACGTTCTCCTATTGTTTTGTTCAAGCTGTTTGGATCTCCCGAGCCTTTTTACTAGGTCAAGAGAGAACTGTATTTCAAATTCTTAATTAAAGCAGCGCAGCCTCAGATGATGGAAGCAGCACAACACACACCAGCAGTAGCGACTTCAAGGCTGTGTGCGTGCAAAAGCTACTTACTTTGGTCTGGAGTCCTTTAGACATTACAGAAGATCTAGGAAAATCCTGGAGGGGAAGAAAAAAAAAAAATCTTTGTAAATATTTAGTTATATTTCCTAGTGATCCAGACAGTTTCTTCCATGGTTCCTGCCAACATCCTCTTTTCCCGACTGTTGTTTAACATGCCTGACAGCTGCCACCTTCCACACGAGGAACATCTGCATTTCAGAGACTCGTGGAGAACGAGCGAAGCACCAAGAACCACCGATACGAATGCCTGAAGGCACGTACAATATTCACACTTCCCCACTGCTTCCAAACACCATCACAATGAAAACTCTAGTCTGAGCATTCTCCCCTTTTGATAGAAGAACCTGCCTTTAGTGAACAGCCGGGAGTTGTGAACACATGGGATAAGACAACCGTTCTCCTCGTGGGATCCCATCCTTTGGTCTTCTGAGTAACTGGCTTCTAAACCCGCCGCACGATGAAGCATTTTAATGTCTACTTTGCACGGACCGTTATGACCAAATGAATGATTTAGTAACCAAGTGTTTGGAGTAAACCAATTGACTAAAACTGCAGAGGGCATGTGCAACCAGGCTGGATCTGAGCAACAGCTGCTGCGCATTTGTAGAATAATAGATCTGATGAACTAATTTGTGAGGGAAAAACCAGGCGCAGCTGCGGTGCAGCTCACAAATGAAAAGCAACAAATTGTAAGCAACTGCATAACAGGATTGTTTTTCGGACCAACTTGAGTAAAACCGCGTGTAAATGGTTTGGATTTTTTTTTTTTTTTTAATTAAAAAGTTTGGTGGACAAGGGAACTGGGGAGAAAATGCCTGTATCGATTAACTGCTATTTAAAGGTGTGTAGCAGAGTCAGAAAATCAGTTTTCTTTTAAAGTACAGGAATAATTCAATTAAGTTCAATAAAAGCTATATCAACAGACACGTCGAAGGCACATTCTGCGTTTTTCCAGAGAAACACCATAGATCAGAATTCCTAGAATACTAAGTACAGATATTAAATTATCAGAGCAAACTTTTATTTGCTGTTACACCCAAAAGGAAGCTACAGTTTGCCCCTTCCCACCTTGCCTTCTAAAAGCCACCTCAAGAGTGGATGTCACACAACACAGGAGCCACAAGATTTGCACAAAGCTGTCAGAGAAGCACATGCCAATGGATTCTGTGCCGTATAACAAAGTTATCAGCAAAACAGCATACAATTAAAACTATCTTTTAAAAAGACCCGAGGTGAAATAATACTGTTTCACCAGTTTGGAAGTGCGTTTCCACTAAGCAAAGTCAAAACCAAATCGTGTCGACGCACATAACGTTGGATCAATAGAAATTACAAGATGAGCTTAAAAATAAACTCAACGGAAAGAGTCCTCGCTGAATTTAACCGGCACTGATTATTGCTTTAGAGCAAACCCCCTTAGCTATGGATTGCCGTACGAAGGAGACCACCTCTGCTGTACTCGGAGGGTGCCCAGCTAGCGGTCCCCCCGCTGTACCGATCTACGGGGTCAGCCCGATCCAGGTGCAGGACTCAGCATCCTTTCCTTCCTTTTCCTACTCCACAGTGAACTACAGTTCTCTTCTCATTTTTAGTCCCTCTCAGAAAAAAAAAGAAACCTGATGAAAACGCCATGTAGTTAGCTGTTTTTCTCTCTATTTCCATCTATTTTCTCGTACACAGAGAGTAAAAGGATGACCAGCCTTCCTGGATAAAGCTGTCGGATAATTTGAGGTGTTGCCAGTTTTTCATTTCATCCCGTGTTTCCAAGATCAGCATAAGCAAGAACGGCAAAACGCCTTGACGTTTCCACAAACCATCCAAATAGCACGGGGGTTTTAATTATTATGGCGGTGACCAAAATAATTTGAGAAATGCTTTTCGGAGAGGAGATAAATATCCAGAGGAATTTCCGCCCGTTTGGAGGGAAGAGTCCGTCCAGACAGACCTGTGCTGCAGCGAAGGGGCTGGATCCCACGCCAAGGAAGTCTGTTCTGCCAACGGAGTGGAGCGAGCAAGTGGCTTCGGTGCTCATCCCGTGCCCCCGCGCTAGCGAGAAGCAAACTCAGCCGAATCCCTTCACTAAACTATACTTAACATCCACTATTTAATTAAGTCTTAAGCCAAATGACTGGGGGAGAAAAAGCACGAGTTAATTAACATATCACGATGCAGTATACTAAAAAACCCCTTTGACAGGATAATAAACAATATATGAAAGGCAAAGCAAAAGGGCTCTAATTTAGGATCGGTTCAAAAATATCTCAAGCCTCACACTGTCTGTATTAATTAAGTACGTTTGAAGCCAGGACATCTCATGTCTATATATGCAAAGGCTTTACTTACAGCTTCAGATACATAGGTAGTATCAATACTTAACAATCTTAGGTATAGCAGCTGAAATACATAGTGCTACGTCATTTCTGTACGCGATACCTTTGAATCCTGTTAAAAATAAAATAGGCTTTCATTAAAGCTGCAGCCTTCATCTAAGATGGTTGCAAGCACTAGTTGTTAATTATAGATTAAACGTTTCTGCGAGACTTTGAAACTGGATTTGAAACTAACCCAAATAAACTGAGCTCCGAGCTCCACATTTCTGAAAATTCAAAGATCACACAACTTCATGCACATCTTAATTGTTTGCACATATTTATCATTACATGAATTTTCTCTTGCAAAAAGGCTCTTTGTGCACATACTATAGTACTATAATGCTCATTTTACAACTACTCCTGCCGCAGCTACTTATACCCCGCTATACACGGTCCTCTCATCCACTTGATGGATTTTTTTCTTAAATAACAATTAATAATAACAAATAGATGGCTGCTAATTGATTTTTATTTCTGCACAGCATTCCAAACACGCCTTACTGTTTTTATTCAGCTCAAGATTAAGAGCTGTTCACATTCTAAGTTTTAAGAGATATTTACATTCTTGAAGCGATAGTACAAACACAAATCAAACTCCTACAAGGTCAAGGGATCGTATAACCATAAAAACTGATATATTAAAGACTTCAAGGTTTTTCTTTACGACTTCTAACAAACATCAGCCCATTTTTACATTTTTATAAACCACTGCAGAAGAGCTACCAAGAACCTGGTGCTGGAGAAACAGGACAAAGGCCAACGAGGGACCTGAGGAATATTTTCCTACCCGATATCAGGACGGCTTGTGATTTCAGGGATGACTACTGGGGGAACTGCTCGGAGAGCTCTGGCAGGAACCACCTCAAGCAGGGCTCCTGTCAGCTCATTAAGGAGGGAGGAGGTTGGGGCTGGGCACGTGCATTGGATGATGCAAAAATTTAGCCAGAAAAGGTGCAGGGTATTTCTCAGTATCCGCGAGGTGCAAGCAGAACCGGACGCCGATCAACCGTCGTTCAGAGGAAAGAAAATAACACGGTGCTCACGCTGCTTGAGTTTAGGGGGTGATGGCACACAGAATTCCTCAGCATTTGTGGGAGAGAGGAAAGTGCTCGGGGATCCTGAGTTACAGAGGGGCAGAGCAGGAGGTCTCAAGTAATCACTCAGGGCTGAACAACAGCAGGATTTATCCTACTGCTTTGGGTTGGGTTTTCTACGCTTCTGCATAAAACCTCCCCTCTAGTGGCTTTTTGTACAAGCTACTGACGCTACATGGGGTAAAGTTCAGCAGGAGTAGAAAAAGGTAGGGTTCCAAACCGAGATTCTTCTTTTCTCTCCAAATTCTCACACGCGCATTTTCATGGTAACCTTCCCAGGCATTCTCCTGTATTCTACCTCCCACACCAATCCTGAAAAGTGCCTGTGCTGTCTCTACAAAAGTGCAGTCATTCCATCTCCAGAAAGCGGCAAATCAGCTGAAATGTTGTTATCTGAAAGCTGCTAAATTCCAAAGAATTGCTTTTCTAAGAAAGGAAAAAAAAAAAAAAAAAAAAAAAAATTTTTTNAAAAAAAAAAAAGATTATTGTAATGAAATGATGGTAATTGCTGCAGTTTGTCTTCAATGCAGATATTTCCCCCAGGCACATCCTGCCTGGATTAGACTCTTTGCCTACAAAATGTTGGTCTTATAAAGTCTGTACTACACATTAAAAAAAAATAAATATATCCAGCCTTCACTGTTTAATATCCTCAAAGAATGATGCATAATGTTCTTCGGGGGAAAAAAAATTGCTTAAATGTTTCATCCGGAAATGTAAACGGCTGAGTTCTTATCTTGTTATCTCAATGACACAATGAGAACTTTGTGTGAAGGGCTCGCATATCTTCCAACTGTGATGCATTTTTATGCTTCTTGTTTCGTTTCACTAAATATCAAGCAATTTGTTTCGCCTGCTGTAAGTATAGAAGCTATCCCCCTAAAATCAAAATTTAAAGAGAACGTGCGTGAAGGAAAAGCGGCAGCGCATTAACGAAGGCTGCTTCCGAAATCTTCACAGCGCTTCACAAACATTGCGCCGGCCCCGCTCTCCGCTTTCCTACCAACCGTGCTCACAGCAGCGAATTCAAAGACTTCAATTCTTCATCGCTGCTCCTGATTGTCCCCGCGGCAGTATTGCCACGGCTGCTATTACCGTCGTCTACGCTTTACCTCACCAGAGAGCAAACCCAACACTTCGCCGTGGAAAAGGGGAAATCCTAAACGCAGGGGCCACAGAAAAGTCCCGCAGGGTCACCGGTTGTGTGTGTTGGGGGATGTGGGCTCGGTGTCTGTGCTCTTTGGGACACGGGTTGCTGAATTCGCTCTCACCGGGGGCTCCACGAGCGCAGTCCCTGCAGGGTGAGCGCGCCAAGTCCTGCCAAGGCTCTGCAGCACTTCCAAGGGGAAGAAAGTCCCATTTACGGCATCATCCTCACAAACCAGAGGAGGGCAATGAAGCTGGTGAGGGGTCTGGAGAACAAGGCTGATGAGGAGCGGCTGAGGGAGTTGCGATTGTTCAGCCTGGAGAAGAGAAGGTTGAGGGGAGACCTTCTCACTCCCTACAACTCCCTGAAAGGAGGTTCTAGCCAGGTGGGGTCAATCTCTTCTCCCAAGGAACAAGCCACAGGACAAGAGGAAATGGCCTCAAGTTGTGCCAGGGGAGGTTTAGGTTGGATATTAGGAAAAACTTCTTTACCGAAAGGGTTCTCAGGCATTGGCACAGGCTGCCCAGGGAGGGGGTGGAATCGCCGTCCCTGGAGGTATTTAAAAGCCGGGCAGACGTGGTGCTGAGGGACATGGGTTAGGGGGGGTTTTGGCAGTGTAGGTTTATCGCTGGACTCGATGATCTTGAAGGTCTCTTCCAACCCAAGTAGTTCTATGATTCTATGAAACCAGGCAAATATGTATTTGTAAATTTCTATTCCTTAACGACTGTGGGAAAGTAACGGAAGGTTGGCCAGGAGGATTGTAGAAACGCTCAAGTGACTTGCACCTGGGCCATCAGAAAACACATCTATCACGCTAATCATTGTTTAGTCGTGCGTGCTTGGCAAGGAGAACATCGGCACTCAGATAGCGTAGGCCTGGGATGGGCTCCGAGGCACCTTATCGAACATGCTTGAGATTCCTGCCCTGCTGTCGGAGAAGATCAAAGCCCAGAGGAAAACTTTGCCTGCTTGAATCCCTGACATGCAGGCGAGAACAGCAGGTTCCGACTCTCTCTCTCTAGCAAGGACCGAGCTCTGCGGTGCCTGCGTTCCCGCCTGCGTGCCTGTCGCGGCCCGAAAGGGAGCTGTTTCCCCCTGCTTGGGACTAACGACCAAGTTCGTGATCCCCTTGGATGGAATTAAGGTGAAATGACACCAGCCAACCAATTTTATGATTTATTAATACAATGACTCAACAACAACTATGTAACTAGAACCAATACAAGGCACATAGGTGGAAACGATAACTCACAACTACTTAACAGGATAGCATGGACTGGAAAAGTCAGTCCCGTGCCATAAGTTTCTAAGGAGAAAGAGAGAAGGAGATAGAGAGAGAGGTTACAACAATAGCAGGAGAGAGAGAGAGAGAAGAGAAAAGAGATATTGCCACCTGCGGATCCAGCGGCGTCCCATTGCTCCTCTTCACTTCTGGTATTTCGCTGGGGGGGTCCCCATTCGAGCTCCTGGTGGTACCGTTTTTATACAGTTCCAGTCCCAAAGTCTTTGCCCAGTTTCAGGAAACATCTGTTCGATGATGGCAGATGAGGCCATTGCTTGGTGACGGGCAAAACCACGGGGCGTGAGAGAGGAACCTGCTGTCCTGTCCCTGCAGAGATGGATGTCGGTATGTGCTTCCTTTGTGATTAATGCCAATTATGCTCCTGAGTCTGCAGGCGACGATAATCGATCGTCAAAGCTTATACCTTTCTGGGCAAATAAATGTTTAAGGCAAAACTTATCCGCCCGCCACAGTGCCTCTGCCTGGGTGCTGCTTCGGAGTTCCCCCCGGTTCACGAGGGATCGAGATTAAATTTACTTTTTGCATTTCATCTGTGGTTTCGTGGTTGTTGCTGTGTCCTGCCTGTGTCGGCTCGCACAGGGACAAATACAGAAAGCTCATGTTACCACTAGAAGGCTTCGCAATCTATTCCCTTATGTTTTAAAATCGCTTTGTATTTGAACTTAAGGGCAGGAATGTTAATTTAGCTGCACTAAACATCAGGACATCAATATGAAATACTTCCAATTAGCTTTATTCCTCTGTCAAAAACTAGTAAAACAAAGAGCTACAGAATATACAGCACGTACCTCTTCTGTTTAGGAACACACACGGTGACAAACAATCCAGAGGGACAGGCATAACCTTGATATTTTAAATGAACTCTATTAATCTCTATTTATTTTGCCTTCTACCGTTACTGCTAGCAGACAACAACATCAAACAATTATAAAGGGGAAACAGAAAATAGCACTTTCTGGTTTGCAGAACTTTGCACGCTGATGCCCTGCTATAGCTAAGCCGCCTTGGTATTTGTACTGGTATGCGCTAGGTATTTGGTATTCTCTAATGAGAATAAAGCGCAGAAAACCGCTGAAAGATAAGGAAATCTCATTGTAAAGCCATAAAACTGGCTCTAAGAATACTTTGTGACCTGAAGGTACTCTGCAATCATTTTAAAAGACCGCTTATATTTCCAGTTGATTGCATCTATTCACGACTGTGTAGTGACAAAAATACAGAACACCTGCCTCTGCGTAGTCATTTTTCTTTAAGCAGGGAAACCTACAAGCAAGAATAGACTTGAAATTGAATTGTAAAAGCAGGAAGAACTCTAGGTTTTGTCTCCTAGGAAACTAATTAAAACACTCTAGGCTACAACAATATAACACTGCTTACATTAGTATGAAGAAGATGGACTGTAATGTTTCCCAGACTATCCTGATTATGACTTTTCCTGTATTTGCCAGCCATGTCCCTAAAACCCCTTTACTTGATCTAAGATACCAAGTTTTACAAAATGCATTAGATCATCTATGGGCAGTAGGTGGAATGCAAATACACCAAGGGTTGTGCTTTTTTAAACGACCTGAGAGAGGGGGAACGGGAAGAAATCCATAGCGAAACAGTTCCAGTCATCACTTTCGGCAGGTTTTACTCGTGGTGATTTCCCTAAGATAATCAATAAATTGATTTATATTCTTGAACAGGTTTAAAGCCTGGGTCGTCGGAAAAATCAATACTTTCTATCTTGGCAACTACTCATCAAGCAATTTTGTTAGAAGGGAAAACAGGAGGTCAGTTACTGAAATATATAAATTACGAGGAGCATTGCTAAAGTTTTTGAATCTAGTGACAGAATCCACATCTTTCTTCTTCTAAACATGCAAAATGCAAGTGATGTAACACAGCTTCACCAAATTTTGAATTCTTTGCTATACTAACTCATTAAGTCAACAGCTGCTGGCTTACCAGCAGGCGCTGCAGCTCACGGAGCTGGCAGAAGGCGTTAGAGACAGCTTGGACTGGTTCCTGCCACTGGTTTCTTAAGCACATGAAAGCAGAGGAGCCGTTCCTCCCCTAGCAGGGCACGTCGCTGAGAAATTGGTTTCCTCCGTGCTGCTCCCGCCCTGGGTGTGCTGGGGGCACTGCCTGGGCTATTCCTGCCCTTTTTTCCTGGGCTGCAGCTCTGGGTCTTGCTGTTTAAATCCACTTGTTATGCTGGTGTGTTTTCTCGCAGCAGTGATGGTTTTATCCCTTCTTATAGTGGCGCCTGGGGTATTTGTGTGTCTTTATCGCCTATAAAAGAAGTTTAAGTGATGAGCCTAAAACGTCTGAGCGATGGATGGCAGTATCAAAATGAGAGAAAATGCTCGGGGGGTATTTATAGCTCCCAGGTTACAAGTACACTCAGTCTGCAGGGCCTGGGACAGAGGATGCTTTTAAAAAAAATCAGAGCTGTAAAAGCTACGCTATTGCAATGTTTCGTGGAGTTTTTTCTTGGGGTGGGGTGGTTTGTTTTTTTGAGGGGGGTGAGGTGTCTCTGTTATTCCTGTATCTGCAGGGAATCCGCAGGATGCAGCAGGGTCCTTGAGGGACTGTGCTTTCTTCTGAAAGCAACAAGCGCGCTCAGGCAGCGGCACGCAAGCCGTGGGCTCATCTCGCAGGACCAAGGGCACGCGTACGTCCGTCGCTCTTGGAGCGCTGCCTGTGAAAGCGCTCGGAAAACCAAATTAAATCACGTAAGGTGAGTTGGGTTTTCTCACTCGTCTTAACAAATAACCAAGGTGGGTTTCTGAGGAGGCGGAAGCTTTTAAGCCTCTGCTCGGGACGGACCTGGGGCTGTTGAATGTGCTTGGAGGTGGCTTTTGCGGCAGCCTGCTCCTCCGTGCCGCAGGGAAGGCAGCTAGCTCAGCCCTCAGCCGAGGGGTTCGGCCGCCACTGCCACCTCTCCCAGGCCAGGTGCCCACGGGCAAGGACAACCCAAGCGCTGGGAGGTGGCTCAGCCCCCCAAGAGACAGCTTAGCTCCGTCGATGTCACAGGGAGAAAGCAGGGAATTGGGATCGAGTGTGCCCTCAGCACGTTTGCCGAGGACACCGAGCTGTGTGGAGAGGGGCGCTGGAGGGACGGGATGGCATCCAGAGGGACCTGGACAGGGTGGGGAGGTGGGACTGTGCAACCTCATGAAGTGCAACCAGGCCAAGGGCAGGGTCCTGCAGGTGGGTGGGGGCAATCCCAAGCACAAATCCAGGCTGGGTGGGGAATGGCTGGAGCAGCCCTGGGGAGAGGGACTGGGGGTGTTGGTGGGGGAGAAGCTCCCCAGGAGCCGGCACCGTGCGCTGGCAGCCCAGAACCCCCCCGGCCCCTGGGCTGCATCCCCACAGCGGGGGCAGCAGGGCCGGGGGGGGATTCTGCCCCTCTGCTCTGCTCGGGGGAGACCCCCCCTGGAATCCTGGGTCCAGCTCCGGGGGTCCCGACAGCAGGAGGACACGGAGCTGTTGGAGCGGGGCCGGAGGAGGCCCCGGAGATGCTGGGAGGGCTGGAGCCCCTCTGCTGGGAGGACAGGCTGGGAGAGCTGGGGGGGTTCAGCCTGGAGAAGAGAAGGCTCCGGGGAGACCTTCCAGC
>VZSF01010137.1:27280-71443 GCA_013398295.1 Chionis minor | reverse complement strand
CGGCGCGGCCGTTGGGCGGCCGGTGGCCCCGGCGGGGCTGCGCTGCGACATGGAGGGGCGGCCGGTGGCCCCGGCGCCCTATCGCGCCACCAGGCTGGTGAGGCGGGCGGGGGCGCGGGGCCGGCCGGGGCAGCTCCGGTCAGCGGGCGGGCTCGGTGTGGGTCTGCGGGGCGGCGGCTTCTCCTCGGCCCGGGCCTCTCCTCGGCCCTTCCCGTCAGGAAACTTCCGCCCGTGGCTGTCGCTCGCTGCCGTCCGGGCGCCGCGGGGCGGGAGGGTGGTGTCCGCCCCCCGCGGCCGCTGTCCCGCAGGATAAGGCCCCCCCGAGACCCTCCCTGGGAAGGGGCTGCGGCGGTGGCAGCGGCGGGGGTGGGCGGCAGCTGGGCCGGAGGAGCCCGCTGGGTGTAGTGCGTCGTCTCGTTTTGTGCGAGTAAATAGGCAAGAAAAAAAAAACCCCAAACCCCGAACTTGAAAATTTAAAAGCGGCGTTTATGCCCTCTGACAGCTGGCTCCCCTCACGTCGGGGAGCTGCTGCAGGTTCGAAGGCTGTGGTTTGACAGCGCCTCAGGTTGAGGGGAGACCTCGTCACTCTCTACAGCTCCCTGAAAGGAGGTTGTAGCCAGGTGGGGTCAATCTCTTCTCCCAAGGAACAAGCCACAGGACAAGAGGAAATGGCCTCCAGTTGTGCCAGGGGAGGTTTAGGTTGGATATGAGGAAAAACTTCTTGACCGAAAGGGTTCTCAGGCGTTGGCACAGGCTGCCCAGGGAGGTGGTGGAATCGCCGTCCCTGGAGGTATTTAAAAGCCGGGCAGACGTGGTGCTGAGGGACATGGGTTAGGGGGGGTTTTGGCAGTGTAGGTTTCTGGTTGGACTCGATGATCTTGAAGGTCTCTTCCAACCCAAGTGATTCTGTGATTCTATGAAAGGGAGTTGATGTAAATGCTGGATATGTGCAGACTGGCTCAATACAAACTTCCTATGTTTGTGAAACCCTAACCTTGTTTTCAGTTATAGAAGAATGAGGTTAAAAACCCAAATAAAATGCTTATATATTTTTAATCTGAACTTTAAATTTAATGTTTTTATATTAATACTGCTGCATCATTCAGTATAACTATCCAATGTTGTGATTTCCTTTATGTGCTTATTAATTTGTTGTTGTTTTAATTGATACTTATAACAGTCAACTTCCTGCTTTGATCTTGGATTCATTGCCGGTTTGTTTCCCATGCAGTGGAATGAAATCACAAAGTATTTCCGAGCAGGCATGCCATTAAGGAAACATAGGCAGCACTTCAAAAAACACGGAAGCTGTTTCACCGCGTCAGAAGCTGTCGACTGGCTCCATGAAGTATTAAGGAATAACAGTAACTTTGGGCCTGAAGTTACCAGGCAGCAGACTGTTCAGTTATTAAGAAAGTTTCTCAAGAATCACGTGATTGAAGATATAAAAGGGAGATGGGGATCGGAGAATTTAGAAGACAATGGTGCACTATACAGGTACTGGAATGGGGACCAGTTAACAGAGCTCTTTGGGTTGAGAACTTCATCGAAAAATCTTAATGCTCAGATTCTCCAAAATATCTTGCTTTGGGTTGAGCAGTTGGGCCAAATATCAATTATTAGCACCGTTTTACTCCACTCTGACTTGCAGTATAGGCCACACATTCTTTGTGCTGAGGGCTGTTTCCGTGCTTTTGGCTAGCCGAGTTTTTCACTGGCGTGTGTGCTACGCTCAAGCGCTTTGGAGGGGAGCCAAGGAGCATTTATTGTAGTAGCTGCATTCTGTGCTACCCGTCTGGTGTTTACTACTCTTGTGCGTTTTACAGAAAGTCTAAGTGGGAAACGGAGCCTGCCCTAAGCTCTAAAATCAAAGGTATTAACAGCCCTCACTTCTCAAATTCTGCTCTCAGTGCTGTATAAATATCTGAGTATCTTCAACCTGACTTTGGAATAAAGAAAAATAGCCCAAAGCTAATTTATAGTCTGATCAAGTTACACTGCTCTAAAGAGAAAACTTCAGCATTTTTCTTCTTACTTTCCTGAATCTTTCCAGAATCTTACGGAATCGCACTGATCGGGCATGGGTTTGGTTAAGTGACGTCTTGTATTTTTAATGCATCCCAAATGTATTGAATGTCTCTCCTATTCATTACAGATTTCCTTCAACATCTCCAGTTAAACCTCTACCAAGCTCGTGTCCATCAAAAGAGAACTTGGAAAACTTCTCTAGAGACAAGGAAAGACTTTTTAAGCTGCCCCATTTATCCAGGACAACTTTTAAAAAACACGAGTTACTGCAGTCTCTGGTAATGACATGTTTCTTACACCATTACATGTGCCATGTGATNAAAAAAGAAAACTAGAAGCAGTCATCTTTTAGCGACACTGTTACGTTGTGTCATCTTCCCTTCTAGCTTACAAAATACACTGGCAGGTTCTGCTAGACAGTGAAATAGAACATTTATATAGATATAATAGAAAGATAAAGCTCTATTTCATAATGAAGTGTCTTGGTGACGTGTGCTGTTCATCTTCTTGCGTGCACAAAAGGTGGTTTTATTAAATAACCTGTAAACATTCAAACAAAATACATACATGTCAAATCATAGCTTTAACTGTAACACGGCATTTTTGACATGCTGGCAGCAAGTGAAAAGGAAATTACCCTCTTAAAACTATATGAAGCTGTTTTTTCTAAACATACTGGCAATAGCTTGTTGGGAAGAGAAATGGGGGGAGTGTTGTTAATTAACCACATTACATTTACATTAACAAAGCCACATTACTTAATCAGAAAGAAAGGTCATTTGGCGCACACACACCCCCTGCCCCCTATTGCAGTACAGGGCTAAGTTTGCATCAATATGATTTGAGATTACAGAGAGTTTTAATTGCATAGATATGTGTAAGCAACTGAGCAGCTCATGTCACCAGTATGGGAGGGGTTTGTTTTGTTTCGGATTCTCTTGTTTTGTCTCCTTCAGTGCAGAATTATCCCTGCTATGGTATTTTAAAGTATTGGGAGGGCTGGAAGCTGCAGTTCTAGAAACAATTTGGCCATTATATCCTTGTTGAAACTTAATATATTTTTTGTTTGGGACAAATAAAAAGCACAAATTAAAAAATTAACTGTTCTGCTTATATTTTTTAAAAAAAGCCTGAATGCGAGTGTTTAGCGCTTCATTCTTTTGAGATTTCTCTGTGTGCGCACATACTTCCTGGATTTAGATTGTGATCCCAGAGAATACTTCACCTACTAATAGATTTAGATTTTATGTGTTTCTGTCTTTTTAAATTGCTGACTTCTGATTTGATTAGGGTTTTTTTTTCAGTGTCCTTTTTTTGCTTTTTAGTTGGGTATGCTTACATTTCAGTGCTGAGACTGTTAAGGTTACTCCCCGGGTCATGTTTTGGAATTTAATGTTTTGCAGAATGCCCTATATGTTTGAGAAAATTTTTTACTGAATTTTGAATTATCTTGTGGCTTGATTATCTTATGGTATAAACCACTCATTTTCAGGAAAACCTGGAAAAAACAAACGCAGATATAGTAAAGGAAAACAAGGAAGACACACTACACAGGACGGAAATAAGCCAGGAATATGTGCAAGAAACTTGGAGAAATATCATTCTAATACAGTAAGTAACAGGTTGTAAAAGTACCCTCTTGTATGTGTGCGTTGGGTATGTAATGGCCCAATAAGCTTTTGGCTTGTGAACTTTTTTGAGATTTTAAAAATTACATTTTAAGTTGAATATTTCTTTTTATTATTGTTTAATTTTGCTTCCTAATGTATTTATTAACATTGGACTGTTGCACTTAAGAAATTTACTGAAATTTATTGTTGCTGGTGTTGAAGTATGTTTCAAGTACCATAGATGCTCTCTCTTACTGTTTTTTGGTATTTGTCCCAGGAAAAAAATATATCCTCAAATTGTCCTTCTGGAAGTGAGACTTTATTAAGCAGCAAAGTAGCTTATCAAATAACTGGTGTTTGAATAGATACGGAAAGAACTTGTTTTCATTGGTTATTAGCAAACCTTTTAGACAGCATCTGCTCTTTTCCTCCCTGCAGTTTGCAAACCATTTTGGGCCTCCCATCTTTGGAGGAAGTTTTGCAGCCAACACAGATAGTTCCTGAGTACGTCATATACAATATGACTAACACGAGCAAACACGGTGTTGTTATTTTGCAGGACAAATCAGGTAATGCTTTTTTTTTTTCTCATTTTGCTTAAAGATTCTGTATGGTGCCATTGCAACAAAAAATAAATATTAATTAAAGTAATATGTTGCACGCTCTGTCTCTTACTCTTCTTCCCAAACAAGAGTACAATTCAGTATATTTGTCTAGAAAGTTCTGTAGGTATATTGTATCCACTTAAATTTCACATGTAGCAATATTTTAAATTAGTTTTAAGTCTGATCTCTCATATTTATTATGTGTGCCGTTATTTGTGTTAGCTAATAAGCAGTTGGGATTATGTATAATGTACTTGTTTGTTTATTTTAGAAGACCTCCCTCACTGGGTGTTGTCAGCGATGAAATGCCTCGCATACTGTAAGTCACTGAATAGCTTGTAGGTTCCAGAAACCTATTTTGAGTTGAAAGTGAAATATACTTGCGTGTTAAGATCAATTGTGACTGTTTCATTTTGGAAATTCAAAAAATTTTTAGTGCCTTGATATGTTGAGAAGCAATGAAAGCAATATATATTAAATTATTGCACAGACATATAACCTAAAAGAGCAAACGCATGTTAAAGATGTTATATTTTGACTAATCAAGATTCCTTTAGCTAGTTATCCTGCCTTTAGGCTGTATCGTCTGATTCTGCATAAAAATTTTTGGGAACCTGAGCAGATTAAATTAGTAGAAGAAGAGGGGCTTCAGTGTTCCTTAATCCATGCGATGTATGGGAGAATTAATTAAGCTCTGTAAGCTTTCAGTGGAAGGATGCTCTCCAACGTCACAGGAAAGTTAAGGAACTGGTTTTTACAGAAATAATTCCTATTAACAAAGAGTCAGGCAGGAAGAAAACTTGGGTGCTTGGGCAAAACTTGTGTGCAGTTTCTTCTGATGCAGTTTTTCAGAAGTAAAGGGACTTTCCTTTTCCAGTCACTGGTTTTGAGCCGGACTAAAACGGTTTCTACATTTCATATTAAACTGGGGAAGCCAATTCACAGAAAACCAGTTAGATTTTTTGATTTGTCCTAGAATAAATAAAATGTTGCAAAGGGGTTGAGAGAAACCGTGCTTTTATAGTCGGCTTTATAGTCTACTGGATTTGTCATGGGAAGAGGAAGAAGAGTTCTGCTCGTTTGTTCCTGGATCCTGGACTTGACATATAGCTTCTCTGGTGCCTCCTTATCTGCTTCCCCTCCTTTTTCTTTAAATTGTCTTTAGAAAAAGCTTATGCTTAAACCCCAGTAAGACACCTTTTATAGTTACAGTTCAGCTGTGGAAAATGAAGGCTTTCAACATCTTGCCTATCCGTGTGTAGTAGATGAGAGAGATTTTTAAAGTCAGACATTTTAGCTGTTAAACGTGTTTTGTGACAGAACTGAACCTTCATTCTCTGCAGGCTGAGAGTCTGCACTCGTCCCATGTTTGGGTACTAACGTGTGAAATGCCAAGCAGCAAAACTGAAGGTGGTTACAACTTACAGAAAACTTAGTGCTTCCGGCTTGTTTTCTTTGTGTATTTGCTTAAATGTAAAATTTAGAAAGGCATAATGTTAAACTTCGAAAGAGAGGAATCGGTTACCGAAGGCGTCAGGGCTACGTGTACTTCAGCAGCTGCCTTGTGTTACTCCACAGTAAAAACTTTCCCAGTAGTTCCAATTAACACAGGTTTTCACGCATTTGGGGGAGGGAGGTACTTTGCAGTGAACCTAATGAAGTTCAGCGTCTAAGGACTCAGTCTGATGTGGATTCTTTTGCGAATAAAAGTGTGGGTTTGTTTCTCAGCGTGTGCTGTAGCACACCTGTGTGGTGCTACTGGTCTTTCTCCTTTACAGTGCCACTCATTTTTATGAAACTTCACAGAATCTTAACTGTCTTTGAGGCTTCCTTTGTCAGATGTGTTTGAAATTGTGTTACAAACATACAGATCACGATGATGTAACTTTGCATCGTTACGAAGCAGGCTTGGAAAAGATTCTGGAGGAGCAGAGGACAACTAGGCTGACTTTTTTTTTATCTTTTTTTTAATAAAACTGCCTCTTGAAGTGGCTAACAGGGCACGCTAGAGTTAGATGAGTGCCTCTCAAGTGAAATCTGAGATGATGCGTTCTTTTGATACGTGTGCTTGCCCTGCTGATTAACTCTTGCCCCTTTTCCCGGCCATCTCCTTCGTTAGCTCCCCTCAGCGCTCCACTGGCTGTAACGTGGTTGGATAGGGTGTGTTTACGCACCTGCATGTATCTCCAGCTCCTCAGGAACTGTGGTAGGGGCCGTGCAGGGCTAGTGTGGCTTCAGAAGTTCAGTTTGCACCACATGCGCTTGTGAAAATAACCCTTTTTCTTCAAGTGCGTTTCCCAAAACATCGAGGCTCTTGCATGAAGAGCGCCATTAGGAAAAGCAAGACAGGGAAGAGCTTGACGAGTGGGTTTAAACTGAAGTAGAAAATCTAGCTGAGCGCTGGCCTTTGAGCGTTTCAATACCTTAATTCCCACATCAGCCCTGTATTTAGAACCAACAGGTCTTTGTATTGATGAGGCGAAACTAAGCAAGCTTTCTGGTTTTTTTTGAATTCTGAATTTTTAATTTAAGTGAATTAGTGCAACTGGAGATTTTCTCTCTGTGTCTGCTAGCTATACTGTAACCAAGTGATTAAGGCAGTAGTCACTTTGCACAGTGACAACTAAAAGTACTTACGCTGGCAGGGGGAATATGGCTTTATTATATTTTCTGTGTAGTGTGTGGTAATGTTATTTTGATTATAAATTTTGATTGCATCCAAAGTTCAATTTTCCCTGGTTCTGTGTGTTATTAAAACTGTCCTCTCCTAATTCATTAGAACTGGCATTGTAAGGTACCTTGTTTCACTTGTAGGAGTTCAGTGGAGTATGATAACTTTTGGGTTAGAAAAGCCACACAACGTCAAATTTTATTCATACCAGGAACTCCTTTCGTTCATTCTTGTCTGTAGCAACATGGTCAAGGTTTATTAATCAGATCTCTTGGGTTATTGGGTTGTTTACCTGTGTGCTTCTGGAGAAAAGATCCACCATGGGAGTAGTGGTGAAGAAAACTTTGTCTTGGTGAACCATTTGAACAGAGGAGATGAAAAGAGGAGGTCCCCACCAAGGGTAAAGACGCAGACCAGCTCTGAGCCATAAAGGAATATGTCTCCGTTGCCATCTTCTCCCTTGATGTGCATCTCCCTGCGGGAGAACTGGGATTACTGTCGTTTGGAAATTAAGGAAATGTTAAGAGTTTGTAACTAGTCTTCTGAGGAACCTGTAAAGAGCATAAACGAGTATTCATGGATTTTCTCGGTGTGCAACAGCTTGTTGAAACTGATCACAACTCCTCGGTGGCTATATAGAATGTTTGATACCATTTTGGCTTACAATGCTGAACTAAATAAAATATTTGTATGCTGCTGACATTCTTTTCTTGTGAAACAATCATTCCTGCAAGAACAAACTTATATTGATTTTTTTATTTTTATTTTTTTTTTAATAATGGAGTTGTGAGGGTGAATACTTCTGTGAATTTTCTTTCTCTCTTTTTAGGGCCTAGAAATAATGACATGAGCCAGCCAACTTACAGCGGGTTTGAACGGGATGTATTCAGAACGGTTGCTGATTACTTTCTCAGTCTCCCTGAACCATTACTTACTTTTGAATTCTATGAACTTTTTGTTAATATTTTAGGTATGTATGAATTTAGAAATAATGAGTGCAAGCTGTAAGTGTTTCTCAACTGGGGAACAAATTTGTAATTCAAATCAGGCCTCGACCCCCTAATCTGTATGGCAGCTTGAATCTGAGGAAGATCATCAATGCTGTTATTCTATAATACTAATTGAAATGCAGTTCTGTCTCATAATATCCTATATAAATCGCTGTCTGAGCTAACATTCTAAATATGCAGTAACCAAAACTTAAAAATGTGTGCTTGTTCTTGCCTGCTCCTCACTATTGCAGTATATTAACTTTCTTTAACCTTACGTGTTGGTTGCCACTATCTTGTTCGATTGCTTTTTGGACTAAACTAAATATTTCTTAGGTTTTACTAACAGAGTCAACTATAAATTAGTGTCTTATTTGTTGCCTTCTCTGTTCAGTTAGCAACTTTCTTTCTGGATTTGTTCATTTTCACACCACTTGCATCTTAACTTATATTTCATTTTCTGATAGTTATGTGTGGCTACATCACAATTCCAGATACATGCAGTGGAAAACATTCTGTTCAGGATGAGAAATGTGACCCACAACCTTCAAAAATTCTTCACTTGAACTCTTTCAAGTCAACTGAGTGTCTTCTTCTAAGCCTACTTCGCAAAGAGCCTGACAAAAAAAAGAAAGACTATGAAGCTTCTGGGAAGTTTTCTTCAGAAGAGCTAACTTTTCAAAAACAATGTGCAAAGAAATTGCAGCAAAGTAAACTGTCACGTAAACAAGGTAGTGCTGATAATCTAATAGGAGGAAGCTGTCAAAATCTTTCAGCTTTCAGGAATGAACAAGGTCCACCTCAAACATTTAGGACAAGATGTTACTCTTTGGAAAGAATTGGAGATACTACTTCGAGTGTATGTAATAAAGGAGAATCTGGTTCCCTCGGGCAAAGTGGGGACCAAAGGAACACCACCTTGGGCACAAGAAATGGAAAACTGTCACTACAGTATGAGCATGAAGCTAATTCTGTATTGGAGCTTGGGTTTGATAACGCATGTCAAAACCAAACCCATGGTGTCAAGAGAGCGTCTGCCTCAAGTCTTCAGCGCAAAGAGCTGTTCAGTGAAAACTGTGGGTCGAAGCAAATACGCAGGTCTCCGAGTTTACTCGGCAAGAGGAACTCGAAGAGTTGTGCTAACGTTAACGTACCAGTGGCCGAAATCACAGTAAAGCCAAGGTCTCAACTTTGTGGGCAAGGAAAGCCAAATACCTCTGGTGTGGCTGCTTCAGTGAACATCAGGACTGAGGTTTCTGATCTCACCATCAACAAGAGACTCAGCAAAAGTACCATAGAGCTCTCAGAATACTCTTTCACTCACTCTTCTTATATGTTGACTGGCACGCAAAGTAAGATGGCTTTCTAAAGCATGTTGTATTGGCTTATTGTGTTGACTAACTAATCTCTGCTTCCTTCATCTTTGGCACTGTTGCTAGGTTTTTGATATGCACATAACATGACTTCTGAGGTGTTGTTTTTTTAAAAAAAAAAAATCTGTTTGCTAAATTGCACTGCTTAAAGGTAGCCCTTTGTACCTCTGCAGACAAATAGTAGTGCATAGTGTCTTTGGAGTCTTAAACTTCATGTGTCAGTAATTCACCTTTCTGGTCAGGTAAGTGACAGGTAATTGTGACCCAGACACTGTCTAGGAGTGAGGCAGGGAATTTGCACAGATCTGCCTGTTGGAGGAGATGTCTTTTTCTGGTCTTTGAAACACACGTTTTCTGGAAATACTTCTGGGAATAATATTAGTGTAATTTCTTAATTGTTATTAAGATCTTAATTGTACCAGCGGTTTATCGTAATGAAGGAAGTTGGAGATGACCATCCAAAAAAAGACCACATAACATTATCTACTATGTTACAGCTGATTTCTGTGGAACAGAGATTGTCATCATTGGGGAAAAAATGACGTATCTTGTACTGAGATAAAAGTATGCTGAAAGTTGGTTCAAATCTTAACGACTCACTGTCTTTACAATTAACTTGCAGATCTGCTTCAGCCTCATTTAGAAAGAATTGCAGTTGAAGCCCTACAGATCTGTTGCTTGTTGCTTCCGCCACCAAATCGTAGAAAGATTCAGCTCCTAATGCGTATGATCTCTCGGATGAGCGAAAACGTCGACATGCCACGACTGCACGATGCCATGGGCACACGCTCTTTGGTAAGAGAATCGGCAGCACAGCGGATCTGTCGTTTTAGGAACATCGAATCACAGAATCACTTGGGTTGGAAGAGACCTTCAAGATCGTCGAGTCCAACCATAAACCTACACTGCCAAACCCACCCCTAAGCCCCTAAACATGGCTGAAGTGATGCTGGGAGTACTAACAGCATCCCGTACTTGAGGTTCTTGGCTCATTGCAATTAAGTAGTGATTAACAAGCAGATTTTTTCCTCTCCAGAGTATTTACAAAATTCTGACTTGAAGCAAGCACTTTCTTGTCTCCATCCTAGTATATTTCAAATAGGGCTGTTGCTTTTGTTTACTTTGGGAGGAGAAGGGAAATAATTTCCCAAACAAATGGAAATGATTGTTTAGTCTGATTTCTCACCCAACTGCCATTTAACTTAAAAGGTGTTGGCAAAGTGTCTGTAGAAAATCTTTCTCGGGCTAAACATTTGTGTATGTGAAGTTACAACAAAAACGGTTACCAAGAAGTACATTTGCTGCCTATTGAGTGAGAAGACTAGCTTCAAGGTCTGAATCGACACTTTCATTGCAACGACTGAAGACTTTTATCAAATAAGTTTAGATAAAGCGACAAAGTACATGCACATGCTAATTTAAAATAAGCCTGCTAAAAGCTGGAAATATGAAATCTGTAAAAATGTTTTTCGTTTAAAACTGGATCTTTGTGTGCATTAGATCTTGGTTAGGTTGGCTCTGCAGATTTTTTTTATCAACCCACTTGTCTCAAGGTGACTCATTGAAGATGTACGCTTTTCTATGGGCAAGACTTTTTCTTACTATTACCTCTTTAAAATATGTATTTCTTAATGGGAAGTACTGTTCAATTCAAGAAAAAAGTACAAGTCTAGTGTTATAAGAAGTTACTTTATTTCGGATGAGGAAAAAATTGTCATCCTTTTTTTTTTTTTCCTCTCTTGAGGGGTGGTGCAGGGAAGAGAGAGTGCAATGAAAGTTGGTGCCGGAGAATTCATTGTGCCACTGTGTAGGCTGGAAAGAAGGCAAATGCCTCAGCTGCGCGTACTAACGATCTGCTAAACACTTCCAGATGATACAGACTTTTTCTCGATGCGTGCTGTGCTGCGCAGAAGAAGTAGATCTGGATGAGCTGCTTTCTACGCGATTAGTTTCCTTCCTAATGGACCATCAAAAAGAAATATTTCAAGTACCGACTTACCTGCAGGTTGCAGTTCGAGATCACATAGAATACATGAAGGTGGCTCAGGTTGGTGGCACGACAGAAGTTTAAGTTGCAGAGTATTTCTTGCTTTTGAAGGTGGAATGGGCAAACTGCAAATAAAACCAAAACTGTATCTTGAATACAAGCTTTAATTACTAAACTGTTGGTGGAATCGTAGATATTAGCTACCTTATAATGTTTTGCAAGTTGTGATGTCACTCTAAGTTAGTATGCTTGAACGTTTGTTGGGTACCTTCTTACTGAAATGGTACATAATAGTTTTAGAGATATATATGTTTTAGATACATATATATTTATATATGTAAAGCACCTATCACCATATTGATAAACCAAACGCAGACATCTTTAACTTTTTGTTTCAGTGCAAATATCCAAAGGAAGAAATTTGTGCCATACTGCCGACGTATTCATACTGCAAGCAAATAACTCCTCAGGAGTTTGAAGAACAAAAGGTTTCTACCTCTCAAGCTGCAGTGGCGGAGCTTTTGGAGAACATTATCAAAGATAAAAACTTGTCTGTGAAAGACAAAAAGAAGAAGTTAAAACAGGTAAGGAGCTTGGTGGATGTTGCATCTGCTTCTGGAAACGCCTGTGTGAGGGAAGGATCTCGGTCACCCGACCCTGGTATGGAACAGGGGCGGAATGCGTGGGGAGATGCTGGTGTCCTACAAGAGAGCTTTAATTGCATGTTCTGAGAGGGGGTTTGAAGACGGTGTCTGCTGCAGCATTTGATACTGTCTGCCAGCAGTAGTGTTCAAACAATGATTTAAAACCAGTATAAAAGCACTCTAAGGTGCTGCTTTCCATTGCATAGCGTGCGGTAGAGTCTTAGCACGTTTTCGTGGCGTGGACTGGCTATAAAGGTTACCATTAAAATGCTATGGATGGGCTTAAAAGCAGTAATTTTTTTTTGCTTTAAGAGATCAAGCTCTATCTGTTTACAATTCTGAAACATTCTTTTCTGGGGACTTAGCTTTGTGTTTCGTAACATGTATATTGCTCAAGATTATCTGGCGCTTCTGTGGCCTACTAACATATTGCCTAACACTAAATCTGAAATACAGCGGTCCTGGCAGGATTTAATCCTGGAGGGTTCTTTCTTTTTCGGAAAACCTTTGGCAAGTGTTTCTGACCAACTGAATAGTATTGTGCTTGTCCTAGAATCTCCTAAGCGAGTCTTGTGACTCAAATTTGAGAAAGCAGCTTTTCAGAGCAAGCACATTTCTTTCTCTTTGGTGCCACTCCTCCAGCTTCTTCATGTGTGTGGTGAAAACTTTCTGGTCTTGTAAAACTGAAGGCTGGACTTCAGCAAAAGTTCATTAAAACTTCCTGCGTGTAAAGAAGAGTAGTTAATTATGGTCAATTTAAAACTTGGAGTAAGCAAGCAGTAAGAAGCGATGCACATCAGCGCTTTAAGCATGTGAAGTGGAGAGGAAGGAAATAAACTAAAATCCTCTAATAGTAAAATCTGAAGTACATACTTAAGTTTTTGATGAGTTCCCACCAAAGTCCAGAAGCAGCTTGTACTCTACGGGCCACGTGTTAGCAAAGTCTATTTTTAAAACTCACAGAGCTGCATCGTTTGTAATCTTGCCTTTTGTGCTGGGATATAGCTAGTGGTGTGAGAAATCCTAACTTTTTGGAGTGCTTATTCAGTTCTGATACTTTGAATTGGGAAAAGCCAAATACGCAGCACTTCCTAGAGGGCTAGGCCCAACTTGGGTTATCACCAAAAGTTACAAATGGTGCCATTTTCTGTAGGCTGAAGTGATCAGCAGAAAGCTTTGGCTGATGCATAAATCTATGTACCATTATTCCTTCCTGAGGCTTCACGTAGGAAACGCAAAATGTCAAAAACACGGCTCTGAAGCCAGATATTTTTGTTTAGTTGTAAAATTGAAAGTTGAAAAATAACCCCCTTGGTTATGTAGCAAGTTTTGCTGAGAGAATACCTTCAAAATCTGCTGAATCTTAGCTTCCGTTTAGGTAAAACATAAATTTATCGTTGTGATCCTTGACGGACGGCTTGCCCAGCAGAACCAGGATAGACGGCAAGGCTGGCTGGACGGCGCGGCTTCCCCCGGGAGGCTGCCGTGTCCCGCTCGGAGCGGAAGGCTGGTAGTGCTGCTCCAAGCAGCAGCAGTTAAAACAGCACCGGGCTGGCTCATAGTGCTATTCCAGTCACGGCAGCTAAAAATCCTTGGGAATAAAATGAGCTTAGAAGCTTTTCTTGTTTCAACAGAAGGTGCAGTGCCTGATAAAATGTCTGTTTGACTCATTGTTTATCAGCTGGGAACCAAAGGGCTGGAGCTTTGGCTAAGTCTCCCAGCAGAGTTCCTTTACACGCTGCTAGTCTTGCTCCTCCTGCCGATACGCACCCTTACGCGGTGATTTGTGCCGGAGCCCTGCACAGCTGGAGTTTTTGGTGGAGCCTGATACGTCATGTTAATTTTTGCTTTTATGTTTTTCTAGTTTCAGAAGGAATATCCTCTGATCTACCACAACAGATTTCCAACTACAGAAAATGAAGCAGCGCTGTTTGAGAACAAACCTACCATCAAACAGCCCATGCTTAGCCTAAGAAAACCAAGGTTTCGTAGCCTAAGATATTAAACTTAACCGCGCTTCAGCCACTTATTTATTTGCTGGATGTACGTATGAATGATTTACCAAAGGGCGCTTGCTATAGAGATACGGTGGTGGCTGTGTGTATAGGAGAAATGTTTACATGGACACTATGTTGAAAGGTGCCAAAATAACTTTTTTTTTTTGTGCAGATAACTTTTTTGAATGACTAAGAGAGAAATAAATATTTATCTGTTTACAAATTATTACAATATATTGTGCTCAGTAAAAGAAATGTGAAAATAAGCATGAAGCTATTAGTAACCAAAAATTCTATATGGTTTTCGTGTGAGGAAACAAAGGATATGCATATCATTGTAACTTTTATAATGTCTGTTCAGGAATTCATGCCGTTTATTAGAGTTTGTGTAGGTTTTTAAATGTCTGTGTGTTGTGAACAAGTGCCTTCCTCTATTCTCAAAACATTTGTCTTTAAACAATGTTCTTTGAGTTTGGGACTAATTTAAAAGTTGGTTCTGTTGTTTCCAAGGGAGCCAGAAATTCACCATAAATAAAGGAGTATCTGACTCCGTTAAGTACTTCTGTTCGTCTCATCTGTAAGAGTCACGTGAGCCTTTGTATATTTATTTATATTAAAAGTCTTGGGTATATTTCGGATACTTTCATGGAAAACTTACTTTGGATCTATTGGCATACTTCTCAAAATAATAGATTTGATGGATGATATGTGCAGTGACAACAAATAGAATCGGAGCATGCTAAATTTTCCAATTTTGTTTCCAGAGTTAGGGGTTTGCTTATTAATTGTGGTGGGATCAAGGTCATCCCCACAAGAGTATAAATCTGCACGAGTATTTCTGTGAGAGAACAAGTCAAAGTAAGCGTCTTCGTAAAGAAGAGCCCAGCTCAATATTTAGACAGAAATGCTTTGGGTGGAAACTCAAAAGTCACGAGTGGTGAATGATGGCAGTGTTGGGTACTGGCCTTGGGGAGAAAGGGGTGCTTTTCTCCTCTGGATTTTGTATCTGTCAAAAAAGAAGCCTGAAATCCTTTTGTTTGTTTTCCCAAAGAGACACTGACACTGTGTAGGGGCAAAGCCTGGTCCCTCAAGGGAATTTTCCTGGGCACTCAAGGGAATTTTAAATAAGATTGAACATAAAAAAAAAAAAAAATCGCTTTCTTATTAACAGGGTAAAAATAGAGTGGCATAGCAAAAAGATGGATGAACCTTTAAGAATTTCTTGAAACATTGTTTATATTAAATTCAAAGTGGTGTTTGGAAAGTTGTGATTTGGAGCCGTTGTCAGCCAACAGGCCAAGCACCAGCTCGGCCGTGAAACCTGTGGGTAGCACCGCTCGTAATGTGGAAGTGTGACCGTTACGCACTGGAATGGTTGTGAGTTACAGGTATGATGAGGCTTCTGTAGAGTGTGTCCTGCCAGTAGGGGCACAAATGGAACGGCCTCCGTGTGGCCGCAGCCCTTGTCACCCCGCAGCCCTCGTCACCGTGCCCTCTCGCTCCGTGGAGAGACGGTGGTGACAGCAGGGGTCTGAACACTGGGAAGGGTGTTGTCACACAGGTGGGCCGTGGGCTGGTACCACGTGGGTGGTGCAGCTGGGCTAACTGGTTCAATGTATGGTGGCTTTAAGGTCCTTGGAGGAAACGAGGCCACCACATAAATGTAAACTCTCTTGTTAATATCCAGGATCTTCTATATATTCCCATACTGTGCCAAAACTTCCCTACGTGGTAAGGAACAAGGTCCATCCTCTAAGTGCTGGTTGCGCAGGATGTTGTCAGCCGTAGACCTGCGATTCGGGCTCAATGTGTGGTAACTGTTCGCCTGTTGCTATGCTTGAGCTTCCCAGCTTTGCGGGGTGCCTGGAGAAGAGAAGGTTGAGGGGAGACCTTCTCACTCTCTACAGCTCCCTGAAAGGAGGTTGTAGCCAGGTGGGGTCAGTCTCTTCTCCCAAGGAACAAGCCACAGGACAAGAGGAAATGGCCTCCAGTTGTGCCAGGGGAGGTTTAGGTTGGATATGAGGAAAAACTTCTTTACGGAAAGGGTTCTCAGGCATTGGCACAGGCTGCCCAGGGAAGTGGTGGAATCGCCGTCCCTGGAGGTATTTAAAAGCCAGGCAGACGTGGTGCTGAGGGACATGGGTTAGGGGGGGTTTTGGCAGTGTAGGTTTATCGCTGGACTCGATCTTGAAGGTCTCTTCAACCCAAGTGATTCTATGATTATATGAAATTCTCTTAGAATCGGAGAATCACAGAAGGGTTTGGGCTGGAAGGGACCTTCTAGCTCGGTCTTCAGCTCCCTGCTCATTTTGGCCGTGCGTGCGGAAGGATGGCGGGGGAGCACTGCGAGCGCTGGACCGCAGCAGAAGGTACGTTTAAGTCCAACTTTGGTTTCACTTTAAGGGGTGCTTTTATTAAGCAGTTCTGTGCTTTATGGCACGGGGTGTTTCCGAGATGAGTGCTTCTCTTTTGTCTGAGCTCTTTGGTTGTCTCTTACCACGTTGGGTTACCTGAGGCGCAAACACCTTTCCCTTCTGCATCTGGTGCTTAAGTACACGCACAGACATACAGATATCTGTGCACCACGGGAGTCACCTTTGCTTTACGGGGTAGGGGTGCTGCAGACATCTACTTTCTGACAACTGGGACAACAATCTGGCACAACACCTATTTTGCAGCGTGTCGCATTGCTCTTTTCCTTGTTGGGGGGGAGAAGGCTTTGTGAATGAAAAACCAAGATTAGCCCAGTTTTAGCCAATACTCTAATGCTTTTCTGTCCTGGAGGTGACCGTGCTTGCATGGGAGGTGACAGATGTTCCCCCTCTAACACCTGTACTCAGCGACTTTGAAAGCTCCAGCGGCTGCCTAAACTTGCTTCTAATTATTCTCAACCCGTTAAGTGTTGTGTAAATTGCTTGATTTATTTATGTGTTCCAGTTAAGCAACTTATTAGGCGAGAAGCTCACATTTCTTAGGATTTAGCTTTCAAAGGCCTGCCCTCGTTATTCAGAGCTCTTGATCCATGTTATTTAACACTCCCTTCTAAGGTTTTGACAGAACTTAGCAAAAATGTCAATAAATAGGCTAATTGACTAGCTATGTGACAATTAAAGCATTCCAAATGAATGACAGATACAAATTTAATTTTAATATAAACCTTTCTTTGCACTATCCTTTTCTCTCAAGTGAATTTTTTTAAACTGGAAGATATTTATTTATTTATTTATTTTTAAGTATCCTATTGCAAAACCTCTGATCCTGCGTGGGGAGCCGCTCATCGGAAGCGAATTCCCAGTTTTCTGCCGGTTGTGTACGACGTGGTGCAGCAGAACAGCCCGTTCCCCCAGCACAGCCTTGTTCTGACGACTGCCACGGTGAGAAGGAGTCGCCCTCGTCTGACGCGGACTCGAGAGCAGAAAGTGCTGTCGTGGCCCGGCCGTGAGCCCCGCGCACTGCCGGTGAGGATTCGGCACTGGGGGCCCAGGCTGCGGTTTTACTGGGCTTCACTCCCTTCCTGCGCTCCGAGGCGGCGGGCGAGGGGCTGGTGCTCAGCTTCCAGTCTCGCACCTATGAAAGACTGTGTGTACGGGGGCTTTTTGTGTTCTATTATAGACTCAGAGAATAGTTGAGGTCAGAAGGGACCTTAAATACCACCCAGTGCCGCCCCCTGCCCTGGGCAGGGACACCTCCCACCACACCAGGCTGCTCCCAGCCCTGTCCAACCTGGCCTTGAACCTCCAGGGATGGGGCAGCCACAGCTGCTCTGGGCAACCCCAGCCAGGGGCTCCCCACCCTCACAGCCAGCAATTTCTGCCCAATATCCCATCTCAATCTCCCTCTGCCAGTGGAAAACCATCACCCCTCGTCCCATGGCTCCACTCCCTGATCCCGAGTCCCCCCCCAGCTTTCCTGGAGCCCCTTTCAGACCCTGGCAGGGGCTGGAAGGTCTCCCCGGAGCCTTCTCTTCTCCCGGCTGAACCCCCCCAGCTCTCCCAGCCTGTCCTCCCAGCAGAGGGGCTCCAGCCCTCCCAGCATCTCCGGGGCCTCCTCCGGCCCCGCTCCAACAGCTCCGTGTCCTCCTGCTGTTGGGACCCCCGGAGCTGGACCCAGGATTCCAGGTGGGGTCTCCCCCGAGCGGAGCAGAGGGGCAGAATCCCCCCCCGGCCCTGCTGCCCCCGCTGTGGGGATGCAGCCCAGGGGCCGGGGGGGTTCTGGGCTGCCAGCGCACGGTGCCGGCTCCTGGGGAGCTTCTCCCCCACCAGCACCCCCAGTCCCTCTCCTGGGAGCTGCTCCAGCCATTCCCTGCCCAGCCTGGAGTTGTGTGTGGGATCGCCCCGACCCACATTTAGTCCAAACCCTGTTTAAAGTGGGTCTCTCCAAATTGGGTTACTCGGGGCCACGTGGAGCCTTGAGCACCTCCAGAGCGTAATAGCGGAGTGTTCTTCAGCCGTTACCTTCCCCCACCAGCCTGAAGCATCACGACCAAAGCTCCTGGGAGCAGCGGGTCTGGCTCATCCCTTCTCCTGGGGGAGTGATCCTGGCAGGCGGACGCCTCTGGGCCAGGGTGAGTGAAAAGGGAGGAGGGACGTGGGGCTGGGTGGTGGCCGCCTGGGGTGGCCATTCTTCTTCTAACTGTTGCCACCAAGTCCCCGGGGCTGCATCGTGCTCCGTGCTGGCTGTTGGTGTGTGGGGAAGTTTTTGGATCTCTGCCTCCTGAGGCGCTGGAGGAGGATGGGGCCTGGGAAGACACTGCCACCATGGAAACACTGAATTTTCATGACACCGAAGATTAGGAGGCTGTTTTGAGTCCTTATTGTGGGGTTAATTAAAAATCTCCATGTTTTTTGCACTGCTGAGAGGCTTTGAGCTTGCGCTCCAGTTTATATTGCATGTTTTGTTGCTAGGATGGATGCCTTCGCAGGCAAATTACCGTATCATTGAGGTTGGTTAATATGAGGGGTTAATGAGCGGCCTCAATCCAAGAGCTCATGAAGGCTCAACTCAGAGTCTTGGTTTTTGGTCAGAAGCTGTAGATGAACCCTCAGTGCAAAAGGAAATGTTCTATCTTGTAAAGAGAAGAAAGAAAGTGTTGGGGGGGGGGGAAACCACAACAGAAGGAAGCCAACCTTTCACTTAATGGTTGTAGCAGCAAATCTGACACGGGGGCTGTTTCATTTCTAATTTTCTCCTTTCACCACTGCTTGGTCCCTTCTGTTTGCATGGGAGGAGCACCCGGAGGTACACGGTATTATGAAATGTCTTCATCCTGTACCACGGGCTGTGAGGGCGAGAGCGTAATCTCCCTAATCTCATTAATCTCTAAAATCACTCCTTACAGCACCATTGTTTTTAAAATGTCCGCTCTTACAAGAGATGCTTTTGTAAAGTGATCTTTGATCTTCCTGCGCCTCTGCCGGTGCCCGCTGTGCTGCCTGTCAAGCCAAGGGTGACGAGGTTTGTGGCTTCCTCGCATGCGGGGCTGCTCACCCCTGTGTGAAAATGCCACTTTCTGCGTGTTAGACTGCGGGAACCTGCCCTGTGCAGCGATGGGGCTGCTGGCGTGTGCCCACGCTGGAGTAAAGCAAGGGGGAGCAGAGGGGAAACCATGGCCGTAGCAGACAGCGGTGTAGAGCGAGGGTAAGAGCGGCCATCGCGGATGATGATGTCTCCCTACGCTTTAGTGAAGCCCTCCACACCCTTTCCCACAGCATTCTCCTGGAGAAACTGGCTGCTCATAACCTGGATGGGCAAATGCTTCTTCGCTGGGTTAAAAACTGGCTGCGTGGCCAGGTCCAAAGAGTGGTGGTGTGTGGAGTTAACTCCAGTTGGCAGCTGGTCACAAGTGGTGTTCCCCAGGGCGCAGTGCTGAGGCCAGTTCTGTTCGATACCTTCATCAATGACCTGGATGAGGGGATGGAGTGCGCCATCCGTCACTTTGCAGGTGACACCAAGTCAGGCAGGAGTGTTGATCTGGAAGGCAGGATGGCCCTACAGAGGGATGTGGACAGGCTGGATCGATGGGCTGAGGCCAATGGTGTGAGGTTCAACAAGTGCCGGGTCCTGGGCTTGGGTCACACCAACCCCATGGACACTGCAGGCTTGGGGCAGAGTGGCTGGAAAGCTGCCCAAGGAAAAGGACCTGGGGGTGCTGGTCAACAGCCGGCTGGACATGAGCCAGCGTGTGCCCAGGTGGCCAAGGTGGCCAACAGCATCCTGGCCTGGATCAGGAATAGTGTGTCCAGCAGGACTGGGGCAGCGATGGTCCTCCTGTACTGGGCACTGGTGAGGCCCCACCTCGAATCCTGTGTTCAGTTTTGGGCCCCTCACACCGATAAAGACATTGAGGGGCTGGAGCGTGTCCGGCGAAGGGCAGCGGAGCTGGTGAGGGGTCTGGAGCACAAGTCTCCTGAGGAGCGGCTGAGGGACCTGGGGTTGTTCCGCCTGGAGAAGAGGAGGCTGAGGGGAGACCTTCTCGCTCCCTACAACTGCCTGAGAGGAGGGGGTAGCTGGGGGGTGTTGGGCTCTGCTCCCAAGGAACAAGGGATGGGACAAGAGGAAACAGCCTCAAGTTGCGCCAGGGCAGGTTTAGGATGGATATCAGGAGAAATTTCCTAGGGAAAGGGTTGGGAAGCGCTGGCAGGGGCTGCCCAGGGCAGTGGTGGAGTCGCCATCCCTGGAGGTGTTTCCCAGCCGGGCAGACGCGGTGCTGAGGGACACGGGTCAGGGGTGGGTTGGGCAGTGCTGGGCTGACGGTTGGACTCCAGGATCTTAAACATCTTTTTTAAGAGACCTTCATTCTCTTCTCAAAACAATTCTATGATGCTCCCTGGTGCCCTCCTGGCTCGTGAGCGGGGGATTGGTCTTGTTGTGCTCGTATCAGCGTGCTGAAGCCTGCAAAGACAGTCTTTGCAAGCCCAAAGAGGCCAAAGATGGAGGAAGAACTGGTGGCTGATGTGTTCGGGAGCTCGGAATGGTAATATTTGACACTGACATCTCCTTATCTCTCAGTGTCTCTATTGTCCCATCGCTCCTAGGCGAAGCGCTGATCAGCGCTGTGTTCCGTCACATGGGACCGAGTTGGCTTTGCGGGAAGGAGCAGTTTCGTGCTGCCCTCGGTCCGTCGGAGCCGGGACGGTCTCCCCACGGCACAGGGGGCCAGTGACGAGCCGCATGGCCGTGCCAAGCGCCCAGCGCGACTCCAGCGTGCTCCGTTTCACTCCTTTCTGGGATTGTTTTTTCCCTTTGTAATCACTTCTGCTGGGGAAGAATTTAGGTCTCAGAAAAACATTCAAAGCCCTTTTTTGTGTGAACAGCAAGACAAAAAGCTCCCCAAGCGCGGGGAGGATTTCGGTGCTGAAAGCTGGCTCTGTTCCCGGGGTGGGCTCACTGGCGGGGGCGGTTTCGGCACGGGACTCCCCTCGGCAGGGCTCAGCGCCCCATAAATACCCAGCGCACGGCGCTCGCTGCGTGTTGGCTGCCGGAGCCGAGAGCCCTTTGCCAGGGAGAAAATGTACAGCCAGTGAGTATTCCCGCGGGTTCTCCTCCGCAGGGACACGCCGCCCATCGCCGCGTGGCCAGGGGGTGCTGTGAGGCTGGGGGTCTGTGGGGAGGGGACTCTCTGGGGGGTGTCCGTGCCGGTCCGTCCCATGCCGAGGAGTGGTTCTGGCCCAGGGGACAGGCTCACCTCCGGGGGACAGAGGAGGGTCCGTGCTCTGGAGGGGAAGGACAGCACAGCCCCACACAAGTTGGACTTCGCTTCCCGATGATTCAGGATATCCCGAATTTGTCGGATGGGTGAGGGTGTTTGCCTGCAGGGCTGCGGCATGGGCTATCCCCTCGGCATTCCCTACTCCTCCACACGCTCAGGATGGTTCACAGGCGGCTGCAGTAGTTGGTCAGAGCCCTGGGAGCGTTTCCCCCCACTGGTCCTTCTCCCTCCGGATCGCTCGCGTTATTTGCAAGTTGCAGATCATTCTGTCCAGAAACAAACCCCCTCCCTCGTGGGGGCATTCCAAAGCCATCCTGCAGCCGGGCTGACCCTGGGTCTGCTGCTCCTTTCAGAGTCGAGCATCCTGCTGGAGGCTACAAGAAGCTCTTTGAGACCGTGGAGGAGCTCTCCTCTCCAGTGACCGCCCATGTCACAGGTTGGTGTGGGCTCCTTCATCTCCCCCTGCCCAGCTTTTGTCCTCATGGGTCTCCAGAGCTCAGAGGCTTCACAAGGGCTGGAGCACAGGGTCGGAGGTAAAGGACCTACCAGGGCTGGTGGGTTTTGGGGTGGAGGCAGGACAGATGGGAGGGGGGATCTCTAGATAATCAGTACTCAACATCTTGAGACCCCACCTGGAATCCTGGGTCCAGCTCCGGGGGTCCCGACAGCAGAAGGACACGGAGCTGTGGGAGGGGGGCCGGAGGAGGCCCCGGAGATGCTGGGAGGGCTGGAGCCCCTCTGCTGGGAGGACAGGCTGGGAGAGCTGGGGGGGTTCAGCCTGGAGAAGAGAAGGCTCCGGGGAGACCTTCCAGCCCCTGCCAGGGTCTGAAAGGGGCTCCGGGAAAGCTGGGCAGGGACTCGGGATCAGGGAGTGCAGCCACAGGACGAGGGGTGATGGTTTCACACTGGCAGAGGGAGATTGAGATGGGATATTGGGCAGAAATTGCTGGCTGTGAGGGTGGGGAGCCCCTGGCCGGGGTTGCCCAGAGCAGCTGTGGCTGCCCCATCCCTGGAGGTTCAAGGCCAGGTTGGACGGGGCTTGGAGCCCCCTGGTGTGGTGGGAGGTGTCCCTGCCCAGGGCAGGGGGTGGCACTGGGTGGTATTTAAGGTCCCTTCCCACCCAAACCATTCTGTGATTCTATCTTTGTCTGGTCGGTCTGTCGATGAAGGAGGAAGCATAGCTCAAAGAGCTCATGCATGTTTAAAAATCAAGTTTAATAGCCATTAAAAGAAAACTAAATAGTTTTAAGTTTTGTTCTTTCTGTGGCCACAAACAAAAACTACTTGGTCTGATTTGCCATGGGCTGTGCACGTACCAAGGCTGCGTCTTCCGCAGGCAGGATTCCCACCTGGCTGCGAGGAAGCCTCCTGAGATGTGGTCCCGGCTTGTTCGAGGTGGGTGCGGAGCCCTTTTATCACCTCTTTGACGGCCAGGCGCTTCTCCACAAGTTTGACTTCAAGGAGGGACACGTCACCTATCACCGAAGGTACGTGGCAATTTTCCAGGCGGAAAAAAAAAAACCTAATCACAAAGCGCGTGCTCGACTGGAAGCGCTGGGGACGAGCTCTGCTGCCCAGCGCGTGGGAGGCGCCGGTTATTTCAAGTCCATGAGGTTATTGGAAGAGCTCTAACAGTGAGATCACTAAAACCGGCCCCAAAATAACTGAAACTTAGTCACAGTTAGCAGAAATGCAGCTTTTTGTACAGATTACCAAACACCTGGAAGGGGAGGGCTGGCTGTCGCTGCCGTCCGTGGCAGAACTACATCAGTGCCTGAAAACTGCGGTGTGTTTTCAGTTAGAAGCTGCCGAGCCATCAGCTTCCAGGTGTTCGGTGTGGAATATTTAGACCGAGCACTGTATTTCCCAGCTCTCCGCCGGCCAGCCCTTCCCGGGGCGCTGGACCCCACGTGCTCCAGATGTGGCACGAGGCTGTGGGGACCTGCCGCTTGCAGAGGTCTCCTGAGGCTCATCGCAAGGATATTTGTGTTATCACGTAGCCCGTTGCTTATTTTTTGGCTACACCTGCAACGTGCCGTCTTGCCCTCCCCAGGTTTGTCAGGACCGATGCTTACGTGAGAGCCATGACCGAGAAAAGGATCGTGATAACGGAATTTGGCACCTACGCCTACCCAGACCCCTGCAAGAACATCTTTTCCAGGTACCGCGGGGTTGTAGCCGTTGCAGCATCGTCCGGCAGCGCTTCCGCTCCCCAGCAGCCCCTGACTGCCCATCCCTTTTCTCTGCTCAGGTTTTTCTCGTACTTCAAAGGTGTGGAGGTCACTGATAACGCCCTCGTTAACGTCTACCCCGTCGGTGAAGATTACTACGCCTGTACGGAGACCAACTTTATAACCAAAATCAACCCAGATACCTTAGAGACCATTAAGCAGGTGGGTCTTGGCGCTGGGCTTCTAAACACGTGGAGGAGTAGGGCTGAAATGAAAATGTTTGGGAACAGCCTCTTACGACAAGGCCAAAAGTTGGGGTTTGTCGGGGAGATGATGCAGAGAAGGAGCCAGCTGTGAGGGGTTGGTGAGAGCAGAGTCGGAACGAGCTTGTAAATGAACCCACTGCTGCTCTGAGTAATTTTTAATTAGGAGGTGATGGGGGTCCGTGGACCCAATCCTTGTCCTTGGGCTGGGGTTTGGGAACCGGAGCGGCGTTGCAGCCGGCCAGAGGGGACCGTCACCGGAGGGCTCCTGCCAGAGCTTTGCTGCTGCCTCCGTTTACGTCGGAGCCGAGCGGCGTTTACCCTGCAGAACCCTGTGTAACGCAGAAACGCGTTGGGGCAGTTTCCTCTGCTGCGTTACAATGCCCAGCCTTTCCTGGTGGACCCCAGAACCCTGAACCCTGTCCTTGTCACCCTGTCAGCTCGCCTGACCGTCCCACATTGCTTGGCTCTGCTGCTTTTCTCCTTTTCACTAAACAGACAGTGATTTTGGGCTTAGAGAAGAACTTTCCATGTGTAGAGTGAGGACGCGTTGACCTGCGACGCCTTGCAGGGCCGGTGACCTCCCACCTCCTGCCCAGAAAGCTCCCGACTTTCTGCATCTTCTCCTCCAGGTGGATCTCTGCAAATACGTGTCGGTCAACGGGGCGACAGCTCATCCCCACATCGAAAACGACGGGACGGTTTACAACATCGGCAATTGCTTTGGGAAGAACTTTGCACTCGCCTACAACATCATACGGATTCCTCCCCTTCAGGCAGGTCAGTTAATCCCGCCTACGAGTGAACAGAGAAAATCTTGCCACATAAATCATTTGGGGTTTTGTCCTTCAAATGAGTTTTGTCATCGAGTTACTATTTTTTTGATCTTTAGATTTTATTTGCTTTTTTAAGTAACGGAAATGCTATCTTTAAAGCACTTTAAAGCAGTTTCTAAGTCGCGAACTGCCTAAAGGCAGAAAGTTGCTGGGCAAACACCGCAAATACAGCCCAAGTGAGTGGGGTGAAACCCTCCGTAACCCGTCACCCGTCCCGTTCCAGACAAGGAAGACCCGATGAACAAATCGGAGGTGGTGGTGCAGTTCCCTTGCAGTGACAGGTTTAAGCCCTCCTACGTTCACAGGTGAGGTTTCCTGGGCCCCCAGGGCAGGTCGGCCCAAAGAGGAGCTGCTGCTGCTCCCCTGGGCCACCAGCGTGTCCCCGCGGCGGAGCAGCCACCCGCGGGGGCGAGTGCAGGGTGACGGAGCCCCCTTGTATGGCCACAAGCGCACGCAGGTGGGGTCCGTGCGCGCGGCGTGGCTGGTGCGGCGTGCTCTCCCCACGTGGCACGCGGGACTGGTTGCCACACGCAACCGGCGGCTACAATGAGGTGATTTACCAAAACTGGGATGTTTAGATTCCTGTGGTTTTAAGCGGTGACCTACCCGCTATATTCAGCGCTTAAGATGAACTACGACGTGCTTTTTGTCCAAACGAGCTACGGGAGCTTGGCGTGCTCCCCCTGTGTTCCCAAACAGCTTTGGCCTCACCGCCAACTACATCGTGTTTGTCGAAACGCCGGTGAAAATCAACCTGCTCAAGTTCCTCTCCTCCTGGAGCCTCTGGGGAGCCAACTACATGGACTGCTTCGAGTCCAACGAAACCATGGGGGTAAGCGGCGGGTCGTACCCAACTGGGCTGCACTGGACAGCCCGCCCTGGACTGGGGAGGCTTCGTCGTATCGGTTTCGCCTTCGTTTCTCTGAGGCAACACCAAGCAGCTGCTTCTTTCTCAGGTCTGGCTTCACGTGGCAGAGAAAAAGAAAGGCAGGCTCCTCAACATCAAATACCGCACCTCGGCCTTCAACCTGTTCCATCACATCAACACCTACGAGGATAACGGATTTCTGATCGTCGACCTCTGCACCTGGAAGGGGTGAGTCTTGCGGTGCCGAGCTGGCAGGGGCCAGCGGAGCCCCACCACCGGACACGGCGGTCCCTGTGCTGGCACATCCCTTCCCCGTCGGAATCGCCTGCGGCACTTGCACCAACTCCCTCCAACCCATCCAAATGTTCCCACCTGGTGACACAAGGACTATACAGGGTAGAAGGTACCCAGAGGTGCAGAGAGCCTGTTTGACACTCATTTTCCAAGAAAAATTTGAGTTTTATCTCTAATTTGCCTTTATCCTGAATGAATGTTAGCAACTACCCAAGGGCTGATGCCACGTTGGCCCCCGGGGCTGCCAGGAGCAGGATCTGCTGGAGGTTTGAATGCTGCGTCGCGTGTTAACGCAGGGAAATGTGGCACCGACATGGTGATGCCCAGCCCCGCGCTGGCTGTGTAGCCAGGACGCCCTGGTGAAAGCCAGCAGTTGTTGGGTTTTCACGGAATCCCAGAATGGTGGAAGAGCCCTCGGGAGATCACCCACTCCAACCCCCTGCCAGAGCAGCGTCACCCAGAGCAGGGGGCACAGGATGGCGTCCAGGCGGGTTGGGAATGTCTCTGGAGTTGGAGACTCCCCCACCTCTCTGGGCAGCCTGTGGCAGGGCTCTGCCACCCTCCAAGGAAAGATGTTTTTCCTGGTGTTGAGATGGAATTTCCTGTGTTCCAGTTTGTGCCCATTGCCCCTTGGCCTGTCACTGGGCACCACTGAAAAAAGCCTGGCCCCGTCCTTGTGCCACCAGCCCTGTAGATATTGATGAGATCCCCCCTCAGCCTGATCTTCTCCAGGCTGAGAAGTCCCAACTCCCTCAGCCTTTCCTTATGATAAAGATGTTCCAGCCCCTGAGCATCTCTGTAGCCCTTCGCTGCACCCTCTCCAGCAGTTCCCTGTCCTTAAACTGGGGAGCCCAGAACTGGATGCAGCACTCCAGCTGCCCCTTCCCAGGGCAGAGCAGAGGGGCAGGATGACCCCCCTCCACCTGCTGGCCACCTCTTGGTGCCCCCCAGGATGCCATCGGCCTTCTTGGCTACAAGGGTGCTTTTTCCTCGCCGGAGAAGTGGCGTGCAGGCATGGATCGCTTCTGCTGAGGAGCTTGCCTGGGACTCGTCTTATTCCATTGAATTTTAGGAAAACCCAGCCGCATTTGAATCCCCTCACATGCAAATGACGTCTCTGTTTCCCGTTCTTGTGCAGGTTCGAGTTTGTTTACAATTACCTCTACTTGGCCAACTTACGAGCAAACTGGGACGAGGTGAAGCGCCAGGCAGAGAAGGCCCCGCAGCCCGAAGCCCGCAGATACGTGCTGCCCCTCAACATCGACAAGGTACCGGCGCGGCTCCGCGCTGCCGCTGCCCGCGGGGCCCGGGGCTCCTGCCGGGCGTCGCTGGAGCTCTGCCTGGCTCCATTTCATTCCAATTAAACGTTTTAATGGGGGGGAGAATGTGTTTTAATGGGGGGAGAACACATTTTAATGGCAGGGAGAACTTGAAGTATGGGTCTTCAGAGAAACTTTTTATTTTCTTTAGCTGATCGACGTTATTCTGTGTTATTTCCCCTACATTGTTCAAATCGGAGGCTGTGGGGCAGCAGTTAATCCCGGAGGGTGGAAAGGGTGGCAGCTGCCACCCAAGCACATGGGGTTAAATCACAGAACCACGGAATGGTTTGAGTGGGAAGGGACCTTACAGCCCACCCAGTGCCACCCCCTGCCCTGGGCAGGGACACCTCCCACCACACCAGGCTGCTCCAAGCCCCGTCCAACCTGGCCTTGAACCTCCAGGGATGGGGCAGCCACAGCTGCCCTGGGCTCCAGCCCCAGCTCACGGCGTGAGGTCCATCAGGTGGCCTGCCCGGGGCCAGGCTCGCTGGCTTGCGGGTGCTGGAGTCTTTTCCAGGGACCCCCCTCATGGGATGGGGGTTCTGGGGGGGCTGAGGGTCAGCCCAGCCGCTGGCGGAGCCGCAGAGCTCATGGGGCACCTCCGCTCCTGTCGGCCGTCGAGCAGAAAGTGCAACCCTGTGTGGCAGAGCTTAATTAAAGCCTGCAAATGTCTTAGGAGGGGGGAAAAAAACCTTTCACCCGTGTTTCTGAGCACAGGGAGGGCTGACTCACAGGACGGGCTGAGCAACAGCCCCTCCTACGGAACTGTTGCTCACTCCGAAATCGGGAGAAGCAGCCGGCGCCGCACGTGTTGCCATTCCACAGCTTGCTACGGCACTGCCGCACGTCGCCGTCTTCACTGGCCAACGCGGATCTGTGCAAACAGCCCAAGAAATGGGTTTCTCCGGGGTATTTTTCTTTGTCGCAGGCTGACACGGGCAAGAACCTGGTCACCCTGCCCTACACAACAGCCACGGCCACCCTGCGCAGCGACGAGACCATCTGGCTGGAGCCAGAAGTCATTTTCTCCGGGCCACGCCACGGTAAGATGCCGATCCCAAAGCACGGCCAGCGGCAACGCCAGGGCGCCCTGCATGCCGCCTCCCGCTGATCCTCACCCATATATGTATTTATTCTTTTTTATTGTAGCCTTTGAATTTCCACAGATCAACTACAAGAAGTACGGTGGGAAACCTTACACGTATACCTATGGGCTGGGGCTGAATCACTTTGTCCCAGACAGGGTAACTATCAACAACGGGTGAGGCGCGTCTTTTCCGTGGGCTGTTAGTTTAAGGACAAGAAAAAGTATCTCCGAGACGTGGGTTTGTTTTTTTTTTTTTTGCTTTTTCCCCCCTCTAGCTTTGCAAGCTGAACGTTAAAACAAAGGAGACCTGGGTGTGGCAGGAGCCGGATTCGTACCCATCGGAGCCGATCTTCGTTTCCCATCCGGATGCCCTGGAGGAAGATGATGGTAATTCCCGTTTTATGGCGGTCAGGGACAGGCTGATCCGAAAAGCTCGTGTCCGATTGCCAGGCCATGCCAGGGGCGGGCTCGGGCAGAGTCCCGGTGGCCGTGTGCCGTCTTCTAATGCCAGTGGGAAGCTCTGAGAATGTGGGAAAACTAAGACTGAATGAAAACAAAGGAGGAGAAAGACCCTCTGGGTTTAGCTGAGCTGCAGTCCTCACTTCCTAGCCTTTCTCCATCAGGAATTGCGGTATTTCAAGAATTCCAGGCAGCAGAACTTTGTAAAATTTAAACCTTGCTTAAACCAAGTGTGTTTTCTACTCCCAACGCAGCCTCCTCGGGCAGGAGCAGTGTGAGTTGGGGCTCTGTCCCTCGAGGAGAGGTAGCTGTACGGGCGCCACGCACCGCACACAGTCCCTCACACACCCCCAGCCCTCTCCACTTGTTCCCCGAATTCCCGTGTCCCAAGAGGATTCCATGAAACTGGGAGAAGTCTTGGCTCTGCTGAACCGAAGGGCAAACTTTCATCAGTTTGTGCAGAACCAAATTCCGTGTTATCTGTTCCCAGCTCAGGAAGGTGCTTGTGCAGGGGCTGAAGTGCCACCGCAATGACAAGGTTTTAAGCTTGTTCTTCCGTAAGGGAAGTAGCCAACGTGCACTTCAGCTACGTGTTTAAGCCTCTCGCTCCCTGGGAGTTCAGCCCAGCCCAGCTCTCCGAAGGTCGAGTTACGGCCAAGCTCCCTGCTCCCGGTTCTGCCACCTTCCCCGGGGCCGTGTGCGATGGTGGCACGGGGCGCGGTGGGGGGCTGTCCCCACGTTCTCCCGCAGTGACCGACCCAGGGTGTACAAATGACCAACCAGCCCAGAGCTGGTGTGTCCCACCCATCCCCACAGGGATGCCAGGATCCACAAATGGGTGTCTTGTCGCATTAAACCTCAGAAGCAGAATTATAAAGTCATTTAGAAAGTAATTCATAACACTGAAAAAATTAATGGACAAATTGGATAGATATTCCGGTAAGTGATGCTTGTTGTCAGCCCCACAGTAGCTTTTCGCGGTTCCTCTGCAGAATAAAAATGTTTTTCAGTTTTAAACAGAAGCTCCGTAGCAGCTCCCCCCCGGCAGTGCAGGCTGGCCAGCCCCTGACGGCAAGAACCCAAAATAGTATGAGAAATAAATAACCAACCCGCCTGCCCCTGCGCCGCTGATCCTGCAGAAGTGACGGGACTTTCTGGCGTCCCCTCGGCAGGGCACAGCTTGTTCCTTCTGTCCCCTGCAGGGGTTGTGCTGAGCATCGTCATCAGCCCGGGCGCGGGGCCGAAGCCCGCCTACCTCCTCATCCTCAACGCCAAAGACATGAGCGAGGTCGCCCGGGCCGAAGTGGAGGTGAACATTCCTGTGACGTTCCACGGACTCTTCAAAAGAGCGTGACCGCTGCCAGCAACGCCTCGCCTTAGGTTTCTTCCAGCCCGGAGAAGGTGCGGTCTCCGTTTGCAAGCGCTCAAATTACCTACAGTCCTTCCCCACCGCTTTTTATTTGCACGGCTACTTAAATCGCGATCGAGCATTTCACTTTTGTTGATGACTCTTCAAGATACTTAAGCAGGTATTTTTCAACTACACCCTTTGGCACAATTTCCAGCTGTACAGCGCTAAGAACACTCGTACAGTTAAAACAACGCAAGTTCGGGGGGGGGGAGTTTTTTGTTTGTACAAAATTAAACTTTGCAGCTGCAGCAGAGTTAGAGATGCATGAACGGCCCAGTGTAAGCTCCATACTGGTACACGCGGTAACGTGACGTAGATCAATCTCTGTGTTCCATTGCACGCCTTGAAGAGGTTGGTTTTAGCCTATATTGAAGTATTATGGACTTAAATCACCTCCTGGTCACTCCTTTAGTATCCTCAGAGCGATCCAAATGGAGCCTTTCCCTAGCTACTGTGGAAATGTGAACGGGCGGTGTGGCCCAAGGCGCTGTGGCAGGCAGGAAATGGCACACGCTAGTTTCCGTGGTTTCTCTTTCCCCTTTCTTTCCTCAAAGTGCAGTTTCTTGAGTTCTGCACTTCATCCTAAAACATGACTATGAAAAAAAAAAAAAAATCAAGCAATTGTTACAACTTGGGCTGAATTTGCTTCCTTAGAGTGCTCCAGGCTGTCAGCTTCACCCTTTTCAACTGCTGTCGTAAGAGGCTACAGTTCAAAATACAAACTTACTGCTACTAGACTTAAAATCCAGGATCCTTGTTTGTCTGCACTGGCTTAACATTTTTATTAATGGTATCAAAGAATTAGAAAATCATGTACATTACAGATTTTGAGTACACGGTGCTAACTTGAAAAGGCTAATGTTTGAAAAGGGCTGCAGTCACATCCTGATGACAGGATACTGCCACGGAGGGACCACCTGGTACTTCTGCTGCTCCGTAATCTCCAGGCACTGGGCGATTACCTAGTTAAAAACAAAAGACAATACAAGCAATGGGCCTCCAAAACAAAAAAAACTAGTAAAACTCAGCAGTTCTGCACTCATTCCGTAACACATTTGTTCCTAATTTTTGCAAAACAAAGAACATTTAAAACAAAGAGCCGTTGGCTGTAGCAGTAGGGGAAAGAGCTGTCGGGGTCGTGCACCACTGGGGCAGGGGAAACGTAAAGGAAGAAACATCCTTGGGATCTCAAAGCTTATGAATTGCATATAGACACTACTAAACCATTCTAAAATCACTGCGGTGACAAAAGCACTACTTTTGGAACACTGGGAAGCTACTTTGCTGTAAAACTCCAAGGAAAATATATTATGTGAAAATCCGTTTCTGTTATTACACAGTTACGCTCCTCTGATTCCCAACTGCATATCAAAAATGAGCACAACACCCTGCTCTTCTGCATCCACCCTTTTCTAAGAAGTCATCTTTCTTGGTGTCTTGTGACAACAGGATTGAAAATACAGAATGGTTTTGGTCTTTAAAAACAAGATTAGGTAACTCCATTACAATTTTGTTAACTTTTATCATGTGGTGCATAAACAATAGTCTCCTTTGCCAAAACCCATTCTGTATCTTGCTCGAAATGAAGAGTGATGGTAAGCATTTTCCTAATTTCACCGTGCCTATCCCACTGTTACTGGAGCACACATTGTCTTTTAAAGCCTGCTAAAAACCCAGCACATTAAGGATCTGAATGAGCACGTGCTGTGAGTTCAGAAAAAGCTAGGCATAAATTCCAACTATTAGCAAGAACTGGGATAAAGTAGCAAAACGATATTGTAAAAAAAAAAAACCAAAAAAAAACCACACCAGCTAAACATGCAAAGAGGAATGGTGGGGTGCTGTTGAAAATTACCCGAGAGTAACAGTGATTCATTTCAACTGTCATATATTTCTTTTTCATGTGCAGTTCCTAGAGCGAGGTAGTGTTGGGGCTCTAGTACTAGAAAATACTTCTCTGAGCTCTCCTGTTATCAAAGTTCCCATAAACTCCACAGAAAATATTTAACCTCTACATACTCCCATAAAAATGTACCGTATTTAGAAGGATTAATTGATAGCAGGCTGTATTTGTGATCTTTAAGTAAACAAGCTTGAGAAGTACAAAGAACACTTTAAGTATTGCTAATAAACAACATAATAAGGAAAAGCAGCAGAACAAAGGCGGCGGTTTTCAGAAAGAATCTAACGGCGTGGATGTCTGCCAAATTATAAGGAAAAACGGGGGGGGGAGAGGGGGCAGCATCCCACACGTAAGCAGCAAATTACAAGCACGAGGAGAAAGTAGCAGACAGAAAGATGCTAGGAGCAAAGAACGGAAGCATGTGAGCGGCGAAGAGCCTGAACTTAAAAGAGTGAAGATGCAGGTGATTACGCAAGACCAGAAAAGAAAGGGTTTGGACACAGAATCAGATGGTAAAGTCAATTAAGAGGTTCAATGAGGAAATGCTGTAGTCGAGTAACCACATCATAACCAGAACGCAACAGAAACGTTTCGGATAGGCGAACAGGGAAGAGAAAAGAGAACCCCAAAGCTAAAAGCCACAGAAAACGGAGCGGGAGAGCCGGTTCCGGGAATCAGCACGCCACTGACCTGGAGCACATTCGCTGCAACAGCCTTTTGAGAGCTGAGGATAAAACGTGCTATAAAGAGCACGTAAGGAAAAAGCCTACCTTTCTAGTATTTTGAGGTAGAATTACACCGTCATCCCAGAGTCTGGCAGAGGAGTAAAATGCGCTGCTTTCTTCCTCTAGCCTGAAGAAGACAGAGTGTTGAACAAGCTTAAAAGCACAAAAATGTAATATAAAAGATCAGGCCAGTAAAACAAAATCATAGATGAAAAAGGCATATACTTCAATCGCAAGTGAACGCGCAGAACTACTGTTAAAATTAATTAGAATCCAGCAAATAATGCATAACGGATCCGATCGTTCTGCAGTACAGGCAACCCGGCACATTCAGAAGATCACCGTTGTTTAATACACAGCAGGGGATCTTCATTTTGGGCTGCACGGTTTCGCCGTTGCTTTTTGGGTTTGGCTTTTCAGGGGGGGGTTTAAGGCAAAACATTTGCGCTTCTTTGAGAAGATCCTAAGAGCAGATGGGGAATTACATGGAAACTTAAAATATTTTTCAGCAGTTTCAGGTTCGCTTCGTTTGTTTGGGATGTGTTCATCAGTAAGATGACCAAAATTAGGTAATTTAATTAACTGAATCTCAGTGTAACTGCAAGGGTTTATATTTAACGTCCTTACTTTTCTTTCAGATGTTCTAGCTCTGATTCATCTCCTGTACAGTCATTGTCCCCAGCCTGTGGGACTGTGGAGAAATGTCTTGAATCCACAAGAGCAACTCTTGCATTAGGCCACAAGAACAGAAAGTTTGGACTGAACGATCTCCCACACTACAAAAAAAAACAAACGCACAGAACAAACTCATTGAAATTAATCATAAAAAGATGGCTGTAGGATGACACAATCAAGTTGAAGGCAAAATGTAATAGAATTTAATCTGTAAAACATTAACGATACAGCTCCTTTACCGTTAGAGCTGCAGCTCCTGTAACAGTACAGACACCCTGCGGTAGCAGCCACCCCCATCCCCGCTGCCTTCAATATTGCTATTTTATTATTGCATTTTTCCTCCAAGCACTTACGTGTTTAATTCTGAGTAAACGAGGAGCCCTCCTGCACTTACTAGCGGCATCAGCAGCACAAACAGTAGCCCAACTAAAGCAGACGTGCTTCTGGAGCACTGAAAACAACCAGCGCGTGCGGAGAAAAAGGCAGGAGTGCCTCTGAGCAGGGATGTTTTCAGACAACCTGGGGTTTTTTTAGAACTGGCTCTAGGTTCTTAGACGCAGACCAAGTTTTCAATAATCACATCTACTTCTTGCTTTAAAAGTAGTTAAAATAATGAATTAAATGTCTATCATAAGAGCTGACTGTTTTAAAAACGAAGAGCTGTGAGATCTTGGTAAAGCATAAAAAGTCTATTACCAAAGCCATTAATTAACATTTATGCTACCCGTACCATAACGTAGCTGTCGCTGCCGTAACAGCCACCGATGACAATGGTTATTTTGGGAACAGCAGCACAAGCAACAGCAGCCATCATGGAGGCCTGGGCTTTTAATCTGTTGGAGTGAGCCTCTGCCTGAAATGAAAATAAAGATTTTTAGATCCTTTAAGTCTTTTTTTAAGTTTCCCTCCCTTCCCACTATACTTGTATCATTAACACCTTCACTTTTCTAAAAGAGAAATATCTATTTTTCTGTGGAGCACGGTAGTGTCAGAAGAATCAATAGGCTGTATTTCAATGGGAAAAGCACTATAAATCCCAAGTTTTACAGCTTGAACGCCAGCTGGACAGTACCATTTTAGATAAGCACAGAGGCCTGCTTAAAACTCGAATAAAGCAAGAACGCTATTGGAAAGATTTAAGAACAAAGTGGTTATGAAGTTTCTTAGTTTAAACCATCAAGAATGGTTCAGAAAAATTCTTTTCCTAACAATTAATGATTTTTGAAACGTCATCTTAAACAAAACAAGACCTAGGCATTCCTTGAATCAAGCATATGGAACTCAAAATGCCATACCTGGGCGACGCTCGTTGGTTCTGCTGTATGTGGAGCAGTATTTTGGAAAAAGAGGATGGGAATGCTCCGCTGACTGCACAGCTGTACGAAATGGCTGCCCTTGAGAGAAGCATCATGAGACAGCTCCCCATTGTTAGCCACGATCCCCACCAAGTGCCTACAAAACAGACACGTGAACATTTTCACTTTTGAACCCCAGAAACTACGAAACGGTAGCTCGTCATGTTCTGAAGGACGGAAACATAAATATCCGTAAATTCAGAATGTAAAAGGATGTAGGTACATGTGTCATTTCATTCCAGGACCCTCACATACCTTACAAACAAGTCTCACAGGCCTCCTGATACATAAAACACGGAAGTATTAACGTGAATTAATACCCAGAGGGCAGGTAAAGCTATAGCTGGCCTGTCAGAGCTTACACTGCAAGAAAACACACAATGCTCCAGCACTCTGGTCCCTCTAATTCCTGTAACGTACAACGTCATAGTCAATCTGAAAAATGTAAACTTTCAACCTACAGAGGCTCAAAAAATATATTTTACTACCTTTGTTTTCCTCCTAATATGATTTGACTGGAACGTTGTATGCTTCATGAACGTGTTCATCATACAGTCTGACCTGAATTACGCAGGGTTTTACGGCATGCTGTTATCCCAGCTCCACCACATGGGAGACGGGATCATAGCTTTTAACTCAGTTCAGGAAGGAACACTTTTAAAGATGCCGTTTCTTATTTCTTAAGGAATCTGCCGAGACTTCAATGTTCCAACTGTCTGGCTAGTAATTTTTGTGAACAAACAAACCACTTCACAAAGTCATGAAAGCCATTCATTTGTAATCGCTCTCTGCTGCTATCAGCCCAAGACGTGATGAATTCAGAGCTCAGAGACAGAAGATCAGGCTTTCTAGAAGTATTTTATTACCAATTCTTGACCGATTCAGAACTTCACAAACACCATTACTGGAATACCATAAAACCTGATGATGATATGAAAGCTATTTAGACAACTATGCCCATACATTTTGACAGTGAAGTGTTATAGCCTTACCCTTCCACGTGGCCAAATCCTGTTACTAATGTTGTTCCATAATTAGCCTTGAATTCCTGGAATCTGCTTCCATCCATCAGACGGCTCAGAATCTGCAAAGAAATATATCTTAGTGCGTGTTTTACTACAGAAATTTAAGTGAAAATAGGATAGTTCTGCTAAAAGATATTTCAAATATCAAGGAGACCCACAACAAGTCAACCTAAGTGAGCACAGAGGCCCTTTCATATCTCACACTCCGCTCAACATGCACAAAACATCAAATTTGTGTTTACGTTGAATTACCAACCACATGTTTTGAGCCAAAATTCAACTCCAAAACTATTTCAGAGTTGTTCAAAGCAGCACAGTTGTTCACGTGCATCAAAATGTTGTACAAAATCCCAGCAATGACAGTTCGTGTGCGTAGGAAACCCTCAGCAGCATATTTGCTCGTGCTTTTTTCAAACACAGTTTAAAAGCTGCCTTCAAAGCTACGCTGCTTTCGACAGTCAATCCCCTTAACCATAGGAATTTACCTCTGGAAAAGAGACTGGATTCACACCCTTGGAGACTAAATCTCTTCTAGAACACCACAATGAAAATAGTGTGGGCAGCTCTGCATGTCTCTACGTATGTATTAGCATCTGTCCCAACTTCAAACAAGTTTAATTTGAGCTTTGCTGTTTTTTCAGTCCATATTTTCATCAGGCATTTCAGTTACAAGACAGTCTCTTGACTATTTGGGGGGTGGAAAAGGCAGAGGGAAGGGAAAACGGGGCACTAAAGGGGTGCACTTCTTCAAGGCAGCCAACGCAGTACCAGACATACTGACATAACAGCATCTCAGACGGAGCCGGGAAACAGATGGGGAGCAGCTGGCATAATCCGTAGTGATCTTATCTCTAGCAGGTTTTCAGCTTAAATATTTTCTCTAATTGTACAGAACTGTTGCCATTCTGCTTTGTTGCAGACTCAAGGCAGTTTGGCAACTGGTTAGGTAATAACACAGAATATTTCAGGTACTTCAGGACTCTCCGGGAGAGAACAGCCTGGGGCTGCCACCGAGCAGAGCGAAAGGAGGAAGGAACAGCGTATGTCACCTTACCAATTTGACGGGAAGAGTACACCTATAATCCCGCGGGGCCAGTCCCAAGAGCTCATCAGAACTATAGAGAGGACCATCGTGCTCCACGACCTCCTCCGGCAGGGGATCGTAATTTAACGTTGAGATAACATTTCGGATACATTCGTAGGCTTCCTTTTCTGAAGATGCAAAATGGTCACTACAGCCACTGACTCTAGGAGAGAGAACAACATTAATTACTATTGAATTAATGAAAACTGAATTCTGGTAGAAAACCCAAACTAAAGGAAAAACTCGCACCCGTACTGTGACTCTCCGAACTCCCTGAAAATATTGTGTGATATTGTTCTTGTACGGATGAGCTGAAAGGAGTTAAGTCAGTGGAATTTCTGTGCAATCCAACCCCAAAACAAATTCACACCAACTTCTTCCCTGCAACTTTTGTGTTTATCTATATTAAAGAAAGACCTTCAAGTTTATTTTCATGACGATGTTGTTGCAAACAATGTAATAAAGGGAAAACAAACCTCCCGAAGAAAATTATTTCAAAATAAGCACTTCCAGCCCGGACATAAAGACAGTAACTTCTTAGATGTAACACAGTTAGCTGACTGTCACACTAGTATTTGTTTTTGTGAGAAAGGTATGGAATCTGGTTACCATACAAACAGCATAGATGCCACGAACAACGAAGCAAAGCCACCCTTTTCCCCTATTTAGAAGACAATAACTACCTTGACAACTACAGAAATTTCTGGCATAGAAAAATGGCGTTAAAGAAATGGTTAGCTAGCTACGATCAGGTTTATCTCCTGTTGGCTCATCTGCTCTGAAGCCCTCATGAACAGCAGAGGCAGGCAGGCTTTTCATTTGCCTTCTCCGCTTCAGGTACTTTTACAAGCATTCAGGTTATTCTCCGCAGTGAGTTAGCCCAGTGTCTTCAGAAGCAGACAAACGGAAACAAGTCATATCACCTCTCCACTCTTCAGTTTAGGAAAGGAAAAAGAAATTCTTATATATTGTGATGATGAGGAAAATGCATTCAAAGACTCACAATTATTTTTTTAATATATGTATCCTGTCAATGTTTACACTAGGAAAAGAAGTGAAGCTGCCCCTGTTCTATCACTGGTCCCTCTGAGGCACAGAGGAACTGGCTTGCCTGCAGTTGTTCGGAAAGCACGTGGAAGAATGGCGAACAAATCCAGATTTGTCCCAGTCCCTGCTTCAGCCCATAACATCACTTAATTTCACTTCCATTTGGCTGATCTAACAAAAAACTCGTACCCGAGACAGAAAGCAAACAGTGTAATAACAGTTTCCACTTTTGGCCCTGATCCTGACCTCTGCACTTACGTGAGATTGATTCTGTCAGAGTGTGCGTGTGTGCGCGTGCGCACGTATATTCATTTACGTACGTGGGAGTATCAGATATAACTTTTTGAAATGAAAAAAGTAACATGGCATTGTAATTTCAGCTTTACTACTATTTTTGATATACACACACACCACACACGCACGCAGACACATAGTAGAAGTGGAACAGCAGTAAAGCTGAAATTACAATTGCACGTTACTTTTTTCATTTCAAAGAGTTATATCTGATACTCCCACGTACGTAACTGAATACCACCAACCTTTATAATAATTCACATATCATTTCTACCGGGCTTTTTTCACGTTTTTCAGTCCTTGAGGACCACATTGCATCCCGTCACTGGAGTAGCTTCAGTCACATTCATTTAAGATAAAGTGACAGCTTCTTTAAAGCCGAGTATCCCAAATTCTCTACTATTTTTGAGAATTCTTTCACATACTTAGAGTGAAGTTTGGCTCCTCCTAGGTCCTCGGGAGAGACATCTTCTCCTGTAGCAGCTTTTACCAGAGGTGGGCCCGCAAGGAAGAGGGTACCAATTTTATCTATAATCACAGCTTCTTCTGCCATGGTTGGAACGTAGGCACCTCCAGCTACACAGGAGCCACACACCACTGCCACCTGAAGGACACAGAATAAAACACGCCAAAATGCTGGAGAGGAGAAAAGGGAAAGGCAAAATCATCATGTTTATTTCAGAAACATTCAAGAGACTAAACTGCAGCTTGGGGAACAATGAACTAAATGCCAACATGAACAACAATGCTGGTTTTAAGAGAGTTCAATATTTACTCTGAAATAACCTAGTGATTTGATGCTTTTCCATTAAATCAGCCTGTAAACACTCAGAAGATCCTTAAGGCTGAAGTATAAGCTTCACTTAAGTAAGCAGCTAAGTAAGTTCGGTTAAGAAGTAAGGTACTGCTTGAATCACCTTTCCCCACAAATAGAAAAGGTGAGCTTTAGGAAATTGTTTGCAGGTTTGAGAGCTGTTCCTAGAATCTGTATTAGAACACAACTTTTTTCAGAACTCTACTGATCACATATACCGGGCTTACTCGTACTCCAAATGACACTGTACCTGAGGGATTCTCATGGCAGACATTATTGCCTCATTGTAGAAAACTCGGCCACCGTGCAGCTTGTCGGGAAACAGCTCCGACTGACAGGACAGAGAAAAGACAGAGTCAGTTTAATATTAACTGCAAAAGCCGACGCTTCCTCTTCGCTCTATTCACTCACAAACGCCTCGTAGCCGCCTCTGGCAAGGCGACCACTAACAGTCAGACCTGAAGCTCTCATGTACAGCGTTCGCTACTTATTCCCCTTATGCACTGTGCAATTCCACAAAAACACCCACAAGTTTTGAAAGCAGAGGTAAGTTGCATTACTTTTTGTGAAACATATTTATCCTACACAAACCCGAGACTGTAAACGCGGAGAAGGGGAAGCTCACGTTCATACTTCCTGTGAAATGACTTCAGCAGTTCCCCTTTTTACTTAGTTTTTGATACAATTCCTTAAGTTAGGTAAAAACTTTTTCTATGTGATTGCTTGCAGCCTGGAGAGGGAACAACTACAGCCTCTGCCATAACGTGACCTCTGTACATTGGCAAGTAACCTGTGCAAATTCTCCTTTTACAGTAGGAATTTCAAAAGCTACATTTTTCAAGGCCATGGAGGTTACTGCATTACTATCACAAACACGCCAATAAAATACAGAGTAATTCTATAGATTCGGAAGTCTAAAATAGAAACCTCAAACAACATACTACTAATTTATTACAGACACCAAAGCGTTTCAGCACACGGAGCAATACCCGTGCTTGGTCAGCACTTTGTCCCTCCACTGATATTCAAGTTTCTAAACTTTGATTAGATGCTCGATGCAAGATTAGCCAAAGTGATCACCACTGTTACACATCTTCAAATCATTGCCTGCGCTCCGATTTGTGCACAAAACTCAGCTTAAGTCTAACAGACAATGAAAGTCAGCCAGACAAGAAAACAAAAGAGAAATCTGAGGTTTATTGCTAACAATTAATATGATTATTATAAACATAGGTATTTTCGTCTGTGAAATGGTTCTGATATTACCTGTAGTGGCAGGAAAGCTCCCCCACTGTCAACGAGGTACACAGAACACAGCCTGTTCTGCATGGCTATTTCTTGAGCTCTTAGTTGTTTCTTCACTCCAATTGGATAAATAGTTCCTCCTTTTACAGTTGCATCATTTGCCGTGAAGACACACCAGACCCCGCAGATTTTGCCAATTCCTGAAAGCGGTACCACAGATACTTGTCAGGACTCTCTGGAATACCACCGAAGAAACAAGGGGGACAAACAACAGCTAGGGTGTTCTTTCGGTAATACTCTATCAAGAAGCTGCAATATAAATTGCAAATACCACACAGGGAAGAAATCTACTGCTCTTCTCTGGAATAACAAGCTGAAAGCCAATGACATTTAAACAAAAAAATCTTAATGGCAGAAGACAGAACTTGAAATAAACTTACTTACTCCTGGTGACAATATAAGAGAAAACAAATACATAGTTTGGCTTCCAACTCTTGAGATACCAGGGAAGGCAATTAAAAATTACCTCCCTAAAACCGAACAAAGTAACTGTAACAAAAGATAGGATTTTATACTCTGATCTTCTAGTTACTTTTTAAACTGAAACTGCTCTTCAAAATGCAATGAAGTAAGAGACTGGTCTATAATTTGAAAAATATTACAAAATAAATGTCACAGCTCCTGTGCCTCATAGTAGCTCGGTGCCCTTTAACAGGCAACAGCTTATTTGACACATCACCCTAAATTTTTTGAAACAAAAATTAGTGACTGGTAAGTACAATAAATTACTAAAGCTAGAAGAAATGAAAGAACGTTTTTATCTTCAAAGGTTTCTCCCACATTTCCCAGCAAAAATCGCAGAAGAACAATACAGCAGTGGCTGAACTCTTTCGTGCTGCTACTGGATAGGACTGATATTCACTCTTCCTAGGGAAGCACGCTCTTAAGATACTAAAATATTCCATGAACTTCATCGTTTTCCCGTTACATCTAATATGACATGTGCTAGCCATTACCAGTAAGGCACCCAGCAGCAGCGACGTCCCCATATGGCAAATTGAGGCCCGCAAGCGGAGACAGCTCGAGAAAAGACTCATCGTCAAGTAGCAACTTCAGGCGCTCACGAACAAACAGCTTCTTGTTTCTCTGAGTATGACGCAAGATGGCACTTTCTCCCCCTCCTTTACTGACCGCCTCTAGCAATTCTGAATATCTGATTTAAGAAACAGAGTTTCGATTAATGAAAACCGCCTTTACTCACAAGTTACCCTCTAGCAGATTGAACATGGCACTTAAATGTATTGCACAGTTTTCATATCAACGGTATGAGAATGAAGACAAATTCACATTTCTGGATTACTATCTCTTACAAAGTGTAACAAAAAGCAAAGGTTTGTTATTTAAAGCAAGCATTTTAGTTTCGTTATTCAAAAATTGTCTAATAAAGTTTAAAAAAGACTGAAATAATATGAATATTCTACCTATAGGTTATGCTCATAGCTAGCAGACATTATCCTCCCCTGGGTGTTGCCCATATACCCCCAACACACATTATTTGACAATATATGATCGTATGTAATCTCTGCCAGCAACCCCGAGTGGAGAACTGACAAGGGGCTGATCATCAGGGACAAAAACTGACTTTGAGACACTGCCCTACAACAACGTTAGCCTATAAACTTACAGCTATTAATGAGCCTATCATAATTTGCTACTCCTAATTCGGCACATTTACCTCCACGTTCCAACTACTCTACGGAAGAATCCAGTCAAGGGATTCAATTTCCCTCAACAAGTTTATCTGACAAAAATCAGTAACTGGTAAGTAGAATAAAATACTAAATCTAGAAGAAACGCACACTCTACAGCATGGAAGATGTACTTCACAAGTAGTGAATACTGCAGTGTCACTACAATCATCAAGAGAGGAAATGATTACCAAACGTTATTGTTGGGGCAGCATCAAGTACAGATAAACAACTGAATAAGCTGTAAACAAATGTGGTATCTTGAATAATTTTGGTCTTAAACCGGGTTCTTCATTTATTTCCAATAAAACGTTTTTCACCAAGATGCACCATCTTTCACTAAAAATACCTTTTGACATAACTATTTAAGCACCACTCTGTACGTGACTGCATTATCTTATTGTGGCTTCCCGCAAACCGTAGAGCCTGAAAAACCTCAGGAGAAAAAAGCTAAGGATTTTTAATAATGTCATAAATGTGACCACAGGAGGGCACAGTGTGTTTTCCATAGCTTTGCTTCCAGCTCGAGTACCGTTCCCCTGAACAAAGGCCAGAATTTTTGCCATCTAAGCTTTAAGGACAAACACATAAAATACATTTTCCTGCTTTTATCAGTGACTAATTGCAGTAACTGTCACCTGCTCTTTCAGGAGAGATCTGTAAATGCGGCAGCCACCATTTATGTCTTTGCATTCAAAATCAAATACGAAACGAAATTTATGAAGGTCTAGAAAAAATACTCCTTGGCATTATATGCAAAACAACGTCACGTGGCACTATTGCAAATACGGTCTGCACCTAGACTCAGGCATTTTAGTCAACATTTAGGCACGCCTTTTTGGGGGGGCTGAAATTTTTAAGCGCTGATCCTTCTAAAATTTACTCCACGGAGAAGCTGCCCAAGAAAAGGGCAGCCAGGAAACTAGTCTAAGCTTCAAAATGGTTAGGTAAAATAAAAAAAAAAAAAAAACCCTTTTTTTATTTTTTAATCTCTGGACTTTTTAATTAGCATTGTTCCTATGTTAAAAAGTTCCTAAAAGTGTCTGTAAGTAACTCGCACATCATCCCACAAGCAGCGACGTTTTCAAAACACCACAAGAACAGTTTATTACCTTTTAATCACAGCCTCACTGTTCCTTAAATTTTCTTCAAACACATGGCGATACACAGACAGGATACGTCCGTCTAAGACAGGGTAACTTTTTGCATACCGTCTATATTTTGCTTTATTACTTACTAAACGGCAGGGCCGCGTGTGGCGCGTCCGTTTCAAGCCCTGCTCCTGCAGCGGGTGTGCTGGCTGTTTACCGCCGCACAAGTCCATAAATTTTCTTTCGAACCCGCGATTTAGGGTTCGTAACCTTGGGAGCAGCTGAGATGTGGTGCTGGGGGCCCGTCCGCCCAGGGAGCACAAAGCCACGGGGTTCCACATGACCCTGAGGGCTGAAGGGAGAGCAAACCCCATTTATTGCCAATAAAGAAAGAAATAAAATTCAAACTTCCGACTGCTAAAGCAGGCACCGCGCCTCAGGCCGGGAGCGAGGAAACCCTGCCCGCCTCGCACCCTGCCCGGGGCGGGGACAGCGCTGAGGCGCCGGCGGCGCCCCGAGGGCCCGGAGAAGGGCCGGGAACGGGCACGGCTGGGCCTGCGGGGCGGGAGAAGGGCCGGGAACGGGCCCAGCCGAGACCGCGGGGCGGGAGAAGGGCCGGGAACGGGCCCAGCCGAGACCGCGGGGCGGGAGAAGGGCCGGGAACGGGCTCAGTGGGGCGGGAGAGGGGCCGGGAGCGGGCCCGGCCAGGCCTGCGGGGCAGGAGAGGGGCCAGGAACGGGCCGGGAGCGGGCCCCGTGGGGCGGGAGAAGGGCCGGGAGCGGGCCCCGGGGGGCGGGGGAAGGGCCGGGGGCGGGCCCCGGGGGGGGGGGGGAG
>VZSF01010137.1:0-27150 GCA_013398295.1 Chionis minor | reverse complement strand
GGGCCGGGCCGGGCCGGGCCGTGCTGCCGGCTGCTCCCTTCGGAAGGCGCCGCGCCGGGCTGGGTTGCCGTCGGCGCCGGCTGCCCCTGGGTGCCGCCGTGCCCTGCCGCGGTCCCCACCGGAGCAGGTCCGGTCCCCAGGGGGGTCAGCCCCCGCCTCGGTCCCCTGTGGGTGCCCGGGCCCTCAGGCCAGCCGGGGTGAGGCGGCCACGGGGGCAACGTGGCCTTGGGAGGGCAGACGTTAGAGGGGTGACACGGGGAGCACGGCCAGTGGCTGTGCTGGGAAACGAGCTCGATGGTGTGCACGGCGTGTGCGTTTGAGCTGTAAATGAGGTGGTGTTGGGCCATACAGAAGGTTACGGACCCAACTGCCACCTTGGAAATGACGCCCGGGTGCTTCACTTGCCATTAAGTACAGCGCGGGCACAAAATGTCCCGTTTCCGATGTCCTCCTTTGACGCGGCATATTGCGTGTCCTGCAGACAACGCCGCGCACTTGAGGCCACATTTCGAGAGACGCCGTTCCTCCCCAGGACAGCTGTAAGCCATTCGAAGCTGTAACCGCTCTGTCAAAATGCCTAAACGCTTTCTAATTAAGTTTATCATTAAAATATTAAAATTAATTTGGTTTTTTTTTCCCCCTTCCATACCCCATCCTGTCCCCGGGCTGCGTCAGTCAGTTTGCTATTGTTAGTCATGGCATAACCTTCTAGAAATTACTGCTAGTTGCCTTTCAGCGTCTTCATTAAAATGCATTCCTGCCAGAGTCTTTATCCATACATATTAATAAGGCTTCGTAGCAATAATTAAGCAATGACTAGTATGTTGGTGAATGTAAGTATCCAGCATAGGCAGGAGAAAGAATTTGTAGGTAAATAAGTTGTATGTTATTAAAAAATCTTGATAATAATAATAATAAAGATTCGCTGAGCTATACTAATTTAAAATAATTTTTTTTTTCCCCCTCTTTACACTGCAAGCAGATAAGGACTGGTTTTGGTACTGTGCTCCCTTGTATGAAGAAATGTGGAGCAGGTGGAGCTGTGGGAAGCGGCGCCGCGGCCCTGGGTGGCTTCAGGGATCCTGCTGGGATATTCCAGAGTGTCGCCTGCTGTCCCGGCCCCTGCAGGAGGAAGATGAAGGTCTGTGCTGAGCCCAGGGAGAGACCAGGGAGGAGGGACCGGGTCACTGCTCTCTAGGGGCAAACGTGGCACTCGGGGGCGACGCAGACACTGCAGGGGTGGAAGAGGGTCAGTCATGCTAAATCTGGGCTGGGGTGTCTGCACTCGTAAGGAATCCCTTTAAAAAAATAGGATCACAGATCTGATTTGCATTCTCCTAAAATGCTCTTTAATTCTGGACCAACCAGAATAAGTCAAGTGGTGGGCATTTGTTACTGATAATGATGCTTTTGCACGAAAACTCTGATCTGGAAGCATCTGGAAGCATCAGAACTCCGATCTGGAAGGCACGGATGCAGCCACGGAGAAATTCCCGGGACAGCCTGTGTATGAAGTTAGCAGCCTGCTGCGCCGTTCCGGCTGCTTTGGGGCACTGGTGGTGGTGGTGGTGGTGGTGGTGGTGGTGGTGGTGGTGGTGGTGGTGGTGGTGGTGGTGGTGGTGGTTGTTTCCGGTCACGTCTTCCCTCCTTCCATGGTATAACCAGGACTCTCTTCTCCCAACAGTTTGAGAAACTCATAAAGAGCTGAAGATCAGAGACAGGAGACACTTGGCAGCTTTATATAGATCTTTTGCATTTCCTGTGGGATTTTATGTGATTTTTTTGTGCTCTCTGTGGTGCAGGTGATAATGGGGAGGGAAAGAGTGGTGACAGCAATTTGTGTAAAGCAGGAGAATACATTTGAGGAGGCCTGAACTTCAAAGAGGCGTTGATGGTAGTGAAAATGCTGGGTGCTCAGCTTGCTGAAGAAGGAATTGCTGATGCAAATGCTTGAACGTGTATTTAAAGTGAGATTTGGTCTTCCCGTGGTTTCTGGGGGTTTTTTAAGTTGACCCATATATCATTTCCCTGGATTCATAAGATTTTTTTAGTACGCTGTTCTGTGAATGTGTCAGCGGACTACTGTTCAATTATAATTTTCATGCTTCTTACTCCATTTTCCATAATTAAGTGTTAGACTTCCGTAAGACACATTATCTCTAAAATGCTAAGCGTTGCATAGCGATTTCATTTTACGGAGCCTTAATTGGCAGAATTTTTTTTAAATACCTTTTGCAATTAATGCATTGCCTTGTGTTATTTTACAGGTTTACCAGCAGATAGAATCTGTGTTCACAATCAGAATATACTACGTGTAATACAGATCGCTTTTCCTCAGGCTTAAAAGGGGATTAAACATTCTCCTGCAAGCTGGACGCTGCTTGCACAGAGTAGAGGAAAAAGAAACACTCTTCATTGCATTTCAGCCTCCACGTGTATCTAAGTGCGTGTCTATCACAAAGAGAAGGCATCAGTCACCAGTTTTTTGTACTGGGAGGCAGCCTGGGATAAATAACAAATCCTGTAATTAGGAGCCAATAGATTCTAATTGACTTATGTTAGCCCACAAGCTGAAATCTAGCCTTTCTCTCTCGTCATGGCATGGCGCATCCTTTGTTTAACGAACACTGAGGGGAAATCAAGTGAGGTAAGGAAAAATAGCTCTTCTGAACGGCTGCAGCCTTGTGCGAGCGTTTGAAGTTGTTGTTTTAAGTGCTTATTTTAGCGACTTTTGAGCTGAGCGTTTAGAATATATAGAGCAGCATTTAGGGAAAATGTTAATGTGGTTGCTTACTTTAAGGCGAGCTGCAGCGCTGCCAGCAAAGATGAGACATGCCATTTAAGGAACACTAAAGCTTTGAGTGAAGTTTTTATTCAACTTTATTTAGAAACTTGCTGGAGTGCACCGGATGCTGGGGGAAACCAGAACACACTTTTTGGATTGTCAGACCAAAGGCAGGAAGGTTCCCACAGAGCCCTCCTCCTTATGTAGCTTCTGTTTCTTATTTAGACTTTGTTTTTTAATACCCAAGAGCTTTTGGTGGTGTTCTGACAATTGTGGCCTGGAAATTTGTCTAAATTAAAGCTGGTTTTGTTTGTTTACTTAAAAGTGCTAACAGACTCAGACAGTCCCACAGCATTTTTCAGGGCTTATGTCATTCTAAAATAGATTCAATTGATCCCAAACAAATTTGACCCAAAAAGTAATTTTCTTTACCCCCTTGATGTGTTTGCATCTATACAAAAGGAACAGCTGAGCCTTGGCAGGTGTGCTGAGTGCAGTATCTGGAATTGACAGGAAATGTTGAGAAGTTTATTTTAGTTGCTGGAAGATATGAGAGGACAGGAGGAGTTAAATGAACTGGTCTGAAAACGTTGAGGCTAAATGCAGGAGAAGTTGGGAGCCAGATCCTCAGCTGACGTAAGTAAATATAAGTTCCACTGAGGGTATATCAGTTGAAGGGCCGGTGCCGTACCATTCAGCTTCTTATTTTGGATGATTTGTGGTTTTATGAATCCCCACATAAAGAGAGCTGGGGAGAGCCAGGTGTGCCTTCACATACCTGGAAGTGTGGAAACTGGAAGTTTTCTTCGTATTTTTTCATGACAGGTATACGAGACAGCAGCTGTATTACAACACCTATAAAAAAGACATATTAGCGTCAAACCCTTATCCCTGTTTATTTATCAGATAATTAAACACAGCATCCCAGTGGTTTTTAACTCCAGTTTAGCCTTCCCAGACGTAGTCATCCCCCAGGAAAAGCATGTGAAAACTGCTGTGGGAGGAGGAAGCTGCTTTGCAGTCCAGCACCGCTTGCCGTGCTGCTCCAGTCACTTCACTGCTGGTTTTTTGAGCACAGATCATTGGCGCAAGTGCCGTGAGCTACCAGCCACCACAGCCGTGCAGAAAGGAGAGAAGGGGAAGCAGAGGGTCTAGGTGCTCCAGAGGGTTCACTCCTGGTAGGACACCACAGCTGTAGGACTGACCTCCTCTCTCGCCCCAGGAGAGGGGAGCAGGAAGAAAGGTGGCCCGGGAGAGGCGTATGGAAGTGCCCGTTTCTCCACTGACTGCAGAGGGAGCACTGAGAGATGGTTCTCGTGGCGTTGAAATTGGCTTTTGAAGGTAGCCACCTCTCTCTTTCTCATTCAGGGAAATGTCATCTGCTGTTGGTGGCACATCCTGCGGAAAAGTGAGAGACTGAAGGAGAAAGGTATGTGGTTTGGGCTCTGAATTTCAGCAGCTGAGTGTTTTTAGGACTTTATAATTTACCTTTCAAGCGAAAAGACTATTATGTAGGCCTACACGTGTGTTGGGAATACTTTTAAAAAAGAAATGCCCGGAAGAGTGAAGTCCTATGCGGTTCCGTTCATACATGGAAGCTCTTCTGCCTCAGATTCTGCCCCTCTTCTCAAAACGTTGGGAGACACACTCCTGAGAGAGATTAAAGGCGATGAGGGAGAGATATGAGAGTGACAGTTTGGTCTGTGGCAGTTGGATTTGGCATTTGGCTCTTGCCACAAAGAGCTTACAAAACCATGGATAATGACATAATAATTACAATTACATAATAATTACAATTACAAGTAATTACAGACATAGCTAATTTGGAGGAGACAAGGAGTGCGTACACTTGCTCACATTACTGAAAAATGTGGCTTTCTGATTTGTGTTACTGCTGTAAATGCACAGAACTAAAGGAGAAGAATTAAATTCTCATTAAGGCATAATCTAATAGCGTGTACAATTCCCCGTTGCAGGCCCAGAGTCTGTCCTGAATTGCGCTGACACGAGCTGAAGAGAACAGAATTCAATCTGAGAATCCAGGTAACTGGTGGTGATACCCAAATCAGAAGAAAAGAAAAATAAATGTGAATCAGAAGAAAAATAAATGTGACTTTCTTGGGTTGAAATGGCAGAGCTGGCAAGTCACATGTTGATTTTACCTGTGCTGTTACCTGAAATCACTGAGTGGCTTCTGAAAAACTGCCCTACGGTTTCAATATGCAACAAGTACGCAAAGATCTGTTGCTTCGTCAATTTTAAAGGCCTAATCGAAGGTCTTGTGAAAGCTTTTTATTGTTTGGAGGAGACGGCGATTCAGTTGCAACTAGGTAGGTTGCCCACTGGTATTTTCTTCTAGGAAAGCGCTGATTGATTTATTCTCCTGTGCAAGCGTTTGGCGATGAGTGGTGACACCAAAGCCTCAGCCTGTGTTTGACTGTTTAGAGTCCCTTGAACATGGCTTTGTAAGGCCGTTTCTAGCTAGTAATTGGTAACTGGATGTGGTCAGGGTAGTTAGATAAACATCCAGAGGAAGGGGATGAATCACTGAGTAAATATAATATTGATGCTGTAGGAGCTGCTGTTACGTACAGCACATTTGTGGCAAATGTGACGTATTTGTTTTCTGTTGTCGGGAAAATGTTACTTGAAAGAAGAATTGAGTCTAAATGTGGAGTTCCAGATCTGCATATCCACACCTTCTCGATGCATATGCTGGCTCCAGTTAGACTCTTAACAACTTGTCGGCTTTTAACATACCTCACTTCTTTTTACATATCCCCTCAGAATTTGATCCCCAAATCTGAGGTCGTATCAGAGAAATTTCCATTGCTTTAAATGTCACTGTGGCTGCATCATTAAAAGCTCCTAAAGTAGATGGTCTGTGTTAACGTAAAAAGACATTTATGCCAGTGAAACAGCATTATAGTTATTAGTGAAGCCTGTTGGCAGTTCTGTCAGCAATTTTTGCAACCATGGAACAGAGGAAGGGATAAAAGTACTATTTACTGTTATTTGCACGCCACATAAAGAGGACAGAGTGGTAATAATACCAACATCACAAAGAAAAACCCTGCAAGTAGTTTTCTGTCCTTCTGTCTATCGCACTTTTGCAGGATCTTCTCGAAGAGCCTCAATTCCTTGCGCTGGGTCTGGGCCATCCCGTTTGCCGGCAGCCCCAGGGCAGCCTGGTCTGTCCTTCCATCCTGGAGCCATCGGCTTTCTGGGGAGGGAAGAGAAACTGAGGCAGAATGGCCGATGCCAACATTTGTGTGCATCCAAGCAATGGGTTTATCCATTTCTGTTCACAGTGTTGAGGATTTAACCATTATAGAGGCTTAATGAGAAGACAAATCATGTTCAATCGCCCTGTCGCAACCAAGTGCAAAAGCACACATAAATAGGTATATATGTGCACATATATGATATGTATATATATGCATATGTGCTGAATTGAGTTCTGCAATCCTCTAGTGTTTATTTTATTTATAATGGAAGGTCTTTGTTCATAAGGAAGGAAGATCAATTATTTTTTTTTGGAAGTGTGGTTAGTACCTTCCATCGATGTGTGTGCATGCATATACGTGCACCTAATTCCCAGTTTCCAGCCCCTAGGTCCCAAGTGCTTGGCCCCACTCTACCACTGACATGAGCTGTAAAACCCATAATGTAATCCTCAAAAATTTGTAAAAGTTTGTTTCTTTTCATAGCTTTAAAAGTAACTCTCTTCACTTTCTCAAAAAGCTGGAATTGACCTCCTCAGCAAAGCTGAGGTTTTGAAATCCCCAAGACATTTTTTGAAGACAAAACCCTCATCTCTGAGCTTTGGACTCTGTGGAATTTGCCATGATTTGTAGAATATCTCTACCCTGAGTTTTGGTGCAAAGATTCAGCAAGGAACTGAACATTAAGCAACAATACATCGAAAATTGCACAAGCTATTGCCAGAGAAGATATTGCAGTGATACCATAAAATCCTCCTCCAGTTACTGCTTTCCTGATCCCCTTGGCATGAAACGTTAACTTGACTTCTACTTACTATTATCATAAAAACCACAGGGGTTTCTTCTTGCTGCTACTTGTTTTGTCAAAGATCCAGTAATTCGTAACATGTGAATTAAGATTTTGCAGTAAGAGAAGAACAGAGTGCACAAACAACGATGAGAAGTGGTTCTGAAAAGTCACTTCAGCATTTAAATGCAAAGCAAGCATCAGGGCTAGAAAACCACAATCTTTAAGAAGCAAGGGACTTACACATGAAATAGCTTACATTTCTCCTGCTGGCAACCACCTATGTGAATATTTACAACTAAAATGGAAACATGATAAAAAATGAATTGTCATTGCAGATTCTCTTGTGCGACGCTTAGATTTTTGTAAATCTTTGCAGCCCGTTCTTTTGTATCTTCCTGCTGGAAGTATTTTATACTTGCTTTGAATGTATTCCCTTGCAATATTATATCGTGATACACTGCTTTGTTAGCCTTTGAGTTACCAGTAACACATTTAGCTTGGTGCACTTAGTTTGGTGCACTACAAATTACGTATATGCTCTGTGACATTGATTGTGAAACATAGTGAAGAACTAACAATGCTGGAAAAAGAATGAAAAAGAAAAATCGGCATCAAAACAGCCTGTAAAGTAAGGTGCATTTTAAAAGATTGATGAATTCTCCAGCCTCTTGTGGGTTGCCTCTGCTCTACAGGCTTGCGAATTACTTGGATCATCTTCTCCCTGATATCCTTGACTTAATTGAGCTGTAGTGTGAGAAACGTTTATTCAACAACTGCAGGCGCCGGCGCTGCGGGGGAGCTCTTCAGCTGGGCTGGAAAGTGAGGACTGTGAGATTCTCAGAGATTGTTCAATACAGCCGTTAAAACACAGTGATGGATAAAGCCTTCTTGAAACCTCTAAGTCATTGGATAGATCTTTTGATTCAAAATCTTTTTGAACTAGGGTCACCTATGGTTCCTTTGCAGCTCTCAGCCTCACTGTTGCATAAAAGAGGCCTTCAGATTTCCCCCATTTTGTCTGACAAGATCCTTTTTTCAGCATTCATCCTTCGTGACCACAATTTAATCATTTAAGATGACAAAAAACCACCTAGCAGTGGGTTCTCAATTCTAATGGAGTCTTTTTTAGCTGGTATTGTTAGTAATAAAATAAAAAAGGAACACAGACTTTCCAATTGGAAGCAACCTGGTACTTTTAAGAAGCTGTTCTGGATAGCTGAATGAACAGTGCCAAAGAAATGGAAGGAAATTTAAATTTTGCAAGTCCTTGCAAGCTACTTTAATCCAATATTTATAGCAAACACAGTAGAATGAGGACTGTCAAAGAAAGAGCTCTCTAACTGGAAGCAGAAACTGACTGGTTCCAGACCTGGCCCTGCTTTGTGACAGTAAGGTCATCGCTTTATTATTTTGTCTTGGTTTCCTCTGGGTTTGAAGCCGGGATGAGAAGTCCCCATGAGTCAGGCTGAGCGCACCCGTGGCACGGAAGGGATGGAGCAACAGGATTTCTGCGGGCGGGAGGCACTGAGCGCTTCCTGCGGCCCGTGGAGCAGGGGGACTGAGTGTGGAGCCTTCCCTGCCCCTCCAGTGAATCCAGTCCGCACTGGTGAGCCGAGAATTGCTGCAAATGGGGAACTTGGAAGTGTTCATAGGGAGGATATCACAGAAAGCCAACAAACCATGGCTGGGACGTGCAGTTAGCAGTATGAATTTTTCCACAAAAACCTCAAAGAGATTTCCAGTGGTAAATGTTTTTAGCTTTGAAAATATAATGCAGCTTTTTCATTTTTAGGGCTCTGACCATTATCCTCTGGTCTCAGCAGAACAACAGCAGTGTATTTAACAGCTTCATTAATGCCAGAGTAATAATTGCCTACTGCAGGAGTGACCGTCATCGCATCAGGGATTTTCCTACCAGAACTGCCGCAGCGTTCCAGTTCTTCAGAACTCGGGAGCAACATTTGTGAAGGTACAAAATTAGTGGAAAAGATTATGCAATCCAAACCTAAAACAATACCAGTATATTAAAAAAGAGCAAATGGGAGCCCGCGAGCCGGCCGCACCGCGCAACAGGTAGCTTTCACAGAAGGGGGTTAGTTACAGCTGCTCAGAACAGCAGTTTCACCCTCCATCCCTTCGCGGAAAAGACGAACGCAAAAGTGCCTGGGCTGACTACTTAATCCCCAGAAAATGGCTTACCCAACGAGCGTGCTTTGTCTGCATGTAGATTGGAATTACAACAGTATTTGAAATGATGTCTTTTCATTTCTTTCCTTGCCGTGCCACGATCATTAGTTACCTGCTGTGAATTTTTTCCGTGCAATATTCAGAACTGTGTGTGTTTCACATTTCTAATTGGTCAAATAATCCAGATGCCGGTTTCTGTTTTCTTTGTGACTATTTATTAGTTGTGTTTAGTATCTAAATATTCTCAGAGTTATCACACTACATTTCAAAACAGGCACAAAACAATAACAAAACTAAAGTAAAAAAAAAAAAATTACAAAATCTTGCAGGAGTTGCTGATTTATAAATGACAGAGATTACTAGCTGTGTGTGAATCACCCAGGTGGGAAAAACAGATCATCTGTCACGTTTCCTTCCTCGGGATCATGAAAATAGAAACTGGAGCTGGCTCAAGGGCGCCCTGCGAGAAAATGCGTTTCTCTTTTAGACAAACTTACTTGGGGAAACAGAGAGAGACGTGCAAAGCTTTGCGCATACTTAAGAACTCTTTTCATCGTAATTCATAGAATCACTTGGGTTGGAAGAGACCTTCAAGATCATCGAGTCCAACCAGAAACCTACACTGCCAAAACCCCCCCTAACCCATGTCCCTCAGCACCATGTCTGCCCGGCGTTTAAATACCTCCAGGGACGGCGATTCCACCCCCTCCCTGGGCAGCCTGTGCCAATGCCTGAGAACCCTTTCAGTGAAGAAGTTTTTCCTCATATCCAACCTAAACCTGCCCTGGCACAACTTGAGGCCATTTCCTCTTGTCCCATCGCTTGTTCCTTGGGAGAACAAGCATCTGTGACCTTAGAATTTTTTTACTTTACTTTACAGCAAGGCCTGTATAATTATAGTTAGAATTCAAATGCACGTTTTTTCACATAGTCCCTAGGTACCCGGTTAATCAGTCATATCTCTTGGTGACTCTCTGCTAGGATGTGGGTTAGTCTCTGAAGTGTAACGCTTCCAGAGCCTTCCCACCGTTCCGCCTAAGTTCTTATTTTTACAGTGGCACTTTAATTTGATATCCATTATTTGATATCTATCCAGGGCAGAGGGTTTGGGGCAGCTGCTGAGGGCTGGGGCTGGACCGGCCACAGGGCCCTGGCACTTACCTGTCCTCATCCTCGGTCACCCACGTCAGGCTGCGGCCAAGCTGTCTTTGTGCTCCCAAGCTCTTGGCTTAAACATCATTTATGTCTTTTCTTGTTAATTTGGCCAAACTGCCTGGAACTCGGCTAGGAAAGTCGGGGCGTGCTTTGGAAAGCTACAGCCCATGGCAGCAGCGGGAAGGTTCCCTCTGCAGCCGCTCCCCGTCGCATCCAGGGAAAAGCCTGGTAAAGGTGGGGAGAGCGGAGGCGAGGGGCTTCCATGCCCTGGCCCATTACATCATTTCGGCACTGCCCGCGGTTATTTGCTCTCTATATCACTTCCCCTCAGGGGGCTCAAAGAACTCGGCAAATCTCCCCCAGCGGAGCTACGAATCCCTCGCCCAATTCATTCAGGCGCAGCGGGACAGCCAGGGATTAATCAGAGGGGGAATGCTGTGAATTCCTGCGCGTTCTTTCTTTCCCCGGCGCAGCTGGTGGCGGGGACACTGCCAGATGAAAGCGGGGCTGGCAGCATCCGTCAGCCTGGCTCCAGCGGCTGCATTCCTGCCGATGGACTGGCCTCAGCTGGTAGCTCCCGTGCCGCTTCCCTCTGCCAGGAGGATTCCAAATTCCAGCTTTCCATCTGTTTTGCAGAGTTACCCAATTCTCTAAGACAAAATTAGAATGGAGGTGTTTTTTGAATGTCAGGCCACAGCATCACAGAAACCGAGGACGGGAGAATTTATTAATAGCCCATCTTCTTGCAGCTTCGGAGTTGTTCTCTTTCTCATCTTAAATTTCCCAAACGAGGTTTCTGTGATGTAGCAAGGAAGCTATTCTTAAAGGAGCTTATTATGGGGAATTCTGTTTTCTCTAGGAGGTCATTGTTCCCTTACAACTTATTGTTGTCATTCTCCACGGTGGTAAAATACCCACTGATAGAGCCGAATTTTTCCTTTTCTTCTTCACAGAATCCCACTCTATGTATTAATCATCTTCTGTTCTGCAGCCCCCACAGCTCTGTCCCCTCTTACGTGGCCGTGCTGTGATCATACACAGGAGTCGCTGGGTGGGAGCCCGTGTTTATTGCAGCATATTTATCTGAAGAGTCCTCCGCTGCATCGCAAGCAGTAAACAACTGTGAGGAATACTGTGATAAAGGAACGTTAGAGCAGCACAGCACGACGCAGTGGCCTGGCAGCCTCACTGCCAGGGCTTACCTGAAATTGGGCGCTCATTAGGTCTGCGGTGTTATTGGAAACGTGTCCCTCCGGGTTTCCTTCCCTGAAGACATTGATTCCCAGTAATCCCCTGCCGTGCTCACCGCCAGCAATCCGCCCCATCACAGCCTGCAGCTGGCCAGCAGCGGCGCTTTCCCTACAATACTGGTGGTCTGTGAAAAACGTTAAGGAAGGGGGGAAAATTGGAAACCTTTTAAGACAATTTAAGTTCAAGGGCCAGCCTGTGCCCAGACTAGTCAGAAATGTGGCGAAAACTAATAGGCAATCTTTTAGGAATATGAGAATCAGTTTATTTGTAATATTTATTTGTGATGTCATTAATTAAGCTTGTGACTACACAGGATTCTAAGTGGTAGTATACTCATGTTAAAAGCCTTCATTTAGAAAATTGGGATTTGGGGATTTTTTTTACGTTTTAACATACATAATTCTAAAAACCGTAATTCTCTTTCATTGCTATTTGCCATTCCGCAACCATATTTTCTTTCTTTCTTTGATTTGAGTGGCCATTTGAAGTCCACCAGCACTTATCTTTGCAGAGTAGAGCATTTACCACGTGGCCATGCAAACAGTTGTGCCAGGGTGACACAAGGCTGGGGATAAGCAGTCGGAAATGGTAAAGGACTTGTACCTTAAGCCAGTGCTGCCACTGAAAACTGCCTCATGAAACACAGCCAGGAGGGGAGGGAGGTGGGAAAATGAGCAGGGGGATGAAGGTGAATGACACGGGGGTAAAAATTCTTAAATCAGCATTGTGTTTTCATGTGTTTCTACCCTATCCTCAATGTCCTCAGGCTCCTCAACTTTGGATGTGAAGAGCCGAACAGGCCTCTTTGCTATTCAGTACCTTTTCATGCTTTTCTGTGGTTCTCTGAATATATTTATCTTGTACATGCATATGTAAAAATCTATTATTTTAGTTATTGTTTCCCTTTCCAACCGAAAGCTTGTATTTCTGCTAGTGAAGACTTGCTGGAGACTAAGTAGGCATTGTTTAAACACTCCCCATCTAGCTCCGCTGGGATACTTCAATCTGTCTTGCTAAAGAGAAAAATGGAATAATCATTCTTTGGTTTGGGGTTTTTTTTTTTAGAATACTTGATTCTGACAGTGAAAGCAATTTGCGTGGCTTAACTGCGATGCAGACACTTTCCTCCTGTTGTTTGAGTCATAGTATCTTATTTTATCCACGTTCTTAGAAATAACTCTCTGAAAGGTCAATCTTAGTATAGTAATTGGGATTTGGGGGGTTTGGTAGGAGCAATCTAGTTCCAAATAATTAGCCTGGACAAGGAAGAAAAAAGAAACTCCATTTCTCTGCTTTTCCCTTAGATCTCTGCCTGGGTTACCAAGCTCTGGGGTCTCGGCGTGCAGTCGTGCAGTGCGTCCGCTCACCTGTTGACCCCTCCTGAGAGGCCAGGGACGAGCAGAACGTGACTGAATTCCTTCTGCGCAGGAGAGCTGAGCTGGGGGTAATAATTTACTGCAGATACAGACTGACAATAAATTAGTACGCCCCCAAGAGTCTGGAAGAAACAGAGGAGGAGCAGTGACTCATTTCTGAGTCATAGAACCTCCCCGGATTTATCCTGGGATGATGTACTGTATGCACCACTCCTTGATCTGGTCTGTCTCGAAAGGACAACCGAGCCCTCAACAGCCCTGAATATAATTGTGGAAAAATAAATGTTAGCTAGCAGCAATCATTCCTTGGCAGCAGCAGACTTTATGATGTTTTGTAAGATCTCCCCTGTATCAGGTCGGTATTTTGATACGAAACGGTGAAAAAAATGCAGGGCAGGTTGGTTTGGCTGCTCAGTCAGCCGTGCCAGATCGCCCCTCGGCGCAAGTTCCGGGAGCAGCTTTGGGGGTGTCATAGGGATCAGTCGGAGATACCCGCGTTGCTGAAGAGGTAGGCAGCCACGCAGCAGCAGAGCCAGCGCTTGCTGGGCTTTTTCTTTCTCCTCCGTTTCTTCTAAAGGATCTTTCTGCTGAGAACATTTTCACTGCTTGGCGTTGTTCAATGCCCGCAGCTGCATCCATCTCCCACCCAGCCCGGACCCCCGAGGCCGCTGCTGTGGGTGTGCGCGGGGACCTGCCCTTCTTCTCAGCACCGATTCCTGACGGCCGGGGAGGACAGAGCTTTCAGACCTCTGGTACAAACAAGGCACCCTGTAATCAAAACCATCTGGGTTTATGCGAGTCCTTTTGAATTGGGTGGAAGCCACCACTTGAGAATCCCAATTGTACCAGAAGCTTTCTCAGCCAAATGAAACTCGTGTTGGGGATTGGTACCAGCCCTGCGCTCAGTCCTGGGGTGTGCAAGTTGGCAGGAGGGGAGGTATCTGGAAAGCCCAGCAGTATTCCGTGACCGGAGCTCCAGTATAGTTACAGCGACCTCAGACCCTTGCACAGCACAGCATATAGGAATCGTAAAGCTCCTTTAAAGTCATCATTCCTGTGCTTTGCAGAAGCAGAAGAATGGAGAGGCTGAAAATCTGGAGTTTAGACTTCAACAAAATCTGTTCCGAGGCAGAAGCAGTTCGAATTCCTCGTAACCTTGTCAGGGCGTGCTTACAGCATGACCTGTGGCTGCGTTTGTCTTACCAGGCACCAAAATCAAGATCTGAACCCCTCTTTATAAAGTATTTTGATTGAAGCCGCTTTAACCTCATTGCAGCGCTGACTGCTGGCAGAATAGCTGTGTTAGTTGGACTGTGGAGTGTTTGTTGTTACTTTTCACATATTTTTCTTTTTACGGATCACAAGTATACAAAGGCTTGGGGTACGACTTGATGAGCAACGTAAAAAGAGGAGGTTGTATTCCCTCTTTTTTCTACCTTCCCTTTAGTCCCAGCCTTATGGTTCCATTCCACTCTATTATTCAAAGTATAGCGCTCATTAGACCTTTTGGTGAGCTGATTTAACTCCCCGTCTGGCAAGAAACTATTAGCTTTGCAAGATAAAAAGTGTGCTTTCTGCTTGGTTAGCAGCTGGAGGGGCCCAAGAAGCATCTGAGCCAGCACATGATAAGCTTCAGGAATGCGTGGCGGTGAGGAGGAGGAATGGTTCCTCCCCCTTTGAGGATCAGAGAGCTATCAGATCCCTCTCTCCCTCTCCTGTAACCTCACCCTGAACCTCCCACCGTGTTCCAAATTTGAACAGCCAACAGGTTAGGAAAAAGTGAACAGGCTTTCAGCCCGCGACGCTGGTGCAGGATGAGGGGACCAGCAAGGTAAAAACAACCACAGAAACTCAACCGCTGGTGCAGATGGGCCAGGAGAGTTTCTTGTCTGTCTCCTTGTCTGTCTAACAGACCTCTTTTGGCTTATTATATCTATTTCCTTGTGAAGGTTTCATGAATAATGTATCTTAAGCACATTAAATGGCAAACAGTTTGGCAGGGGACCGTCTTAATGACAGTTCCATCTTAAAGATGAGGAATGTCCACTGTAAAAAATTCATTTTCCTTCTTCCTGTTGACTGAGATAGGTATTGATAACAGTCTCAGAAGATGAAGCCTTCAGTCACGGAATGGTCATAAGCATTAAAAATGTATGTAAAGACATAAATTTCCCTTATTCCGTTTTCCTTTGCACACATCAAGTAGGGTACACAATGAGAGGTTTGGGTTAAAGATTAGGGCTGAGTTTGATCTGAGAAGATCTAATGAACCCACTGTAACAGATGCTGTGCTGGACTGTACGGTATCACCAGTAGTGAATAGACCTGGGCGGAAATGCAAAATTCATTAGAAACATCATTGCACAAGAAAGAATATTTATTGCTGTGACATTTCTATCTTTCTGTCAGATGGAGTCTTGTTTCGTGAGCAGTTCTTGCTTCCCGCTGCATGAGCAGAAGTCCTCATGGCACCTTTGTCGGCAGTTTTCATCAACCTAACACTATTAGGCAGTAACAAGCTCTTGGAAACAATACGAGGATGTAAGTCAACATTACTTTTTTTTTTTTTTCTCCCAAATTATTTTATTAAGCACAGTTAAGGAAGCTTGGCTGCTATTTTTTAAAATACCTGAAGCCAAAATATGTTGCTCCACCTATAAAAATCGCAGTTACAGACAGACCTGCAGATCAGAATGTCATTCCCAACGTTAGACTGGTGATCAGTGTCTGTGAGAGTGCTGCTAGAAATAGTCGGGCCATGGTAAACGCACGCAGCGTTCACTTCCTGCTAGCTCAGAACGGTTCATGCCCCAGCTGTTCTGCAAAGTTCCGACTGGATTTCATCTTCCAGCACATACAGGAGAAGCAAAGCCTCTCCACTCAATGGAGAACAAAAAAATCCTCCGCGTTCTTAGACTGCATAGCAGCGTCACGTACTCACTGAAAGGAAGTGACCGCTAACTCTGCCTTTGCCTTATGAGGTTATATTTTCATTCCATGGAGGCTTGCATTTATGCAACTATCAATTAGCAGATTAGAAACAGGAGGGAAGCTTTGCCTGCGTACGTGTGCCGTGGTACGTGGGGAAGGGGTTATGGTAAATCAATAAAACGGTCCTCCAGACACAAATGGCTTTTTGAATTCAACGGTGAAGTTTGTATCTGGATCTGATGCTGCCACCTGGTGTCTAGGTGTTGCCCTAGGCTGGCCCAGACCAGCAGGTGAGGGCCACCCCTGGCCACAGGGCTCTTGCCATCCTTGATCATACAAGGCCCTGGGGTGAGAAGACCAGGGGGAAAATGCGCTGGTAAGCCTAGCTGCTCCAGGACCAGCTGGCTTACCTCCAAATCCACCCAGAGCTGCTTCCATCTGCCATGCTGCCCGCTGCTTCCATCTACCAGTGAGGAGGAACCTGGGTTGTGAAAGTCCTCGGCACTCGCTCTGGCAGGGGGAACTGGGATTCTTCTGTCTGGAGCCATCTGGCAAATTCTCATTTCGTTTTCCTCTCCCAGCAGCAGCAGCAGCAGCAGCAGCAGCAGCAGCAGGCAGGAGAGTGGCCCTGGTGGCAGGACGATCCCCACGGAGCAGTCCAGGATGAGTGCCAGAGTCAAAAGGCATCTTTTAAGAAGGAGAACTGGAGGACTCCACAGTAGCTTTCCATATACGAAACTGGCTGCGCAAAGGGAGCAGGACAAGAGAGACCTGGGCTCTGAACGGTGGGACGGTGGCATGTGGCTCCGTGTGCTCAGCCGCCTCGCAGGGCGGCTGCGTTGGAGGGGCATTGCCGCTGGTAACAGCGATGGATTATGCAGCCCTCCTGCTGCTTCTTGTGTCGTAACGTGATATCAGAAAAAGTGACTGCGTAGCCACGCTGTGAATTAGGTTAGAAGCACCAAAATAACTAACACCCACCACCCGCCTCTTTATTTTTAACGTGGATGAATTCCTCATCCAGTTCACCCCGCAAAAACACTTGTACAAGACTTTGCACAGCCTCTTGATGAACCGGATGGGAAATCAATCCAGCTGGAAAAACAAAAATCTACATCCCCGTTCCAGCAAAAAAATTATCTCCCAGCCAGATCAGTTCCTCCCTCGCTCTGTGCCGTGCTGTGCAGAGACAGGACAGAGTGCCTGTCTGAGTTACGCTTTAAGCAACCCAGGCTTTGAATGCGAGACAGTGTGAGGCTGCACCTGGAAGCAATTTGCTCTCCACCTCTTTTTCCTTCTCTCTCTCTTTCTCCGCAGCATGCCTTTTTGCTTGATTTCGCTCTGCGGTACCACAAACGGCTTTACGAGCGTGGAGCGGGGATAACTCATGTGCCCAGGGCTGGGGAGAGGGGAGGCTGCCCGAGCCCATGCTGCTGCCGAATGTCTTGGGAACTGGGGCCAAGTAATCAGGTAAAATGCTTTCTGTCTGCCTATGCCAAGCAGTGGCTTTTGTTCTTCTCCAAATGCTTATGTCTTTGCAAAATACAGAAATGTTTCAACAGTGGTCTCTTCAGCACTTATTTCCAGCACTTCATGTGAAGCTGCCATTCTGTACCCCTAAACCCCCTTCAATATGAGTAATTCCCACTGGGCGAGCTCCTGGTTTGCCTCACTGGAGGCACGTGGCCCCATGGAACGAGAAACAAACTCGGGCAGGGAAGTGACAGGAAGTGGTGACGGGGACAGCTGCACCGCTGCGTGTTTGCATACCTGCAATTGAAGCTCACGTCTCTTTATTGCTCTTTTTCCTTTCTTCTTTCCCCCTTCCTCCTTTTCCGCAGCGGTTAACGTAAGAATTTGAGCTTTAAAAGGGGCCTGTCTGTGGACTTTCCAAACGTAACGAAAATGCAGAAGTTTGGGAAGTTAATGTAAATCTAAATTCGGCTGGTATATTACAGTTCTGTGTTTCCTCTACTGTTTATTAATAATTTACACACTTAGTGTATCTTCTCATCTTAAAATTCTGAACCCCTCGCTGGTCTGCACTAGCAAACACCCCATCACATAAGAATTTTCCCAGTTGGGATGACTAATTGAGGAGCTGACTTAATCAACATTGTGTGGTTTGCGGCAGCCAGGAGATAAAATTCCCAAGCCCCCATTACTTCTTTTACTTCCTGCAAAAAAGCCTTCCTTTGATATTTTTAGCACTTAGAGGATGGCATGTACATAGCAGGTTACATCTAAATAGCACACTCTCCAAAAAGTTTGCTATTTTCTTAATGTTCATGAATATTTCAGGAACTCGTGCTAAGAGGTTTCAGTGCATTCCAGGACAATGATTTCAGGTTTCTGTTTTGCCTTAAGAGGAAACATAGCTTACTGTGACACACTCTACATGGTTTGCATTATTCTTTTAGACAGGGTTTATTACTGTTACAGAATCAGATGTCCTGAAAATATACTACCTTTTTAAAAATTTTTTGGTAAGAAGGAATATATGTTCTTACAACTTTCTCCCTGTTTTTCCATTCCTCTCATCAGCCCTTGACACGAGATGGGCATGATTTTTGGCTGTTGTGAGGGTAGAGTTCTCCCTAGAAATTCATGCATTCTCTTCAGTCAGGAGCAACACCGGAGTTAAGGAATAGAATTTACTTTTCTCACCCTTTCCTTTCATTGTTTTCCATTGCTTGAACTGGTCAATGCACTTGGGTAAAATTTTGCAGGGGCAGCAGTGCACAAGATAACCAAATTCGTCTTTTCCCATGCCCATGATTCTGTTGTAGAATAACTACTGTGATTTGCAGAAGCATATATAATAGCACTTGGGAAACAGTAGCTTAATGGCAGTACAAGTTACGTTTAAATATTTAAATGTGTCATTTCATTAGTAATCTGCTTCCTTTGCTTATATTGATGCATTTTCAATATACCATAAGACCTCTTAAAAATATAACACTCTTTAACAAATACATCTGCGCCCTGCGAGGTGTATGTTCTCAGAAAACTGAATGAACACAGAAATAACGTATAAAATCCATGTCAGAGTTGAAGATACAGGCTTACACCAATTGCTTTTACTTTAAAGAAATGCCTGATAGCAAACTAAGGAAATCAGTCTAATTTTAAAAACCAGAACGTGAGAGCAGCCAATATTAACAAGTATCTGGGTCATTCCCTCTTGTAGTTGGAGCAGAGAACTGAAAGAATGCTGAGAGACAAGCTCTAGCTAATCTCTCTGTCGTAATGTAACATGAACTTGCCTTACAGCTGATTTAGGTGGGTTTGCACAAAAAATATGGAGCTGTTAATTGGAGCAGCTGAGATGCAGTCATTTTGCCAACTTTGCTTTTGGGAGCAGAAAGGCAGAGGAGGCAGCTGGGCTGACTAACACCCCAAACTGCTGCATAGGCATGTGAATCATTGCATTAAGATTAGAGACCACCAGTTATTTTTCCCGTAAGTTAGCCATCTCTTTCATTAACTATTTTAGACTCTGAGTAAACTAAGGATAGCAAGTTTCAGCAATACTGAGTTCTTTGACCCGCACATTAATTTTTTTGTTGTTATTTAGCTCACTTAAATGATGCTAGAATAGTCAATGATGCAGAGGCAACAATTTACTACTCCAGTTACAAGGCACTTCCCTGCCCAGGGAGATAGAGCTGCGACTCCTAATTACAGGTGGATTAATCAGTGACAACTGAGGCAACTATTTATTATTACTGCCAGCTGCCCTCTTCTGCCATGGGTCACCTCCTCACAGGTTTGGGATCTGTCTGGGCTTCTCGGCCAGCTCCATTTACAGCCCGGTACGGTGATGTAGTTTGAAATCACAGACAGTTAACATAAATATGCTGGTGGTAGACTGGGACAGTGGAGGAGCAGAAGGTTCCTTGACTGGGATGTGTGTCTACAGGGATGGAAACCTCCAAGGAACACAGCTCGCAGCAATAATTGCTTTAGCCACCCCACCTCTAATCATCTGCTCTTGCAATAAAAGCCTACATTTGGGCTCAGATGGAAATTAAGATTAACAATAAAACCATTTTTTTCCCCTGTATAATACAAACACTTTTATTTAAGAGGACAAAAAACTCTATCTTGCTAACTGTAATTCAGTCCCTACTCTGTAGGGCAGCTTGCCTTGATTACATTGTACTAAATTACTCATCTTGGATATATGCTTCTCTTTATTTTCTCTGCCAAGAGCAAAAATATGATATTATTTGGCAAGAGGAATGTGTATCTAAAATGTCAAATTACAGCTCATAACTATTACGGGATAGTTTTGGCGATAGCCCTTTGTGATTGTTCCAAAACAGATGTCTCTTTCTAGGAGATCCTTAAAACTAATATATGCTTTAGGTTTGGTTTGAGGTGGTATTTTGGGAATGTCTCACAAAGACACTAGCTGAGTGCATACGTTGCTTTAGTTTAACTTTAAATTTTTGATTTCCAAAGACTTCCAAAGTCTTCACATTGCATGAACTGATAATTCTGTGTGTACACACATTGCAAACTTTGAGAATTGTGGATTCTTTTCTACAATAACCAACATGGCCAACCTATGAAACCGCATGTTATTTAACACAACAGAAGAATAAAATATTAAAGCTAGTTCGTATTTGTCAACTTTTTCATCTGATGTTACAAGACTGCTACCACTGGAACTGGATTAAATCTCTTGTGCCTCTGGCATCTTAATTAACTGATATCAGCTTCTACTAAAATTGAATACCAGTGTGTTGCTTGGCATTACAGTTCCGAAGCAGGTGCTCAGCTAATGTGCATTTGCTCACTTCTCATGGGGATATGAAAAAAATGGCTTTGTTTTAAGTTTAGCTGCGTCTGCTAATTCAGTCTTCAGTGCTAAACTTCGAATGGATTGGATTCATGGGAATATAAAGACTTAACAGAGAAATGGTACGAGGCTGTTAAAAAAACCTCTGGAATTCATTCTTTGTATTCGGAACACTGACAGGAGCTATTGAACCGTGGAGATTTTACTGTAAACAATTGTACAATTCAGCTAGTAGAAGGAATTTACTTTGCTAATCTTATTGTCCTGAGATAGGACAATAAGGTATCATTTTTAATATCCAAGTGCCCATGTCTATTAGTAATATATTTTTGCTTGCTTTTGAGGAGGTTACAAACCTGGGAAAAGGCGGTCTCCCAGCCTGGATGGACGCTTGAAGCCGTTCTGATGTTTCACTGCTCCTGCATGTGGTGCCGGCTTGGATATACGATTCCCTGGAGGCCCTTAGCTCGTGCCAAGTTTGAGCTGGTATCGGTGATGTCCGTCACTGGAGCGGATGAAAACACAGACACGTAGGTAGAGAAATGCCAGACCGGAATGGTCTTTGTAAAGGAAAGCCATGATATTATGGTGGGTGCCAGCAGCAAGTTTTGGACAGGGTTTGATATGGAGGTTCAACGCAAGGCAAGAAGCCCTATGAGGGGTGGAGTGACCGTGTAAGAGCATTGCAGAAGTTTGATGCGAGGTGGGAGATGCAGTCTGAGGGATGGTGAGCGAGGAAAGGCCCAGCTATACAGAGAGTCCTAAGAGGAAACGAAAGAGCAGAGCTCCGAGCTCGCATTTTCATGAGGACTGGGAAGAGGGGAGAAGTGGCAAAATGGTGCATGGGGAAGTTGTGAGAGGCTGAGCACAACTTTGGCAGACGAGGCGTGATCCACTGCAAACCCATCACACAAACTTAGGCTCGTCAAAAATACTAGGGATGCCATCTGAACTGGTACAACAAATTTCAGACCAGACCAGCACGGTACATGGTCAGCCCTCGACTGTGGACCAGCAAAACCTCCTGAGTGACCTGAGTTACGTGGCTTCTGAACGGTGGCTTTTTTGAAATGGGTTTTGTGGAGATGGGAGGTAGTGACGGCGGGCGGGTGTTAGGCGTGTTTTTGATAAGCGAAGCCGTTTGGGCCTCTGGATGATTACTCAATCAATCAAATAGAAGGGTTAAAGTAGAGCTGTATTTACTGCCAGATGATCATTATGTTATGGAAGAGATTTGGATGGAAGAACTTGGAAATGTAGCGATAGACTAATGACAAATCTGCCCTAGACTTGTTCAGATATCCCACTGCAGAAGCGCTGCCTCTTGATGATTGGATTAACGGTTAAAAGAGAAAGCTTGGCAGACTCAAATAAAAGGCTTTCCACAGGCTTGCTTTGGAGGGCTTGAGCCTCTTAACCACATGGTAATAGTAAAGCCTATAAATAAAATTTAAAAATCTAGTCTAAACAGTCTTTGATAAATTATTTTCATGCAGTGTTATTGGCCCCTCCTTCAGGATATCACAAGTCTGCACTTCCAGTCTGACAAGCTAAAATGTGCTCTCTGTCAAATTATCAGCTCGGCTTTGTCTCACATACTTAATGGAAGCCTTGATGCCCCTATTGAATCTTCATCCTGATGTCCTGATTGTCCTCTGACTGAAAGCCAAGCAGAGAAGAGCCATCAGGGGAGTTATCTGGGACTGTTCTCGCCATCTTTTTTCAAACGCTGGTCCACACCCAGTGAAAAATGGCTTTTTCTTGCCCGGTTCCTTAGGGAGACAGGCAGGACTTGGTGAGGAAACATGGGACAGAGGGACAGCTGAATGGAGAGGGTTGCTCTGAAGGACCTAAGCTGGACGCTGCCACCCCCCAAGTTGCCACTGGGGAGTCCAGTAGGTACAGAGTGGCTGGGAGGGGGCCTTTGGGGGTATCCTGTATAGCTCTCCTGTTCTCAGCTGTTTGTGGTTGTTGCGTGCTTTAAGATTAAAATCTGGGTGGCTGGGTAATTCCCTCGCTGAGTTGGTGTTCTTTTCTTTCTTGCCAATTGTCAACAAAGAGATTACTCAAGGAGGAGTCCGTGACTCCTGGCGGAGATGGAGCTTGGGGTGGGACGTGTAAAGCCTAAAGAACAGCAGGGGATCTCAGATCTAGCAGGCTGGGTGGCACTTCAGTAAAAGGTGTCACTCAGGAAAGTAACATAAAATAAAATTAAGCCTAGCTGCTCTGAGTTCCCGCATGTATGAACAGTGGCAAAATTCAGCTTTCCTGGTTCCTAATAAGTGGATGAATGTTTAGCTTTGAACTACAGCGGGGCTTAGAAGTCACTTGGAATATTTACACTATACAGTGGGGCTTACGTCAGGTGAAACATTGCACACCTGTCGACTTTATTCCTCATCCGAACTGCGATGGGCAGTTACAATTTGTAGATCACTCTCTGCTCACTGATCTCACTCCCTCCGCGCTTTTATTGTTGACGTGCTGCACTAAGTTTCATGATCGAGTATCTTTGTGAACCGTAGAAAAGGCTTTTCTTACAAAGATAAATTGTTCCCCACCATCTGTGTGATAGAAATAACATAAAACGCCCTTTTCCTGCTCTATGAGAAAATTTTCCGTTTTTTCAGTATTTGTGAGAGAACAAAACCAGAAAGTTACCTATGAAAGCAGTTGGGAGAACTGAGCAGTAAGCAGTGGTTTTGAATGCTTTTAGTCGTCTCTGCCCTGTAGCAGCAAACTACACGTTCTTTATTACCAGGGGTAACTTTGTAATGCGTTAGGCGTACTCCAAACAAAACAAGCAACTGCAGGCATAGCATCAAGCAACACCGAAAAAATACAGCCTACAAACTGGAGACCAGAGTCAAAGCTTAATCCCCACAGGTCTGTTGTTATGTTGCACAATATAGTGTAAATAAATTAAGCAAGTGTTATCTCTGGTGGTGGATGACCATGATGTAATCAGCTTTTTGTCCGCTACTGTGCTTTGTATTTTACATATGGGGTCAGAGCCCGCTGTTGTGCTGGTATAAATGTTACTAATATTTTTTAAAAAATTGCCTCTGTAAAGCACAAACGAAGCAGCTCAATACATGCAGCAACAGAAGTCCAAATAACTGTGGCGGGGGTTTTGATTTTGGGGTGGTTTGGGTTGTTTTGTTTTTTTAGCTTTCTAAAGCTAGACATTATTACTACGATCATGTCATTTGACTTCCTAATGCAGATCATAGGTGTTCCTCTGTCAAGACTTTATGTTGTATTTGTAGCATATGTCCTTCTCTTCCAGCTGTAATTGGAAAATAGCCCTAAATCCTAGCGTTTTTATAAAGTATTTCTATTCAGCAATTGAAATGAGACAACAGAGGAGAAAAAACACGGACACTTTCAGAGCGTTTGATCTCTCTGCAGACTGAGCGTCCATCGAAAGTCCGCGCCAAACTTTTGCAGTAACTTGTAGCATGGACGTGCGGCACCAAAAATTGGGAGCTTGTGGAAATCCCGCCGAGCCCTCACCTACCTCTTTAGGCAGTTAAAAAAGCCTTTGGAAATCTGGGCTCTGGGCCCAACCCTGCAAAGAGTTCTCTGTGCAAAGGCTCCTCCTCCTCCTGCCCAGGGCCGGCTGCTGGGTAGCGATTTTAATAGCGGAGGCTTCCAAAACAGCCCAGAGCCGTCAGGAAAAAATCATGTAATAAGCGGCAAGTAGAGGAGCTCCCGGTCGATCGATTCGGGAGACCTGACGGAGATAGGAATTGTGATTTGTGAACGGCTGGAAGACGGCCGGAGATGTACTTTCTGACGCTCTTCGGGACAGTTTCAGTCTTGGGAGATTTTGTGTGTGGTCATTTTCTGGCAAAAGAGAGGTCCCAGCTCGCGAAGGTATTTGCTCTATACGCCCTTTGGACACGTGTCAAAAGTCACGTGTGATTTAAGAACTCTCAGCCTCGTGGTATTAAAGATGTAGGAATGCGGTAGGGATGGAAAAGCGCCTTACAGATGTGAAGTATTTTTTCCTGTGTTTTTGTCATTTTACTTTGTTCACCTAAGATTTTTTTTTATATTATGGCAGGATCCTAGCTCTACGGCCGGCATTTCTGTCCCAGAAATAAATCGATTGGAACAAACAGGACGTTTAATGGAAGACTGCACCACGTAACTTTTGTGGAGTCGTTAAGGCAGATTGGATTGAGTGGCACTCGTGACTCCAAAGATGTTTGGTCATATAGATCCTTGCATTTGGAAACCTGTGGGACCTCGAAGGGTGTCCTGGACTCTCTCCTGGGCAGCGGCGACTGCAGACTGTAGGGGAACCAATGTAATTCAAAAGCTTGTGCCATTTCCAACAGAGAAAAAAGCAAAATTTGACACTCAGAATCAACATCAAGTGTTAGAGAGACTTAGTATTACTTAGTAAAACTTAGTATTAGATATTTCAAAATAAGTCTTTTAAATAGCAGTTGTTCTATGTGGAAGTTTTTTGACATTTCAGTATCAAGTATTGGATATTTTAAGTCTTCACTCGTCTTGGCAAAAAGCCACTAACAGGCTTTGATTTTCGGAAGCAGGTCTGTGCGAGTGATCCTAGTGGGTTCATAATGGGCACAACAACGGACTCGTCCATTAAGAGCTATTTTTAACAATGGAGTCATAACTGTAATGTAGAAGTAAAGCTAAAAGTCAACTAAAAAAAAAAAAAAAGTTAAACCTGCGATATTCTAAAAGATCAAGCTGTCCCACAGTCACAAAATATCTAAAGTTGTACCAGAGGCCTGTATTCCAACTTGGACCATTTGTTAGCTCTGCAAATCAAGGGCAGATTGCTGAATTAAAACACAAGAGCAGCACACGAGCTTCATTTCGTTCAGATTTTCAAGCCCGGCTGTGGAAGCCAAAGACTGTGCTGGAAAACCAGCGCAAGCATTGGGGGGGTCACTGCTGCCAGTCCTTTTCACCTGGATCCTGTTGTGTCCAGGATCTCGATCACAGGCTCGTGTCTTCTTGCATGATCCAGATTACCTCGTTGTATCCTCGGTGGGCCTCCAGCATTCCAGCTTTGCATGCGCCAGCATCTCAGGGGTCTGAGGTGTTAAATTCTCCTTTGAATGTGCTGAACCCGAAGCGCCGGGCGCCGGAGTCCGGAGAGGAATTTGCCCCCCTTGCTGGGGAAGAGGGGAGGTGCCAGCTGCGGGCCTTTTGCTGGTCGGGGAGACGGCGCAAAGAAAGTGCCTCTTCCTAAATATCCATCCACAAACCATCCGGTAAGTGCCGCCCTCCTGCTGTCACCTCCTCGCGGTGTCTGCACGCCGCACGGTCGAGGCTTTCCCCATGACTCGGACCCGGCGCCCTCCGCTTCCCTGCTCTTCCTTTGGGATTTCTGGGTTCATTTTTGATACTGCTGCCCGTCAGCTTTGGCCACAGGGCCACCGCGTGGCACTGCCGGCACTTCCACACTCTCACCGCCATTTCCCTGGGGCGCTTGTTTCTTCTGAACTTTTCTTCTTATCCCTGTTTTGCTTCAGATTGTTACCGGTTTGGGTCGCTCAACGCTCGACCCATTGTTCATTTTGATAGTGTCTGTATTTTTGTCACCAGTTGTTCCCTGCCACGGTGAAAAACCACAGAACCGTGGAATGGTTTGGCTTGGGAGGGACCTTAACGATCATCTTAATTCCGACCCCCTGCCACGGGGAGGGACACCTCCCGCTAGACCGGGTTGCTCCAAGCCTCATCCAACCTCCTTCATGGCGTATTTGTCCTCCAGGAGTGTTTCCAGCAGCTCCGCGCCTGGTTCCAGTTGCACGTGACGGTATTCCGTATCCTCCCCTGCACATCTCCCGGGGCAGTGCGGCGCCCATCCCTGTGTTATCCCACGAGCAGCTGGAAGGCACCGATGCCAAACCCCGGAGATGGAGCCAGGGGGTAGCGAACCCATTCCGGGCCACGGGCAGGAATGGGGGGGTAGGCAGCTCACCTCTCACCGGGAGGCAGGCGTCTTCCAGGCTGTGGGACCGGCACGCGGCGTGCCGGGATAACAAAACTCGGGAGAATGCTTAGTGTGAGCTACCCAAAGTGGCGCTAGGGGAGAAGCGTTGCCTCAGGGTGACGCGGGTTGGAGAAAGTGGGAGAAAATCCAAGATTCCCCAGTGTTGGCAGGGCCCTCCGGAGATCCAACCTGGTCCAACCCTCCTGCCAGAGCAGGGTCACCCGGAGCAGGTGGCACAGGATGGCGTCCAGGCGGGTTGGGAATGTCTCCAGAGTGGCGCTAGGGGAAAAGCGTTGCCTCAGAGTGATGGGGACGGGAGAAAGTGGAAGAAAATCCCAGATTCCCCAGTGTTGGCAGGGCCCTCCGGAGATCCAACCTGGTCCAACCCTCCTGCCAGAGCAGGGTCACCCGGAGCAGGTGGCACAGGATGGCGTCCAGGCGGGTTGGGAATGTCTCTGGAGCCGGAGACTCCCCCACCTCTCTGGGCAGCCTGTGCCAGGGCTCTGCCACCCTCCAAGGAGAGAAGTTCCTCCTCGTGTTGGGAGGGAGCTTCCCGTGTTGCGGTTCGTGCCCGTTCCCCCGTGTCCCGCCGCTGGGCTGCGCTGGGCACAGCCCGGCCCCGTCCTTGTGCCACCCGCCCCGCGGCCGGCGGTGCCCGCGG
>VZSF01010134.1:113766-166988 GCA_013398295.1 Chionis minor | reverse complement strand
CATTTTTTGTGGTTTGTGGTTTTGTTTTGTTTTTTTTTTTTTTTTTTCTCTCGTGTGTTTTTTTTCCTCCCAAAAAGGGAACAGCTCGTAATCCAGACCAAGAAAGTGAATAACATCCAGATGAAGGCTTTCAAAAGTCCCAAGAGCAAATAGACCAGTGGTTGTCAGTCCCTACAGTTCAGAAGGGCAGGCAGGAGTCCACATATAAAAACGGACTTAAAATCCAAGTCAAAATTTTTAAGCTTCAGTGCTCTGAATAGCTCCATGCATTTGTATTGTTTCTTTTTATTTTTTTTTAATTTTTTTATTTTTTTATTTTTTTTAATGTGACTCCACGTAAAATGCGATCAGCAAGGTCGACCTGAAGGAGCACCTTTTATTCCACTGTCTGATCTACACGGTTAGTATATCATCCCCCAGATTTGAAACTCTGAGAAAACGCTGTTCCATGTTAGCATCCAAGGTGGCGTCTTTGGAAACATCGATAAGAAAGCGAACATCTTTGCTAACTCCCTACCTACCAGGGCAGCTCTTTTTAGCTGACAGTTCAGTAGCACACAAGTTGACTTGGCCAAATGGAATTTGAATGCATGCATTCGGGCTGCATATTGCTACCAAAATGGAATGTGGGAATATGCTATGCACCTCGGGTTCGAGAAATGACCAAGAAAATCAAGATCTAAAGGGTGATATATATATATCAATGCTATTATTCATAAAAACCTTGTTTAGTAATAAAAAAAATTGCTTTGTTTAAATATGAATATTATAGTCTGCTTCTCATGGTTAGGAAATTAGAGTCTCTCTGAAAAGCAGGTTGCCTCTTCTACTACAACTCCATATCCTGAGCCTCGTCTTCAGAGAAGTCGGACATGGAGCTCTCGGACGAGCTGTCCCCGGTGCCTTCTTCCTGTTCTTTTAGTGCTTCTTCTGTTGCATATTTCTGAATGTATTCTGTACGTGAGAGAAAAGAAAAGACATATAAGCAGCATATATTCAACAGCCAGAGGACGAGTGAACTACGATTAAGGGCTGTTTGGGTCGCATCGCGTTTGATAAGTCATATAGATTACTGTATTTCTCAGGTTAAAGGCAGCATTGTCCAACAACGTGTAAAACAGCCGATGGAGACCTCAGAGATGTGCAAAAGCCTTGGAAATAAGTACAATCCCAGGGCTCCTGCATCAGTGTCACACACACTCATAGCTAGAAACAACTTAAGTCCTCCCCAGTATAGTACATCTCACTTAATAGGACAGGATTCCATTTACTGCCAAAATAAGAGCTATCGTGGTGACCTAGAGAACAAGCCTAAAAGCCACCAAGATGTCACCGTTACACAGCCTGACTTTAAGAAATTAAGATGTGAGAGTTTAAACTGGCAGAACAACCATCACTGAAGCAAAAATGAGCTGCAGACTAAACTTCCAGACTAAACTCAGCATAAGCAGAGCGTGAAGAAGGACGGACAGAAAAAGCAGAGAAGACTACTGCGGGAATAGCTGNCCCCCACCTCCCCACCTAATTAAATGCAAAAGCTCCTCTCCCCAGCCTCGAAATAAACACAGGTCTGCCCCAGGCTCTGTTTTCAAAGCACAGCTCTTGCAACCTGCTTCGCATCAGACAGCAGCAGCTGTAGGATCAGCTGAGAGGGACCCGCAGGGAGCCCTCCGCGGGGAGGAGAGCCACCACACCGCAGGTCACCGACGGAAACCGTGTCTCACAGCGGGGTCCAAACCACAGTGGCTCCAGGCACCCAAGATCCACACCTTGAACTTGAGCCAGGAGCAAGCAGGAAGCCGTACAGTAAAGCAGGAAAACTGGTTTACTGGGATTCCTGCAGGCAGGTAAAGTAACCGCTGCCAACTGCGGCTTCCACGGTCACCTCCGTGCAGAGGGACAGAGCAAAAAGGCAACACAGAGCGGATCAGGTCAGTCAGATCAAGTCTGGCAATCGCGTTCCTTCCTCTGCAGCTGCCGGAGGCTCCCGCAGCATCCCCTCCGAGATCTGAGGAAGGGCTGGTGTCCCCAGCAGACAGGCTTCCTTGAGCAGAGAAAGCCTCTTCCTTGAGCAGAGAAAGCCTCTTCCTTGAGCAGAGAAAGCCTCTTCCTTGAGCAGAGAAAGCCTCTTCCTTGAGCAGAGAAAGCCTCTTCCTTGCGCGCATGCAGGTGCGCAGAGAGGAGCAGGGGCGAAAGCCTGGCACAAAACACGGCTAAAGACTTGGTACTCAGCTTCAACTTCAAGTCTTCCTCTTGTTTCTCTCCTCTTTTCCACCCCACACTGAGAAAGCAGCTTCGTAGCATGAAGAAGCGACGTAACCTCAGTGTCCCGACAGCACGTCCTCCACACCGCAGGTCACAGACTTTGGGGAGGAGAGGGATGTGGCGCTCACACGGCCGTCGGGGAATTTCAGTTGCAAACTCATTATCTTTCCACATACGAAGGTAATAAAATGCAACAAAGCCTCCTCCAAACAGCAGTGTATATATATGTATATATATAAAAAAAAACCACCTTGAAGAAAGAGGGAATACCACCCTCTCTTTGCTTTGTGCTCAAAGATGAGCCTCTGCGTGGAAATATGAGTGTCACACGCCAGCCCCAGCCCAGCAGCTGTCCCCCCCCGTACGTTCTTTCATTCCTCCCAGGGAACGAGGTCCACGAGAAGCATCTCTCCTCCAGGAGCACCGATCGCTGCTTTTTATTCCATACCATATGGGCAGGTGGATGCACTGACAAAGCTGCGGGAGGATGCAACTAATGCCAGATAACCAAGTGCTGCAACACCGGTTTTAAAGACTGTTTTGCTGAGCCTGACTGTTCTTAAAGCCATCCCTCCTCCCCTCTGCACTTCCACCCTTCATCCTTCCCTTCCATCTCCTGCTGGAAGGGAAAATACTCAGCAAGAGGTCTGCATCATTGTGGGTTTTTTCCACATTTCTGGAGCTGACATAGGGACAACTGAGGCCAGACATGTTACTCCGGGTTCAGGAACAACCCGAAGCCAACACTTCATGGAGGAGTTCCCAGGATGGAACAGCTGGTGGCCTTGGCAGACCTGCTCCGCCCTGGAAAAGCTGTGAGAGCTGGCTGGAAGGGGTGCTTCTAAGCCCAGTGAGCTTCAGCTTCTCCATCGAATGACGCACACGGCTTCAGTCTAACTGTTTAATATACATTATTAACCTGCTCACTCGAACTACAGAAGCAGCTGTTCAAATCTGTTTTACAAGAACTTGTTAAGAACTGATAAAGTATTGAAGGCAGCTATGTAAACACCGGGAAGCTCGGAGCGCTCAAGGTCTCGGGTTGCCCTCAGGCTGCTGGAGCCCACGTAGCGTCAACAGAAAAGTACCCTGTGCTCCATCCTTAGGTCCTGGTCACAGAGAATCCCTCTTCTCCCTCTTCTTGGAAGGTGCTTGCCTGTGTCACCATGGAGCCTAGGCCCTGCCTGATCACGTCTCCTGCCTGTACCGGAGAACAGGAGTCGCAGTCTGGGGCAGGGACCATCTGCCAAAGAGAGATGGACACGGCGAAGCGAGAAGCATTGGTGTGACAGACCTCATGGTTTCAAGATGAGAGGGACCCAAAAAAGCAGCACGTCTTCATAGCATTTACAGAGGAAGGTGGGTTGGCAGCAGATGACAAGCAGTGCTAAGGAGATGGGATGCCGACGTGACATATCCTTGTAGCAGCTACTCCCTTCCCATAGCTTTCCAAGAATTAATCTCCCTCTGGAAAAGGGATGCTTTTACCCAGGTAAGTTGTTATTCCTTGCACAATCCAGCAAAGGAACCCAAGTTCTTTTGCTGTTAAGACTTTGGACATCCTTTGATGACAAAAGCAACCCCTTACCAGGCATCTTAGAAATATATTCGCTTTCTGCTTACCACAAACCCACCTACACAAACGCTGCAGCTGCCTCGGGAGTCCCCAAACACAGCAGCCACCAGCCAGCAACCATGGTAGGACAGAAGGCCACCAGCACTTCTTCACTGACTACGTCAAGTGCTCTCTGGGCCACGGGAGATTCGGTCATGGAAAGACTGTTTCTTACTGTTGGAAAATGCGTGCTTGAGCGCAAGCTAAAACACAGATTGAAGCACTTCAAACTTAAAATGCCATCTTCTACCCAGGAAAACTACCAAGCCCCTGAGCTAGGTTTTTCTGAAGGTTTAATCTGGGAAAAGGTCAAACTTCCAGAGAGCTTCGGTGCTAAACGTTGTACTGAACTTGGATCTGCAGTCTATTGAGGGAAGACAATGGCAACATCTAAATAATACTGACAAACCATCTTCCACAGAAGCCTCTTCACATCAAGAAGGGAAAAGCCTTGTCGCGCCTACTCCTACCAGCGAAACACCGCTTTGATTCATCTGTTTTCAAACCCTGGAGCAACAAGAACGAGATGTGGTTGCGCACTGTGGCTGGTACGTGCCTGTGAGCCACACTGGTGTTTCAAAGGACTGGAACTTCAGAGCCGACAGGTGGGATGGGAGAACTGCTCCCAGAGATGTCCTCTGCTCCCAGCAACCGCTCAACCTGCCCCTCAGTACCCTTCAGCTGCTGTTACTCACCACCGCCACCCTCCCAAAAAGTAGTTTTCATATTAGATCTACCAAATAGAAAGAAAAGCAGCACACAGGGGAGTTAAGCACCAATTCCCCTCAGCACAACGCAAGCAAACGTCGAGCCTTTTTTGCGTATCTGAAGTCCACCCTCTGGTGGCTCTGCCAGCGATCAGGCAAGCCATCTCCCCAAGGACTGTCCAGGAGATCTTAAAGGAGCTCTTAGATCAAGCAGTTTGTGGACACAGAGCCAACTGAAGGCTCTAAAGCTGCGAATCACACTTTCCAGCTGCATATTGGTAATATTAATGGACGTTTACAAGTTCCACAATAAATCCTTTCTTGTTTGGGTCTCATACCAAGAATCACAGGAACTACAAATCTCGGGCCACATCTCTAAGCCTATGCCCATCTCTTCACCACCACTATGTCAAACAACGGTTCTATATGCTCATAACTAAAAAATGAAGAAAAGCAGCGATAAATTATGTATTAGCACTACTGAGTTTCCCAGAGCAGAGGAGCTGCTACAATCCATTGCATCAATTTTAACATGTCCAAGGCTATTTTTGAAAATGCTACATTATGAAGAATGACAGTGTTTAGCTCTATCTTCTACTTGTCACGCAAGCCTGGGAAGAGACAAGCAGAGGCAGGGCTCTTGGGTACAGGGAACATGAGACATGTTGCAAGCACTTAAAACTCCTTCCAGATCATCTTCGCGGCCTGTACCTGGCTGTAGGGATGGAAACGAGGGAGCAGACTATCCCATTTAGCCTCCCTGAGGGATGTCCTCAGATCTTCCTTGCAGCACCTGCTGTTGGCTAGCACGAGTTTATTTGCTTTTTTTTTCCCAGGGGTTTATCTTTTTTTATTCCTGTATAAAGCATAGAGGACACCCAAACCATCCCTTCTGTTGGCCCTCGAGATTTTATCTGACAAACCATTTTGCCTGGAAGCTTGTTCATATGGAAAAAAAAAACAGGCAACGGACTTCAGGATACTGAGCAGGCCAGATCTGCACGGTAGTTCTTACAATCCTGTCATGCAGCTGTCGGAGGAGTCAAGCAAAGTGGGTTGAATAACTCAGTATTTAAATCATAGCTTTGCTCAGCCTGGTTTGTAGTTCCACCCTCAAACAAAAATTGCAGCTGATGAAGAGTCATTTCGCATCAGAACAAAGTGACTTGAGGTTTAACTGCTGCCGAGTGACGTGGCAGAGCTGATGGAAGGATTCCACCACAAACTCCCACGTCTTTCTGGGATACCCGCACTCCCCAAGCAAGAGCGAGCTTTCACAACGCTCCGTTAGGAAAGCTGCTACCCCACCTCGCACCAGGAAGACAATCAGATCGCGCCGCTCACGGAGGCTCCCCTTGTTGAACAGGCCCTGCAAACCTTTCTGGCAGGGCTCCCACGGACAAACAAGTTTTATGGTTATTCAGTAACCAAAAAAGAAAAAAAAATAAAAATCAGGCAGTCATGGTCTCTTAAAAACTTAGTTGAAGACCAAATCTGGGCCAAAGGCTGTGAATTTCCCACCACTGGATTAAACACTGATTGTGTTCACTGGATGAAGAGAGACATAAAGTCCATGGCTTTGCCACACGCTTGTCACATCAGGAAACGGTGGCCTGCTCCTGTCTGCACGCAGCTGATTCTAGGGAGGCAGAGCATAAATTTAAAGCACAACTCTTTATTTTTTATCTTATTTCTTACGTTTGCACTATTCAATTTGCACCTCATGTACCAGCTTGCTAGGACAGTCCTCCTATCGCCAGGCTTATCCAAAGCATTTGGGTCTCCTTACTGGGAGCCTTCCCTGATCCCAAGGAGGGACTGACTATTCGTCAGCCTTGTCTAACATGTCCTTCCAGGAACAGACAATCCTTCCAGCACCCTCAGCCAGCGCTCACCTACCCTCAGCAGCCACTGTTAATGTTTAGCCTGGACTCCCCTAGCCGAGTTACACGCCTGCGACCACATCCTGCTTGCAGGATAAATCATTCTTTTCTTCTTTGAAGGCACCTTTGACATGTCAAAGCTCATTACCGTGCTCGGTCCTCTAGATTAAACTCCTCCACTTCTTTCCCTCTTTCCTCTCGAGACACATCTTCAAGACCATCTGCCCTTGTTATACCCTGCCAAACGTTACTAATTGCCCTGTAGCTTTCTTAAGTGGCAGTCCCTCAACAGGGCACAGCCTGTTGTGGTTGGATATTAGGAAAAACTTCTTTATGGAAAGGGTTATCAAGCATTGGAACAGGCTGCCCAGGGAGGTGGTGGAATCGCCATCCCTGGAGGTATTTAAAAGACAGGCAGACGTGGTGCTGAGGGACATGGGTTAGGGGTGGTTTTGGCAGAGCTTTATGGTTGGACTCGATGATCTTGAAGGTCTCTTCCAACCCAAGTGATTCCATGATTCTGTGACTAGGAAGCCTCAGACAAACGAAGTAGCAAGGAAGGATTACTTTGCATTTACAAAGAACTCCTGCTCTGTCCTAGTACAAAAATGCTTTTAACAGCATTCCTACCAATTCCTTGATCGCTGCTTTTCGATAACTTTCCACAGAACTGCTAACAAGCCACTTTACATTCATAATTGTGCAAACAGACGCTCTCGTCTCAGTTTAGCACTTTTCCTTGTCCCTCCTTCAGTCGCACACCTCTTCTTCCGAATAATTTCTCTGATCTCTTAAAATCGTGCTGAATCCTAACCCACTTTGCTTACAGCCTTCCCTGCTTAGGGTCCGGTAATGACTTAAAAACCCTGCCCCAGGTACTGCACGCAGCAGCTTTAGTCTTCACGCAGCAGGAGTTCCTCCACCCCTTACTTCAGACTTCCCTCGTTTAATACGGACGGGGACCCTGGGATGGAAAGAACGGGCACTGACACCCAAACACAGAGCAAAGACCTGATTCCCCCAGGGGGGAATCGCAGCAACGCCACTCATTCCGCAACACGTTATTTACACCCTTACCTTTAATTTTCTGTTTGTACTCTTCTGGTCGGTGGAGGTACATGGCTGCAGCGTCACCATTTAGAGGATCTATAGGGTTGGGATAGGCCAGCAGCTGGGGCAGGAACGATTCAAATATATTGGTGAGATCTGCAAGTGAAAGACAGAGTTGTTCATGTCCACAGACACAGAGTCTGTCTGATTAATCATCCCGCAAGCACCGGCGCTGAAACAGCAGCACAAAGCTTCAAGGGCAAACGCACGGAAAATCCGGGCACGAGTTAAAATAAAGGAAGTGGCATCAGGGAACACGCACACAGGACTGATGAGAGAGTTTCTGCTGCTGGGGGTGTGCTGCAGCTCCTCAGCTGACTGCACAAACTGCTTGACATCCCAGCAGCATAGGTAGGGATATCTGTGGGTTAAGCAAGGAAGTGGAAGGATACAATTGTCTTGTTTCCCATTGAGGCTCAGCCCTGGCTTAAAAAAAAAAAAAGGAAAAAATAAAAAACAAAGCACTGTGCTTCACCCCTCACAGAATTCTTCTAATTCTGCCTCCTTCTATCACCGTCTTTAAATGTCTTATGCTCCATGACTAAATTGACATCTCGAGCACAAAGCATCTTCCAAATGGCTTTAAATGATTGTGTTAATAGAAAGAGCAACCAACAAGTCCCTCCTCCAAACCCAAAACAATTCGCAGAATGTGAAGAGCTCACATTAACACCTTGGTGCCAGCTGGCATCTGTCACTAAATAATCCACAACAGGAAACCTACTTCTGGTGCCGATGAGTAATTGTGGATACACGAAACCCTCTTCCCACATCCCTAAGATGACAAGTACCACACTTCAGCGGTGGGGGTGTTCAGAAACAAGCCCTGCGTCATCATTCCTCCTCGGGACTCCGGCAGGACCACGCGCCCCCACGCAGAGCAGAGATGAAACCCCCAGTGCAGGGCTGTGGGCCAGGTTTTGCTTTAGCCACCGGAGAGCTGCTGATACAGGCAGACCAGCATTTGTTGCGCGGGGTTTTCTGTTGGGTTTTGTTTGCAAATATTCTACGGATCAGGGTTCCCCTTTCCTCCCTAATTAAAAGGAAGCACCCCTTTCCTGGCGGCAGAGAAATCCTGCCTGTGGATGAGCATCACCAGTCCCTTCTAGCATGGATTGAAGTAGAGCTGTCAGAAGGGAAGCCCAATGGCTCCCTAGGATCCACCACGTGAGCAAGTAACCATCTCAACCTGCCCCTTACAGGAACAAGGTTGGGTGACGACTCCTGAGCCCAGCCATCACCAAGCCTCATGGAGCTGCTAAATTCAGCCACATCTGATGGTGGGCAAGGACTTCAGAGCCATTATCTTTCTAAAGATTCATCAGAAATGGGTAGGCAAGTACAGGGAGAGATCTCCAAGGGCTCTCCCTCTGCCAACAGTTACTCCGGCTCTGGGCTGCAGGCACAGAAACCCAGGCTCCAATCCCATCAGCAGCAAAGATACAGCCTCGGGAGAGCTGCATGGTAGATCCGGGCAGATCTTCACCACTGCCCCATGTTGCCACCTCTGCAGATCTACCAACGGGTGTGCTTTCAGAACGTGCTTTCAGAGCTTGCTTAAAAGGGTTAAAGGAGACTTGATGTTTGGTCAGTTCTTCCCTCCTGCACCAACACATCTGGGACGTACAGACACTGTGCTACAACTACTTCATCTGCCCATTCAGCACAAACCCTGTTGAGCGGGAGGAAAGGCCGTGGCTCCGTATAATCAGGAACGTAGGGTTCATTATAGCTGATACTGCATCACCCAGTTGCAAAACGCAGTGACGCCAGTTGCTATGGATCACCATCGGCTGGTCTCCGCTATACAGGGATCCCACTGGGAAATCAGGTGGTTTTACCCCGAAAACTCTTTCTGCTACATAGAAGCTGCTGCCCCGTCCAATATTGGCTGAGGACAGTGACGAAGCACTCCAGAGAGCACATGGTGCCTTGACCAAGTTTGCCACAGCTGGCGCGCTGAGCAGCCAGGTACCACCAGCTGCTTCTAGGATGAAGCACAACGGCAACTGGAAGGATCCTAATCCATAAAGGTACCACAAAAAAAAAACAAACCAGTGAGATTGCTCCATATTTCCTGCCATGGTAGTGGCTTGCCCTTGGTGAAGCAGGTAAACCTCCTAGGGATTTGGTTCAGACATCGTCAGCAATAAGGTGATTTTAGTTTGTGAAATCACCTGCACTTGAGCAAAGTCTCTCCACAGAGCAGGCTTAGATCAAGTATCTCTTTGTGGCCATGAGACAACTAAACTCTAAATGTAGGCTGAGCAAGCAGAAGCCTGGGAGGCCAACCACGGCTCACAGGACACACTGCAAGGATTCTTCTTTTTTAAGAGAACTCAGTCATTTCCCCTTTCTTTCAAATCCGCCAAAGGGGCATTGACTTAGCAGGAACTACTTGAACGTGTACAAGAAGCCCAAGCATAGCGCTAAGGACTTGATACTTCATTAGGGAAGGAGAAGGAATTTAACCATGAGGTCCTCGCGAAGTTATTGGTAGCTATTCTGGGTCTCTTCCACCTTAGCTGTCCCTTGAATTATCTGACCCATATCCTCTGCCAGCACAGGAGCACTCTGGCTTAAAGGGGTGCCACTCCAAACAAACCAGCTGTGCTGAGAGGCACCAGGAAATACTATTTCCCCCTTTTCATTTCACGTTCAGAAATGGGCCACCTCCTTGTTTCACACGAGGAGGCAAAGCTCTGGAAGTGAAGGGGTGATGTTGACACTCCAGCGTTTGGTGACTTCTGAGCGAGGGGGCAGAGCGAACGCAGCCGCCCCGTCGTCCTCCCTGCGGCTTCAAGGCATCCTGCAGCAAGGCAAGGGAAGTCTGCAGTCAGGTGACTGTCAAGTGATGCACTTTATAATGAAAAGTTTCACCAGCTACTGTGGAAGGTGCCCTGTACAGAATACACACCTGAGACCTTCCAGTTGCCTAACACCCATCATTGCCATCGCAAGGAAAAACGCGGAAGATTTTCACAGGCTTGCTGATATTAATACATCACAAGCATAGTAAATACCAAGCTGTCTTTTCTACCTTCACAAGCAACAACGACGACAAAAAACACAGCAGCACTTGTTAGGAAACCTCTCACAGAAAACCTTCCTTTGAAATTGGTAACCCCACTGTGGCCATCTGCGAGAGCGTGCTGCAGAACAGGGAGGCCATCCGTGCACGGCTTCCAAAGCAAAACCCAGACTTGCCAAAGCACAAAAAGCAGGACCACAGTGACACCGGAGCGATTTTCTTTCGTACAGTCATCCCCACAATCTGCAGGTGGCATTTAAGGATCGGAACAGCAGCCCACACCACACTGTCCTGGATTCCGCTGTCCCGGAACCACGCTGGTTCATCCCCAGCAGAGGGCTTGGTTTGCTAATACGGCTTTAATTCCTCCGCCTTGCATCAGATCCTCCCACGACACAAGAGCATCCTCTTCCTCCATTAGCAACACCACCTGGGTCACAGCTACGCTGATGTCTCACAACAAAACCGTGTGGAGCGTATGCCATGCCACTACTATGTGAAGACTTCAGGAATTCTGATGAGGAGTAAAGTTCAACAAGTTGCTATAGCAATTTCCCACCCAGGATTCACCAAGCCTGGCATTTCCTTACAAACAGCACTCGCAAGGAAAGTGAAGGAGCTCATCTCTCTAGCAACTGCTTCAAAGCTTCAACTTACATAGGTGAAATCAGGTTTTTGTGGAAGAACGTGAAGGATTTGATGTGCACTTTCCCCGAATACTCTTCCACAAAGCATAATTGGAACATCTGAAGAAGTTCAGATGTTAAAAATGCAGCCAACCCAGACTGGATACTCAGCTGCATTCCTTTTAACAATTTCAGCTTTCCCTAAATGCTATTTCAACAGGCCTTCAGCTACCAGCTGATCTTTTTGAATCTCTAAAAAGGAGAGTTATAGCCAAAAACGACCTAATGGGAAACCCAAAATACTCTGCAGCAGGCAGCGCAGTCATTAGAGGCAACATCACCTCCCAGCCTGCAATGAAACGATGCTGCCATGACAAAGAGGGATGGTTTCTGGTGCCATCTTCTGTAGAAGTGGGATCATAGTCTTGTGCACAAAGAATACCGTCTCAAACGCACGTACGAAATGTAGATGGGGTAGCTGGAACTAGGTTTCACTTTAGATACAGCCACTTCTCTCTTTCAATGCTGAATCATGGTGGGGTGCTGTTCTGCAGTTGCTTGGCATCGTCTGGCAATGGATTGAGGGATCCTTTGTGAGGTTTATGGAATATTCTTGCCTCTCTGGCAGAGAGACAGCTTACGAAAGTATTTTCACATGAAAACGTTATTTTTCACGTGATCTTGGCTCAGCGAGGAGTCTAAAACTTCAGTTAAAAAAAAAAAAGTTGGTCTAGGATCATGTGTCTCCAGCAAGCTGTGTTATGTTAACACACCAAATACAGATGTTCACATGATCAGCTTTCGGGGGAACGCCAAACTCACCGTAGAGAGCTGTCCAAGTTTGATTGATTACATCTAGACATACAGTTCCTGACCTAAAAAATATGGAAAGGATGGAATTAAACACAGTCACACTCAAAAATACTCCGGGGATTTAATATAATCTACCCCCTCCCTTCCTCTGCCCCACGGTTTCAGATAAGCTACAATTTACCCCGCTCTTGTGGTTAATAGAGGAGCAGCCTTTAACTACACGAATCTTCACGCTCTGCACAAAAGAAAGTAAACTGGAGCCTTTACTGAATTACTTGGTCCATATGGAGCTCTTCTGGAGAGACTGAAGCATAGGTGGCTGCCCTCAACAACCTTAACTGAAATAAAACATGGCAAAACATCTTTACGTTTTGAAGAATTTTAGTATAGGCATGAACTCCAGCTAAAGAGGGAGCTATGGCTTAGCCGTTCTGGAAAGCCGGCACAGCACCAATGAGGAGGGGGACTGGCAACCTCAAATTTTCTGTAAATGAAGCATGTTGCAATAGAAAGAGCACATCTGCAAGAGAGCCTGCAGCATGTACTTCTCCAGGCTTGCCCACAGCCTGAACTACTCCTGAAAGTGTTGACAACACCTACTTCTATCAAATCCCTCACTCTGGACTCTGAGATTGATGAAAGCACTATTCATCTCATCAGCGTATTATTGCGAAGCCAAAATACAGTTACAATTAAGACAAACTCCTCAGGAAAAAAAAAACAAACCACACACTAGGGATTTACTTACGCTTCGTCAATGTTGGGATGGAAAATTTTATTCATGAATCCTGCAAAGAGACACACTGGTAAATAGCAGAAAACAGCCAAAGTTTTTTTATAATTATTATTTTTACAATAGAAGTCTGGAATTTACTGAACAAGGACTCATCTCACTAGTTTCAAAGAAAACCCAGCCTTAGCTATATATAGCTACGTAACCTTTAAAACACGCAGGCAATTCTGACCCCTGGCTCTTCAGCCATTCCCTCGAAATTTAGCAAAACCCTCTGCTTACAGTGCAACCGTACCGCAAAGGTTTTGTGGTTCAGTATTATCTTGAGAGGAACTGCCCATCAGCACAATCAGGCACCCACATCTGATGAAATGTTTTTAAAAGCTGTGACGATCTTTTGAATAAACTCTAAACACAAAAACCATAAGTTCAACACTTGCTTTAAGAATTTTTTTTTTTTAAATGTCTCCCAACAAAGATTTTCTCTGAAGTCACAACATTAGTCTACACTTCCGAGTCATTCAGGGGCAGAGACTCATGCAGAGAGTTAATACTTTAAGTTTTGCATTAATATAGCAACTAATTCATCAGTTGGTACCTCCGGTCTCCTAGAAAAGAAAACAGCTCAGATACAAGGCCTAGAATAAGAAAGCTCATCTTGGCTTTGTCCGCATTTCAGACTTCTAGATTTGATAGTGCTTTCTTTGTTCCGACTTGCAAATTAAATTGTTAAAAAAAAAAATAATCCTGTGGTTTCCAGACTTACGACATCAAGGCAGAAGATGCCTCATACTTTAAAGGCCGTATCTGATAGCAGCACCTAGAGGTAAACTGCGTTTTCCAGCTGCCTACTTGAACCTCAAGTTCAAGACAGACAGCACCTCAAAAACACTCCCCTCTCCTCCAACCAATTGGGTTTATAAAACAAAGATATTAAAGAAATTATAGCCCATCATACTTCACACCGTAGCCTGTGTAGAAGTAACATGCATCCACCCCAAAAGCAAAGCTGTTTCAGACAACAGCTGTGAGTGGACGCAGATTCCAGGTTCCAATCTCTTCGTTTTCCTTTCAATGAGGAGGACCCCAAATACCCAGGTGTGGGACACATTTCCAGCACAGAACAGACATGGCACAGGGATACAAACCTGCCTTTTTCCAGTTATTTCACTATCAAATGGATCCAGTATTCCTATACACTTCTCCCAGTTTGGCTGAATCATGCGGGCTCTGGCCAGCAGGGCTGCTGCAAGCCTTGATCAGTATCAGGTTAAGCTACTTCCAGATCTTAGCGCTGCTTTTTTTTTTTTGAGAATGTAAAATAAAACCTTCTTTCCTCTGTCGCACCCATCCTGCAGCCCGTAAAGCCCTGCAAACCCTGCCCGTGTAGGAATAGCGCCTTTCTGAAATAAGCAGAAATCTACTTTAGCTAATAACAAGTATTCCTTCCGACAAAGGTCTACCTTTATAAAAACGAGTAAGAAATTTTGGGTTGGGATAGTGGTTCAATCCACTTAAAAAGCTCCATCCAGGACTCAAAGAAAACACAAGTTTTCTCTCCAGAGCAGCCCAAGAAGCGTAGAAACACGTCACTGTTTACCATTCAGCAAATTCCCCACCTTCCCTACCTTTATCCAGCCACTCCAGGCGAGACACTGCAGCAACCCCGAAGCACCGTCTCTGCCCAAACAAGGAGCGATCGCCGTTTGAGTGACAGCACGGCTCCCATCTGGGGTAAGAGCTGACATACGGATTTAACTCCCTTTTTTCCCCATGTATTATGACACAAATATAGTTTCATGTTTACTTGTACTGCTTGGATTTTTGCATAAATACAACACAAGGCTGAAATGATGCCCGAAGCCAGAACAAGCTCTAAAAGAAGAACAGAGAACTGCATAAACAACTCCACGCTAACAAGTGTCTTTCAGGAATAGTTTGCCATGCCTTCGCTTGAAAAACTGAAGCAGACTTAAAAAGGGAAGCCGTAGCTCCATCAAATATTTACATTATGGCAGCTCTCTCAGGTTTAAATCAGGCCACGGATCCATTATGCCGGCACTGGAGAGCTGCAGGGAGCACCAATCCGGATTCTAAATCCCTTCTCTCTCTCAGGGGGGGAAAAAGAGGTAAGATTCTCATAAATCAGAATAGAAGAGAGGATAGGGGAATACACCAGGTAACAATAGGACGGTAATGCGTAAACCTGCTGAATTAAACACTCTTTGTTCTGGTATCTGGGACACAGACTCTCTTTAACCCAGCTAGACGCAGGCATCCCTCTGCCTTCTCTCATTTTGGTTTTCTGATCGTCTCACCTACTTCCTAGGACCTTCTACCACAGCCACCTGCAGCTGGTTGGCCAGGGCTGCACTGCAAAGTCACCTGTAAGGTTGTGGTCAAGTCTTCATTCACGTATTTCAGCATTTAAGCCACACTCCATATCCAAGGAGAGGAGATTAGGTTGTCTGCTCAAGCAGCTCCTGTGCTGGAGATTTGAAATTCTTCTGTGTCACCGCTGCATTCACCCAAGCAAGGAACAATCCCTTCTTTCACACTGTCCTCCGTCTCAAGCTTTGCAACCAAAATAGCTGTTCTTCAAGAAAGAACAAAAACACCCTCTCCCTGCACTCCTCGTTTCCTCAGTTGTCACCACATCTTCCTGCAGCTCTTCAAGGTCCCCCCAGTCTCATTCTCCTACAGACACGAACTGCCCAAGAGCAACTCTGTTCAACATTTTTCCTTTTCTTGACCCAGAAATAAGGTCAAACCTATTATCTCCTCCTTTATCTGAAATGTCAAGTCACCTGCAGCGATAAAGCACTAATATTCCCCCAGTAATACTGACTTGCTCTGTATTTATTTTTACAAATACGGAAGATAAAGCAAGCGTAAGGATCCACGTAAGAATGAAATTCCAATTTAAAGAAGAATCCAGTAGTAAAAAAAAAAGAACCATAAATATTAGGGCAGGTTACTGCCCTGATCTTGAACACAGCACACCCCAATTAATATACCACGCAGAACTCCATGAGCGCTCCATGAAGAGCACCAAGGGACAGGCTCTTGATTTTGGGTTCTCACCACAGTCTGCAGCATGAAGCCGAGGTGACAGTCTGAGCAGTCGTGATTCTGTGTGCCAGACTGGCTGTAAACACCGAATTTAACTTTTTAAAACAATATTCACACTGAACCCCCGAAAAGCCAACGCTTAGGAGGCATTCGAGCAGCAGAATGGCTGCAGTCCACACTTTCCATGCAGAGACAAGAAGAGCCAGGCTTGCCTTTGAAAGTAAAGCAGTACTGCGTAAAATCTGTACAGACAAAAAGCCTTTGGGTGAGAACAGAAAAAAAAAAACCCTGTACATCCACAAAGGAGTTACACAACAGAAAGGGACACATCTGTTCCGATACTGGAAGATGCTGAGACCAATATGCAGATGCTGACCTTCAAAAATGCTGGTAGTTCAGCAATAGCCCTGGAGTAATCACTCCCTGGATTGACAAAAATCTTTGAAGAGAAGCGCATTTTTAAATTAAAACCCAGCTAACTGAAAGGCTGTCAATATTCCTTGATGCTGCAAACACAAAAACTCTCATAAAGCTCCAGCAGCTGGACGCGTTCCAGTATGAAATGAAGTTCTCTCACCACGCTCGCTCCCCAACTGTGGATGGGTCTGAATATCCAGGGCACGGACTCCGAGTTGGGTCAAAGTGGTCACTCCGAGAATCGGGCCCTGCGGTGGGGGCGACAGCTGAACACTGACTCCAGGTGAGCAAAACCGCAGCGGAGAACCAGGGAGGAATTTCAGATTTACGCTGATGTCAACATCTCTCCAACGACTGCAGACTAAAGCTCCCGGGAAACGGCTAGAAGGCACTGCCAGAACCAACACGCTGTCATGAGCTGCTCTGCCAGCGAGTTCTCCTCCAGGAGACAGAGCCAAAATACCTGGATAACTTCGGGAACACTGAGGACTCCCACAGCACCTCTCATTGCCCTGTGGAGCCCTTAGGCAGAAAGCTCCCTCAAGAGGTTGTTCTGCACGGATTGCTCCCCTATGACTATGCCTACAGGGCTGGGCTGCCATTTAGAAAGTGTCCACTACCTCGGTACATCATCAACCGCTCAGAATGGATGCAAAACTCGGAGATGAGGGATTAGAAACCTGGGTTGGAGACTACCTCCTCTCTCTTTCCACAGCTCCAGCTGCACAATGCCGGCCCACGGCAGCAGAAAACTTTCTGTGCCCCTTGGTGCCTCTCCTCCAAGTCAGGAACCAGCTGCAATCCACCAAGCGGCGCTTCAAAAGACGGTGCGTTGTTTATCTGAGCTCAAAGTACAGCCAGCTTAGCTGGTAGATTAGGTGCGAGGTCCCCAAAAGAGCTTTTTTTTTTCCCTGCAGCACAGCTCTTCCAAGCGATGCTGGAGCACGCAGGACGGCGGCAAAGCAGCATGCCAGCAAACACAGCACATCCCAGCCTGCGGCGCTGCGTCGTCTCGCTCAGCGGGGAGCCAGCTGCATGGGCGACCCACACCAGCGATCACCGTCCAGAGGACTTCCCACCGGTTCTGGGGTATGTGCCAGAGTGAAGGCAAGTTCATATCCACTTACCCATCCCAAATTTGCCACTGCTTGCCCACGTGTCCGCTCCCTTTGCCCCTAAAATAAAGCCAGCTGGACACTTCTCTACCTGAACAACTGTGACAGCAGATTCCACCGCAGTGCCAAACAAACAGCCAACGGGACAAGTGTACATAACCACTCCTGACCTTCCAGTGCAGTGGGACTGACAAGCCTGAAAGTTTTATTTTTAATGAGAGATTAAGGCCAAACCAGGAAACGGTCCAGCCTGCCCGGCTGGAGAGGTGGGACGGTGGTTACAGTCTCTCTGAAGCAGGATGCAGCGAGTTTTAAACACCACACCAAATCAACGTGGCTTGGGTGACCACCCAAGGCTCGGGGCAGAACTATGGGCGCAGAGATCAGCACACAAGAGCTACGTACAACGCAGAGAGGTCAAAAGTAGTGTTTTTCCTCTGCTTTTTTTAACCACTGGACAACCCACCTAATGGAAAAAGATCTCCCAAGTACTCCTGCAGTGTTGCCAAACAGCCAGATAAGATTAGTCTAAACAATGTTTATTGCTTCCCCCCCACTCCCGCCAAACACCCAGAAGCCTGCAAGGGAACATTTTTTTTTTTTCCCAAATTATTTTTAAAAACACATTGCTGTCATTTCAGGCACTACCTTCTTGTGCAACTGATCACGAGCCTGCCATGCACCACAGGTTGACAAACTGCGGCAGGAGATGGGGGAAGAGGGCACGAGAGCAAGACCTCTGCCCCAGTCCTCAACTTAGTACCCATTTCCCTCTGCAGACTGGGACAACTGGTTTAGCGTGTGGCTGTTCCCCATTTGAAGGGCCCAGGATCTGCCCACCTCAAGAGGCAGGGGTGTCCAGCGCTCTCGGGTCAGTATGCTCTCTGGCAAAAGCAAGGATTTCTTTTTTTTAATGAAATTTGGAGGTTAGGAGCCCGTTCAGAGCACTAACAACCGAATCAAACATAACACCGTGCCCTCACTGAGGAGGCATTCACTGCACGGCGGTGGCATGCGGTGCTGCGTAATGTCAGCTTGCAAACAGCAGAAGTAGAACAGTTTGTATGAGCATACTCAAATCCTAGTAGCTTTTCAAAACAATACCATAAATAATTCTGCAGGGCTTCACGAGGGAAAGATAAGGACAGAAAAATACGGCTGTAGCTGAGAGAAAATAGTGGCAGAGCTATCAGCTCTGGACCTCCTGCTCAGAGTGAATCTCCGAGCGGTCCTTCTTGGAAGCAGAAAAGCAGTATCCACAAGCTTACAGACTGGTGCTAAGAGCAGCAATCTCTGGGAAAAAAAAAAAACCCACAGAACTAGCACAAAGCAATTTCCCAATATCAGTTCATCTCATTGCTTAGGTGCACCATCACCTGATGCCCAGGCTTCAGAGACTGGCACAGGAGGCAGCAAATCTGTGCCAAGTCAGGCTGAAAACACCTACCCCCATTTTGTCAGTCTGTTCCCATTCTCCGATGGTAGCAGGGAATCTGCGGAGGGTGCACAGTTGAGCGTCAGACCGGAGTGGAGACAGGGATACAAATTACCTTTAGGTGTCTCGTCTTTCCCCGTAGACAAAGCTAAGTGTATTTGAAAGAACAAGCATTTTCCCCATCGCTTATAGGTCAGAATACGGATCAACACACCCAGGGAAGAGCAAGCTCAGAATGGTCACAGGCGATAAGTGACTCATGAAATTCTAAGTAGCAAAACTTAAGGCAATCCAGAAAGGAGCCGAAAGTAAAAATAGCAGCTGCAGTTAAAAAGAGAAAAAATTAAGCAGAGGCCAGGAGAGATCTGTTAAATCCTGGCTGGAGTTAAACAATGCTGCTTCATTCCTGTGCTGGCTGCCACAATGCCTCATTATCTACACACAGACACACGCACACAGTTGTGTATGTTTTGTGTATGTACTAGGCATATTGTTTTGCAAAACACCTAGGAGAAAGGTGAAATAGAAATGCAAGATACTTACAGGTAACTGGGCCAGAGATGGAAGGAAAATGAGAACTGTGTATAAATATACAGACGTAATTTGAGAAATTGAGGCTCTAAGTGTATCGTACGCAAACTTGGCAGCTGTGACATTTGATTATTAAGAAACCGGAGTGACTTTAGGTGCCAGGCTAATATTTCTGCAGATTTTAGCAATAAAATAAATGCCACGGTGCTTTCAGGCAAGAGCTCAGGCTCCCAGGTTCACATGTTTCTATTGCTCCCATCATCTAAGCAGGGCAGGACATTCACACTACGCTTCCTCCCATGTTTACGGCATGGAAGAGCATTAATCTCCAGCTCTTGGCATGCGTATGAACTGATTAAAAACACACAAAATTTACACAAAGTGTTCTCATGACTCGGGAGCTCAAAACAGTACTTCAAGTACTTCACAACTCCCCTTTGAAAAAAGCAGGAACAGACTAGGCAGAAAGTTCTCCTGAAGATACTAAATCCCAGGGGGAAGGAAAAAGTAGCGCAGCAGTGCCAGCAGAGTTACTGAAATCATAAACAGCTCAAAACATATTGTCTAGGAGAAAGCAAAAAATGGAACCCAACATCTAGCAGGGGAGTGCTTTAGGCCCTCGGAAGCACGCAGGGATATTTACATTAATTGACAAAAGCATTAAGTGCCGCAGCGTTCGCTACCTTCAGAAAGCAACTGGGTATTTTTCAGGAGTTGGTTTTGCTCTAACAAACTGCTCAAGTTCAGGAGGTTTGTTTCAATCCTGAAGATTTGGGTATTTAGGGCTCACGAGCAGAGTTAGCTCATCTCAATGGGAGCACTCAAGCCCAGAGACAACATGACAGCCCTGTAACTGTCTCCCTTTAGATTCGTGTTCTTCTAGGATGTGCATTATCGTTTTTATGGCGTATCATACAGCTCTCGCTCATCCTGCACCCATGTGCAATCTATCCCACTACACAGCAAAGCCCAAGCAAGGAACGGGCAGTGCCAGAAATACCGGAAAGGTACTGCAGGACACGAGGAAACACTGGAAGCTCTCCCAAGAGCTGCTCTTTTCACAGAGGTCCCAGGATGGTTTAGGTCTTTAAGCAGAGGCATTACCTGCATTGTCAGGAGAGCACTGTCCCTGGGGTGGCATCATTTAATAGACTACAGCAATAATTACCAGCCTGAGAAGGGCAGGAAATAAATGCCGCACATGCTTGAGAAGGGAGCTGTGGTTGAGACGAGTGAGCAAAGATTCCGCAGGAGAAGAGCCACCACACCAAACAAAACGCTTCTGCAAGAGACCCTCAAAGGCAAAGAGGACCACCCCTCTTTTAGAGTGTAAGAAAAGGTCTGCACCTTTCCAGATGGTAGATTTCGAACCTACTTTAAAAACCTTTTCTGTTCAGGTTTGTCAGTCACACTTTAGAAGAGAATACCAACATTTCATGTACCTTACACTCAGAGCCATGCTGGGATAAAAGCAATTTGAACAGATTAGAAAGCAACTATTAGCAGTCATTTTTCAGAAGCAGCTTTCTCGAATGCATTGATATGCTTCAAGCCATCATGTTATTTGCTGCAAAAAGCCCATGCCATGTCCAAGACCACATTAAGATTTACTAAGATGGAAAGAAAATTTTAGCCTACAGTACTAGAGGAACAAGGAAAGCTGCAAGGACAGCATTTTGGCTTTAAGCTTCAGCATAAAAGTGTAATTTATTAAAGGAAAAGAAACTGTTGGATTCTATACTTTATAAAAGCCAGTGCCTTACACAGATAATTTGAACTCTGCATGTCATCACCGCAGTGGGAGCTTTGCAGTGCTGAGAACAGAAGGGCTGCAAACAAGCTACATGTGTGCTCTAGGTGACCGCCTGGCCATTTACGGGCTCTACCATCTCTGAAAACCTTCACTTCCACCTCTTTACACATCAGAGATTGCCATGGCAAATTCCTTCCCTACCAATTCCTACCCCTGTGTTATCCAGAGCTCCAGCTGGCTGATGACTGATGGGTTAGGACACCCGTGCTCACTGGAACAAGCAGACCTGGGAGAGAATCATAGAATAGTTTGGGTTGGAAGGTCCTTTTAAAGGCCAGCTAGTCCAACCCTCCCTGCCATGGGCAGGGACATCTTCCACTAGACCAGGCTGCTCAGAGCCCCGTCCAACCTGACCTGGAATATTTCCAGGGATGAGGAACAGCCGCCACCTCTCTGGGCAACCTGGGCAGTGGTCTCACTACCCCCAGTGTAAAAAATGTCTTCCTTAGATCTAGACTAAGTACCTTTTAGTTTAAAGCCATCACCCCTTGTCCCATTGCAACAGGTCCTGCTAAAAAGTTTGTCCCCATCTTTCCTGTAGGTCCCCTGTAGGTACTAAAAGGCCGCAATAAGGTCTCCCCGGAGCCTTCTCTTCTCCAGGCTGAACAACCCCAACCCTCCCAGCCTGTCCTCAGGGGATTAGAGCACCTCTGATGTGATCACCTCCAACCTGCTCCAACAGGTCCATGTGTCTGCTGTTGGGGACTCCAGAGCTGGACCCAGTATTCCAGTTGGGGTCTCCCCAGAGTGGAGCAGAGGGGCAGAATCCCCTCCCTGGCCCTGCTGCCCCTGCTGTGGGGATGCAGCCCAGAGAGAACATGATCTTGTCTCATTTATAAGCTTCTGAATTCTGGTTCAGCTGGGACAGAGGCTTGCTCCAGAGCTATCTGTAATGCCAAAACCACTGGTATCAGGCACCGCACACCGACTCTGCCTGCGAGAGCCGCAGTGTGGAGATTGGGCTGGCCCAGAGGAAGAGGCTGAGACGTCACTCAGCCCTGTCTGTCCCGATAAAGCTGGGCTGGGGCAGCAGAAATGGGAACCAGACAAAGAAAAACAAACCTCTTCCTGCAGCCAGTGGGAGCTTCCCCCAGGTCCTAGCGCTCCTCTTGGCGCTTCCACTCCCCAGCTCTTCCCTCCCCGCAGCAAGAACCCAGCCCTGCTCCGCTAAGCCAGCTCTCGTCTAGCACCAACTGTTTATTCAACCTGAAACCTCAGCGGCATGCTGCTTCTCCCCGGAGGTAACCTGCACTTCCAGCAGCCCTCACCCAACGGACAACAAGGCTCTAGAGCAAGGTCCAGCCTTTTGGGGAGCTCAGCGAGAGCAGAGGCGGTTTTCAGCTACTCGAACAGAGACTCGGAGGGCCAGGGAAGCATCCGAGAAGGTCCGACAAGTCCAGAGTAACACAGCAGGTATAAGCAAGCTGCTGGAGGGAAAGCTGCTGTACTAAAAGGTGGACAGCAAAAGCAACATTAGAAGGGACAAAGCAATTTGAGCAGAAAATAACCCCCTCCACGCCCACCCACCACCCTCGCCAAGTGCACGAGGAGAAAGGCCACCCTTGTGGTGTCAATTCCCAAAACGCCGCTGGGCCAACTCCGATCCCAGAGCTGCCTGTCGCTCCCGTCTATCCCAACCAGCACTGAACAGCCTCCAAGCCAAACCACCAAAAGGTCAAACCTACCACCTTCCATGAAACTAATCGGAGCCTAAATCAACAGCACTACGAATATACAAGAGCCTGGCCAACGTTCAGCTGCGTTGGCTTCGCAGGCTACTGGAAAGAAAGTTTGTTTTTCCTTTAAGCAAGCAACCTTGTTTTCTGAGACACACTGGAAGAGCATCAGGAGAGAGGAAAAATAATCTTGAGTAAACTAGCACCAAAGCTATTAACAATAGGGAAACTGGGGTTTATATGCTTTCTCAAAGTTACCTGGAGCCAGCCCACATTTAAGATTGCCAGCATGACAGTATCCGGATGTGCCTCGGTTTGTGCCACTTGAGAAGCAGGCAGGGAAAAATGACTGGCACCAAATAACATACTGTGCATCTCGTAAACAGTCTGCAACCCAAGAGGTTTATAGCAAGTTTCAGAGCTGACTCAAGAGGAAGGAGAAGAGGGTTCGCATAGCTGCAGCAACACCGCATTGTTAGTCAGCTGCGTGCACACTTCTGTGGTTCAGTTAATGTTTCAACAGAAAAAAAAAAAAGGTAAAGTATGGCATAAAAACAGTGCCGCTCTTTCCCAAAAGGCAGGGTTCACATTTGGAGAGAGACACGTTATTTCTCACACCAGAGAGAGACATCCTAAATAGAAAGCACTCTTAGCTTCAGAGTCTATTTTAAGAAAGCAACCCATACATATCAACTCCAAATCAGGATGTTGATATTGGAAGGGACCCATCTCATCCAAACCATATAGTCAAGTTTCCACATCAGTTCTCCTCAAGCTATTTTCTCCATTCTGTAGAGTCCTCCGGTGGCTTGAGCCACAAAACACACCCTTCTGACAGAGAAATGCTATGTCACCGCGTTACCAGCGCTTATTTAATACGCCAGAACGGAGATGTTGGAACTTCACGCATCTGCTCCAGTTTTTCAAGCAGTATTGGCTATTTTATTTATAGCTTAAGTGACTGGAATAAAGTTAGGTACCAGAAGACATCTGAGTTAGATCACCGTTACCTAAGGACAAAGATAGGATGGATACACTTCAAAGAGCATTTCCTTATCAAACTTCCTATCTGCTCTCAAAGGTTTAACAAGCCTGGCCAGTCGAGCCAGCTGCAATTTTTCTGGTTATAGGTCCCCGCTTCTATGTCCTTCCGCATATGCATCACCTAGTCTAAGATTCGTTTCAACTCCTGCCTTCACTCCCATCCACTTTTGGGCAAGAGGTCTCAAAAGCTACATTCACCCCAAGATTATGAACGTGCACTGTGGTCTTTGCTCTCTGCACTACACGAGTCATTTTATACAAACAGGCTCCACCACTTACTGTGATATTGCGCATCTTACCCATGAATGGCTGTGTTATTAAAAAAGCACATGGTAGAGAAACTTAAGTTCATCAACACACAAACATGTGACCGAATCACATTTCCAGCTCCCAGCCCTTCAGCCAAAAGGCCGAGCTTCCTCGCTGTTTGGCACGCGATATCCAGAAGTCTACGGTAAAAGCGTTCTGCAGCCTTGAGGTAAAGACCTTATGATTGCACTGACGCTCGCAGCAACTTCACCTGCAAGTGAAGTGCTGCAACAGTGCTGCAAGCAGGAACATCCTCCTGCATGAACAGTAAAGAGTTTTGACTGAAAGTGATTGTTGGTTACCTATAGACGGGGATTTGAAAGGGTATTTATCAGGAAGGTCGACTCTAACTTTCCATACTCCACCTTCATATGGTGCTGCAATGAAAGAAATGTAGGTATTAGACACTTCGTAACTCAGGAGAGAATAAATAGAACTACAGCATTAAGGAAAACACATCTTTGTAAGAACACTTAGTTCCATCAAGGGGTAAGATTTCATATCAAACCTCCTACAGTAAAAGCCTTTTTCCTGTGCTGCCTGACAAGAAATACATGATTTTAACTGATACTGCAGAAGATCTTGGCACAAAGACACAAGAGCCTTATTAAAAACAGAGACTTCAGAATCATCTACTTACCTTTAGAGATGTTACTAAATTAAGGCACCCTGGAGACCTGACTTGTGATCTAGTCACTAGGAAAAGCCGCCTTAATTACAAACTCTGCAGAAATTCAGATGACGGATGCAAAGCTTGTGAGCCAGGTCTAAAAAAAGCTAAGGATCAACAAGAGCGGTGCTGGAGGCCATAGCAGAGCACTTAGCTGTCCGAAAGCAGCATCCGGCTCCGGTCAGCTCCAAGGGAGATGGTTCATCTGCGTTAACGCTCACTGTTGTACTTCTCCCCACCCTTGAGAGAGCAGCCTTCAAACACTGCTACCCTTTGATTTCTCACCCTCACTTGGCTTTGCTCATCTCTTCTTCCACTCCAGAAGAATGTGTCATTTCATTGTTCCCCACCATAAGCCATTAGTTTGTTTTCACAGAAGGGCTGGGTCATATACTTACTTCCTTGTGGTCCATAAAACTTCACAACAAATTCATTGAGTCCTCCTAAGATTGTGACTTCGTGTTTGCTCTCAATACTGATACATCAAGTAAAGGAAAACGTTTAGTCTGGGAAACACAACCCATTTACTCAGTTACACGTAATTTGCTAGAAGCCTGTCAAACCAAATAATTTGAAACCAAATATTCAAAGTATTCTGCAACATGCAATTTAAGCGTCTTGACACATCCAAGTGACCACACCACCACAATGACGTCAGTAAAAGCCAATTCTACACACCGAAGAATCCCTCCCTCTGCATTGAGCAATCGTGAGATGATGCCTCTGTTCCCTTTAGAGCTGCCCGGTGTGTTTTCCACCTACTTTTGCAGAGCGCAAGCTCCGATTTAAGAAAAATGCCAAGTCCCTACCAGCCACGTATTTGGAAACATATTCGGGCTACGAAGGGGAGCTAAAATCCAGGAACAGCAACAGCTCCGCAGCCTCGCTGCACACAGACACGAACCCCAGGGGCAAGGCTCAGAGGTGAGGCCAGGACTCGGAGAGATCTCTCTTCCTTTCCAGCGCTCAGGAGACAAGCCACAAAGCAGAAAGTCACCCTTGCCAACTGCTCACATTAAATGTTTACTCTCCTGCCCAGATTAGAGGAGCAGAACTCGCCCCAGTCCCTGCTCTGACAAACGCGAGAGCTGATGAATTCAATTCGCCTTGGCTGCCTTCGGCGCTGTCAGATGGCCTCCCGCAGCTACGATGCAAATTACAGCAATCTCATGTTAATTTGACTTGCAAGACCAAAAAACTGTGTCTTTGGAGAGATGGCAGAAGGGCGAGATTATGAGGCACTGTTACAATGCTAAAAGACCAACTGTATGTCTCCACATTTAAAGGAAAGAATCAAAGCGCCAGAGCTTTGGGAAGAAGGGAATACAAACGGAAAGGCCAGAAATCTTCATTTCAGTAAGGCTCAGTTAAGACAATTAATGGCGATGTTTCAGCACCCAAGCTTGCTGAAGAATTCTGCTATAAATCAGGGTTAATGGATTGTGAATAATATCCTACAGCAATTACTTTTAATCAATAATCTTAATATGAATTACGAGGGAAGCGTCAGAAAAAAAACCAGGGCAGGAGAAAAAAGAAAAATAAATCAAAGATTGATTCCCACCTGAACTTCAGACGGCTTCAGCTCGTCCCCGTTTGAGGGAAGGGGGCAACAGTGCAGAGCATCTAAAAAAAACCCTTAACATCGCAGCAGCAAGCTTGGCAAGAAACACTCAGGCTAAGAGGAACTGAAGCCAGGTTCCCTTTTACAACCAAGATTTTTCACTCTGCTGCAAAAAGGTTTTCTGCTTTCAAGGCACAAAACCGGCCCAGGAAACTCTCCACCTCGCAACAACTACACAGACCCCCTCGCATCTTCAGGGCACGAAGCAAACAGGCACTCGTGCGCCTGGGCACACACATGCACACTCAAATATTTCCGACCCACCAGGAATGTAACTGCCTGGGACCTACCACCAGGAACAAATAATTCTCAGCTCAGCCCTATCCCTGATCTCACATTATGACCCAAAGAAGTCTGCTTAAGGTGCATCACAAACTGCTTTAAGAGGTTCCCGTATCCAGAAGTGCCAATTCAATCCCGGCAGTCTGCGTGCGTACTCGTTAACGTGGGAGAGCCAAGCCTCATCCGCGGGGTCCATCAGGATTTATTACAGTTCCTCAAGTACAATGACTCCCAGATTGGACAGCGTTTTCCCACAGTGCCAGCTCCAAAAGAGTTTGGACGCAACAACCCTCTTCCCCTCATTCTCATGGGGAGGGAGAAAAGTTTATAGCGGTTTGTTTTGGCTCAAGAGTTTTCTTGGTTCAGCGTAAGCTGCTCTGCCCTACAGTTAAATGGCAAGTAGCTCGCCGCACCTGGCAGTCACCCAAGAGCAGCTCACAAAGGGCAGATCGATGCCTAACTGCCCCAAAAGCAAGCGGTTTCTCTGCCAATAGCCAACGGACACCTCTGGGGAAAAAAAACCCCATCCCCACAGGTTTGTGGAACGTAGCTCAGCGCCGAAATATTGCAGCTTGCTTCAGACCTGATGTTAAGGGACACTTGTCACCAGATCATTTCACGTCACCCGGTACCGTGACGGTAAGTTTTAAATATAGGCTCGACTGAGTTTAAGCTCCTTTGAAAACACACACGCTCATCTCATGGATAACTATTCCGAGTTCCAAAACGGGCTCTTACACAAACCTGCCGCGTGCGACGATGCCCCAGAGTGAAACGTTTAATACTGAAGTATGTTAACACTTACAGCAGCTTTGCGGATCAGGTTAAATACAAATGGTTTTACTTAGGACTAAATCAAGTACCACTTAATAAGAAACAGCTCTCCCAGCCTGATTTTCAGAGCAAGCTCCTGAGCAGCTGCAGCTTATACGCTCTTCGGCTCCGCAAGTTAATACCGACCATAAATTAAAGCAGAGCTTTCTGCACTCAGACTGTCCTAATGTTCAAGTTCAAAAAAACAAAAAAAATTAGTAAGCAATGTGGGGCTATGTTTGATTATTGTCCCTGTCGTGGCAAGGACCAAAAATTCCTACCAAAAAAAACCCCAGCAAGTGAGTTAGATTCACAAAAGGAGCACGTAGTGGGATGTGGATGGTGCGTTTGGGAACAACCGCATCATTTATTAACACGATACAAGAGTTTGGGGACAGACTAAAGACAAAGTGAATTTCAGCAATAAAGCCCTTGTATCGACACAGGGGAAATCTCTGGAAACGCATTAGCAGAACTGAGGAAGCTGGGGAAGCCCTCTTTCCTGGGCACAAAGTGAATTCCACGTGAGCCCCCCACTTTCTAATGCAAACGGGGTGAACCGTCTTCCCTTCTCCACCAAGTCTCCTCTCAAGGTAGAGATGCCCAGGAATTTGAAGTGTTGAAATCCCACTAAGAAAATTGAGAGCATCGGGAACCCAAGGCAGACCTCAAGGCTTCTCCATCCCCTAAAGCCATACCAGGGAACCCTCTAACAGGACAGGAGAAGCACATGGAGAAGCAGCAGAAGGGGCTTGATACGTTTGGAGGACTGGCCCTCCAGACCACGTTCCCAGAGAAAGCTCCACCACAGCCAAGGGCAATGTATCTCCAAGTAAAGAATGCAGGCTCTGACCCAACTATTTTCTCAGCTCAGACAGATTTTTTCCAGAAGGCAGAAGTCTTACAACCAAATCCCAAATGAATCCCATTCCAAACACACCAGCAATTAATCAGCTGTCTCGGATCCAAGGAAGAGTTGCCAGTTTGGAGACCCGCAGCACTTAAGGAACCCAGTTGTGCCTAGGGCACAACAAACCCCCTTCTCCCACATTCAGAGCTAGACAGGGCCTTGTGCCAGATCCTGCAGGAAGCCCAAGTAACTCCCAGGAAGGAGAAACACCCCAGGCCTTCCAAAAACAGAGTACAGCTTCAGGAAACCCCAGGAAAAGAGCATCAAGAATCTGGAGCAAGATTTCCACAATGAAGGTGACCAGACTGGTCACAGCAACCCCAGCACATTTCTCTCAGGATATCTACGTTCGCGTGCAAGATTCCCATCCGCTTCGTTCATCGGCTACCGACGTAAACCTGTGCCAAAAACGCTCCTGGAAGCACTCAGGATTTCAAAGACGCAGTCGGCATTTATGGGGAAGACCACAAACCCCTCACCTCGTTTTACTCTACTCTGGCCAGCTGAATTTCTCTATGCCCGCTCTCTGCCACCGCACTCTTCGTTATTCAGATTTGCAGAACAAGAACAGAGCAGGTAATGGATAAAGACTTTTAACATTCTTGATTCCAGTGGCAATCCAGTGGTTCATACTGGTACGAGCAGTCTACCTTGCTTCCACAGTAGGGCACACAGCTACACCACGCGTATGCAGGGTCAAGAATACAGAGCTACCAAACCAGCCTGTAACACATCACACGCGTTGAAACGTTTCACAAAAATACAACCAAATCCCTCTTGAGAGTCTCAGCTTGCTCCTACTAATCTAGATGACTTTATGGCCTGGCTGCTTTTATGCCTTTATCATCTCAGTATACTAATTTGACTTTGTGTCAAATATAGCCAGTGTAAAAGTCAAGAGAAAAGAGAAAAATCTGGATACAAGTCAGGTTTCTAATGGGTAAGAAGTTCAAAAGCTTTACCTTAAGACCACAGAAACTAGAAGGGAGTCCTGAGGACCTGAAGATAAATTATCTTAGTCCCAAGACTATTAAGAGCATTTTAATGACAGTAAGCGTCGAAAATATTTAGGTGATGATACAGAAAGCAAGCTTATTTTCAAATATCAGTTCAGAAGGGGTTGCTAGGAGAAAGGCAGAAGGGAATTTTTCTGCAGCTGATTACAGACTCCCTATATAGTGCCTGAAATGTGCCAGAAGCGCAAAGGCCAACCGTGCCACCTATTAGCATTACAGTAACATCCAGAGCCCCCTATCAAGATCAAGGCTCTATTGTTCAGGGTTGAGCTCGTAGGAAATTGTTTCTTCGGTCAGAATGAAAAGCGATTTAAAGCATTTTGCCTATTCTGCATTGGGAAAAAAAAACCCCACACAAAATCTTTCAAATCTGGACAGTGAGAGACTGCCCAACCATCAGTCAGAAACAGACTGGGCACTGTGGATTCGCCTGTTCCAGGGCTGAATTCCCATTCCCTCATCCTCGTGCGGGGCCACCCACCACCAAAGGGCCGGATCTCCCCTGCAGTAACAAAAGAAAATTTGTTAGGATTCGACTTCACACCCAGATCTCCCAAAATCCCAGATGAACATCACGGCCAACAGATGGCTAGTCTGTTCGCAGGGTTGAATGACTTTCTTCCTTGCAAACATTTAGCCTTTAAAAAAAAAATCCCTTCATTAAGTTTCTTTAAAATTAACGTAAGTTATAAGCTCAGGCAAATCGGTTTTCCAACTAAAAATATTTTACTGAAAATATTTTTACAAGCCTAGTGACACAAGTGGCCATGAGCATCCTGCCCCAATGTGGCAGACAAAGCAGAAAGCTGGAGTGTCCCAGGAAAAAATAAAGTTGTATATTTATATAAATGCATCTCAATACAAGTTGCAGATGGGTCAATGGTCATTAGCAGAAAGCCAGTTCCTGCCTTCTACGGATCTCTGCGATGTCTTCTCTCACTTATGGAGACTTGTCTACAGCTAACGTTCAAGATGAAGGACCTCACCAGAGAAGACATTCTGAATTTGAGGGACAATGGCAAGACCACATATATGGATATTTAAAAAAAAAAATAAATCATTCAGCTCTGCTACCTAAGCAGCTGAGAACCTTGGACGAAATAATTCACCCTCTGCATTTTTCGTGACAAAGGGTGCTTTAAAAACAAGCTTAATACAGCCGATTTTCTTCCTTCATGAAGAGCTTTGCAGGCAGCAAGTGCTGCTACACCACCCGAGCGACAGAAGTGCAGCCCCTCCAGCTGCTCGTGGTACAGAAAGCACCGCTCGCTCTGCTCGTTGGAGGCATCAGAGGTGTGAATTCTCAGGAAGCCTTTGCAAGCAGAAGTTTGCAACGTAAACAGCCTCTGATAATGGGACTGATGGTTATTCATGTTTATTTTCTTACAAAGGCGAATGAGTTCCACTCTAAGAAGCGCTTACACTACCTGCAGTTATCTGTAAGGAGCCCCATGATTTGGCAGTGTTACCGGTTACACTGACGTGTGGGCAGCAAAAGGGCGAGTTCAGCTCAATCGCCTCCCTCCAAGCCTTCACAGGCTGCCTTTTGCCTCCTCTGAACCCCCTGCCTTTATCTGATACAAGTTACCCGAAGTGCCAGTTGCACACGTGAAACCACAGCCGGCACCACAACTTTGATGCTTCAAGCATTCATATTTTCTCCCAAGTAAAAGTCCCTGCCCTTTACTCACATTTAACTGTCTTCACACTTCTCCGTCTATCCCTGCAGCACACCAGAAGAAAGGACACTTAGTCAGAAGCAAAAAAGGTTATAAAGAAAAAAAAACCTAAATATATCTCTTGCGGTTTCTTTGAGCAGCAAGAGGCAGCACTTTTTAGTCACCCTGTGTTGCAAACTTCTTGAGAACTCCAGGCTAAACCCATTCAGACTATTAAAATCCACTGGTTTTCCCCCCAAGCTAGTTATTCTGGCTGCCACAGGGCACCAACTCACAGTTTCCAGCTTCAAGCAAAGGGGTTTTCTAGCACCAGAAATAGGTTCGCTATTTGCCAAGGACGTTGTATTGCACAGTTTCTGGTGTTGGTATCCACAGCCCCATGGTCTGCACCAGCCCCAAGTAGGGAAGACACCACTGGGACAAACTGCAGTTTATCTTCACGTATCTGGGGCAAATCTCCATCTTCTTTCCTCTGAATCGGGCTTGCCCAGGAATCCCACAGCTTCGAAAGACACACAAACTCACTTAAATCCTACAGCGTAAAAAAGGACAGCAAGTCATTTGCGGGCGGTCACGGAAAGCTCGGAAGACGACCAGCTTTCCCATCCCTTCTCCCTCCTTAACACTGCAACAAGTGAAGCAGGGACAGCACGACACAGAGGTGCTTTCACTCGTTGCAAGGTGACAGCCGGTTATGATTGCAGCCGAAAAAGCTCGGGAAGCAAGGAAATAGCAAAGGAATAACAGAACAGCAACCTGCGCTTGGTTGCAGAGTTTTTATTGTATTGCACACAAGTATTTTCTTGTTAGAAATGCAGCTTCACTTTAAAAAAAAACAAAAAAACCAACGAACACACCCTTACTCACCACTTCTCTACCAGACTTCAACTGACTGAGATGAGAAATCACACAAGAAAGAGCATTCTTAAGTTATTCTGCACACACCCTTCACAATTTCACACGAAGGACGGCAAATTTCCCCAAAATAAACACCCTAGTCACCAGCAACCCCATCAAAAGGCACTTTCCAAGCACAGCCACGTGTACCGAAAGACACCTCGTGAGTGCGACTGGGGGTTTGGGGAGAAGGAACTGCTGCCCCAGCAAGCCCTCCAGTCTGGATTGCTTTCTTTGGAGCTCTTGATGATTTACATCTGGCCGCTCTCCACTAAAACTTTGTGCCAAGAAACTGGAGTAATAAGGAAAAGGTAGAAGGGAAAGCCAGCTTTCCACCGAAGACACTTTGCATACAAGTTGCCTGCTACGAACCAGTTAGAAACGAAGTCAGCATTTTTCCTGCAGAGAGGATACTCCAGTCTTCAGACCTGGTCTTCCCTCACCAGCAGTGAAGGGAACGACCAGAAGACGACAACAACGTGCATCGCATACCACGCTGGACTGAACAACACTGCCCTTTTCCTTCAGGAAATTAATTTATTGCTCTCCCCAAGTCTGTGTGGTTCCCTTGAAAAGTTTCAACTTGTTTAGAAAAAGAGACAGCAGACAGATACGTGGTGTTTTGCCACAGAGAAAAAAAAGATTGGAATAAACTTGTTTAAAAGTGTGTTCTCAAGCTTCCACCGGATGGGTCAACATTTAATTGCAGCGGCGGCACCACGAGCTCCTTTCACAATCAGATTAGACAGGAACATAATCAGAGTCATTTTGACAGCAAGTAACGAGCGCCGTAGCCCAACTCCAGTTTCGTGGTGCTGATTACCGCGCAGTTCATTTGCATTTGCAGACAAGAAGGAACACAGCGTGTACAAGCATCGGGGCCCTCGTTTTACGAGGTATCGTTAGCCAAGCGCGGTTCAGGATGAGAACGCACATAGGCCCAGAGTGACACCTCCTGATTTGCATCGCAGCAGAGCGTCGCTTGCCAGATGACCGTGTTTCGGTGCCACGCGTGACGCTGGGCAGTCCCAGGAGCAGCACGTTGGAGGGAAATGGCTTGAAACCATTTAAAACTGTGACTTACGCAAGGGTTGCCAAGAGCCTACTCGAAAAAGGCAGGGAGATGCATCAGTCAAGGTGAGAAGACGCCGGCACACATGATTTTTAAACATGAGAGATTGGACTTGATGAAAGGGAGTTAGAATGAGTTGTGATCAATACAGCTTAACTGATGTTCCCGTGCACGACCATAACACAACACAGTGTTGCCTCCACAAGCACGAGATTTCTTCAAATCTCAGTAAAAAAGGATGCACGAGAAACCAAGAGAATTTAAGCGCAATTAGTCTGTAGCAATAAGAAACTGTCAATAAGCAAACTCCTTAAATGCATCCTAGCTGGAGTTGACTGCACCGTTTGAGGAAGGCATCCGACCAGAAAGGAAGGATGGACTTGCTATGGAAGGATAGCAAGGAAGACCACAGATGGAGCCATGACACAGTAGCATAAGGCACTGGGCTTCTCTGGGGTACCTGGAGAGGCGACAAGGTCCCCACAATACGATTGCACTGGTCTCCTCTGACTCGGTGCTCCAGCCTCCCAGCAGAGTTCAATACAAACTGCTCACCTGGCGCGAACAAAGCGGAAATAATCAGGAACCTTGCACTCCCAGCCAGCCACTGAGCCAGAAGCCACAGAATTCACTATGCTGACATTTAAAGTCAGTCACGGGGGAAACCAGAGTCAGATCCAGAAGCACCGAAGATGACGGCAGCAGTAGTTTACACGGCCATACATCTGTCTCTAAGCTAAACCACTAGATATAATATTTGCATTGCTACAGCTTCCATCAGGAGAAGTTTGTTACCATGGCAATTGTACATACTGATGGGAACGGAGTATTTAATGTACGAATAATAATCAAACTTCTCAAACAAGCAAGAAATTTAAAGTGCTCTTTAAGTGAAGCATCAGAAGGAGAAAATACAATAATTTCTTTTCCCAGTTGTGCTGGGTACAGTTGATAGGACAAGAGGTAACAGGCACAAACTTGACCATAGGAAGTTCCATCTGAAGATGAGGAGGAACTTCTTTCCTTGGAGGGTGGCAGAGCCCTGGCACAGGCTGCCCAGAGAGGTGGTGGAGTCTCCGCCTCTGGAGACATTCCCAGCCTGCCTGGATGCCATCCTGTGCCACCTGCTATAGGTGACCCTGCTCTGGCAGGAGGGGCTGGACCAGATGATCTCCAGAGGTCCCTGCCAATCCCAGGGATTCTGTGATTTCCTCTTTGTGAGGATTCAAGAAGTGCCAAAGTACTTCTGAAAGAGAAACCGCGGTTGTAAAGCCACAGAACTAAGAGCGTGACCCCAAATGTGTGCTACAACTGACACCAAGCCTAAGACACAACTGTGTTCTGGGGGCTGTGCCCCATCACAGGTTTTTACAAGAATGTACCAGCTCTTTTAAAAGCAAAATGCTTTTCACGTGTTCACGCAGTCAGAATATTTCACTAATTTAGACTTCCCAAAGAGTTGCGTCATTTTAAGATGCGGTATTTTTTCCCTCAAGTGAAGCTTGTTTTAGGTTTCTATAGACTTTACTGAAATGCTTTCTTACTCCAAGAAACCTACACAGTCATTTAGAAACTGGAAGCATGTCAAGCCACCTCAGCGACATAAAGCCCCAAATGTACAAACAACCATGTCCTCAGGCTGTAAAGCCCTTGGGACATAACATGTTTGTAGTCAAAGCAGTGAGATGCAGAGGAGGTCAGCAGCTGAATTTTGGCAAGAGTTTTTATTTAGGAAAAAAAATAATAAAAATCTAGAAGTGTCTCCAGTTCTTGATTTTAAACAAGATAAAGAGTTTAAGGAGAAAGTGTCAAAGCAGTATTTTCATTCTGGTAAATTCAGAGTTATATCCTGTTGAACATAAGCTTAATTTTAGGATATTCTGGCACAGAGCAGTTACCAGTTCTGGAACCAGAGTCCCCATCCTCTTTGCTCCCCTTCACCAGGATCTTTTCTTGCCTGCAAGGGATGCTGAATCGGGCCACAGAGACTCACGGAGGAAATGCTGATACCCTGCATCGGCTGGGGCTACATCGTAACACTGAATCGAGAAAGTGTTAAATATGGGATTCCTGAGAATTGTTTTAACAAACACTTCACACCGGGATGTCTCTTCAACAAAAATCCTGAAGTCCTCTTTAAAAGAGGCTTTGCACAAACAAACTCAAGCTTGAACTATTAAAACACCAAGGGGGGAGGAAACACATTAAAGTCCTCTCTAGAATCCCGCTCCCTTGGAATCAGAGTAACATATCACGACAGCTCTCTGTGGCCCGCCAGGAACATAATTCAGTGGAATCTCTCCCTTTTTTTGTGTGTACAGGCACAACAGAGGTGAGACTCACCAGGAAGTGCTGGTTTAGCGCAAAAACCCTGGCAACACACCAAGAACTGGTCCATGTGATAAGCTCATGCGACGAGAACAAGACGGTTAGTTGCTCGAGCTCCCTTTCTAACGAGCACAAAAGGGTTTGGCAACATGACTGGAAAGATAGCTGTGGGGCACCTACTTAGATGTATTGCCTCCGCTTCCTTTAAAACCAGATCTATGGAAGAGGTTTGCTTTGCTGACCTTCGCTATCAACCTAACGGAGCCGACAGCTGGAGCAGAGGACCTGAAACATCAGAGCAGAAACAAAAGACAGAGCTGCTCCCTAAGCACCTCGTACACCAAGAACACTGAGTTATCCACAGCACAGCGTTGTTTTGCACAGTCCCTTCCAACCCTACACCAGCAGAGGCGAGAGTATGCAGAAATATTCAATGATGCATTTCTTAGTCATTGAGGTCGCACCTGCACTGGGTTGTTTTGTAGGGTTTCTTTTTTAAAAGACTTTGTGAACCGTAGTCTTCAGAATTGAGACAGCCACAACTACTTGCAATGCCAGCTAGGGAAAGCTGTGCTTAAACTGCGAATAAGACTCAGAGCCCAGAGCAAGCATTGAAGTGGACAGTGCCAGTGGAAATTAAGCAGCGCTGCTCCTCGCAAAGCTTCTTCAACATTAAGCATTCAACAACAATTAATGTCCTGAGCTTATGTGCTTAATATCAAAAATCCTAGTGAACTACCACCCCATCTGGGTGTTTTCTGTACCAACCAGAAAGCAATAAGGTCTCTCAAAGACATTTTGGAAAATATTTCTCCCTCCGAAGAACAGGGCACAACTGACATTTGTTTTGTTACAGAACACTTTGCTTCTTGAGCCAGAAGCTCCAGCATTTCTGTGAGCCTTCCTGGAAAAGGGTTTTATCTGCCAGCCCTCAAAGAAACGAGCTTTAAAACAAATGGCAGAAACCACTTGTATTTCTATAGCATGCACGTAGGAAATAAAAGCAAACTAAGTTTGGATATTAAGCTAGAGATTGGTATCGCTCCTCCGACCTCAAATAACACAGGGAAAAAGTCATTGTGTGGCTTCAATCCAGATCCCCCACTACCTGTAACAGCCCAAGCTGAAGTAACACACAATGCTCTACCAGACACAGGTGTTCGTTTCAGGGTGGATCATACCCCGAGGCACCTGTGGATTTCTATTCCTTTCAAAACACTTTATTAGAAATGTGGGGGGTGGTTTTTTTTTGAAGAACCAGTTAAATTCTGCTCTTCTGCTGATTCTCAGGTTCTGCAGACAACGCACAGACCAGCTCTACTAGCAGGTGGAAAATCATCGGGATGAACGTTGCCCTGGGGGCTGTCTACCTCGTACCTACGTAGAGGGGCTCGCACCGATACATCCGTTAACAAAACGTGGTCACGAACAAGTCTGTCCATCCAGCACCCACACCTTGTAAGGGCACATCTGAACCGGGTGGTGGGGAATCTAAGGGCAGCTACGCCTTTTATAGACCGCTCGCAAAGCCACGGGGATCAGATTTTGTCCTCTTCCCTCCGCTACAGCAAGGAGACCTGCCAGAACTTCTGGAGGGATCAGATTTGCTTCTCCCCTCCTCAGTTTTGTTAAAAGGTATCTCAGGAGCGACGTCTTAAAGGAACACCTCAGACAGGATTTTTTACACACAATGTTGGGCTTGGTTGGTTGGGTTTTTTTTTTAAAAACCCAACCAAATGACCTGAAGGACAGAGCCAAAGATGACCTTACTCCATATCTGAATCACAGAACTGGTGAAGTTATGATAACCATGACCACAGTTTCCAACACAGACCATAAACTGTTTCCTCCCAAACCAGAGCAGGACAAAAAAAAAAAAAAAAAAAAAAAAAAGGATTTAGGAACAAGCACCTTTCAGACCTTGGTTACACACAGCCGCAGAAGCTAATAGACACTGTTTTCTTTCTTTCTAGGTCACCTGCAAAATAAAGAGAAAACACCAAATAGTCCCACGTACGAGGAAATTGCAGTTGAGTTTTGTTAAAAAAAAAAAAAAAGATGTAGGAGCTTCCTGCGTGCCACAGCTTTGTACACACGAATGCCTCCAACAATCCAATATGCCATTGTCATTGCTATTAAATCAATTATCCCCTTTATTCTTACTATGTAATGAGAGCAATGGGGCACCGTAGCCTACTCGGTGCTTCCCCAGTAGATCCCACAAACAGATCCACCATCCCAGCGCTGGCTGTAAACAGAGAAGATGCACGAGGCACATGGTTTTGCCCCAGCTTTATTTTGTTCAGTCCATCTGGCCACCTGTATTTAAAGGTTTAATTTCTAAAGATGGGTCTATCACTCAGCTTTCTACCTACTCCAAGTCAGGTCAGCTTCCACTGTACCTCTCTGTCTCGAGAAAATACCGATAGACAGATGTTTCCAAGTTTAGACAGAGGGTCAATATGTGCGGTTTCCCATCCATCAAGCCACTAACTCTAGCTGCACACACAGCACAGCTTCCTCAGTTAATCACCAAAACACCTGCAAAAGTTCACTTCTTTATCAGCCCTGAAAACTTAAGAAATCAGGCTGGTGCTTTGTTAAGTCTCAGCAATTCCTCTCGCACCCCTCTCCTACCATTGGCTTTTGCAACAAGAAGTTAAACACTTGCCTGCGAAAGAGTATTTTTAAAAGTCTCGAGTGCTTCCGAGGGGTTTTTGGCTTTTCCCAAAGGATTAACTGCACAGGATTTTCCTGAAGTTTAAGGTATAAAGATACATTGTGTTCCAAGAGGAAGACATGAAAGAGCCATACTTGGAGACTAACAATGATCCCCACACCAGCTTCCTTGTGCAACGGAAAGGCGAGCTTTAGGGACGCGGCAGAAAAGTTGCCAAGGAAGGAGCCTAACAAAGCCTCTGGGGCTGTGTTTGTAGATGTGAATGCACCAGCAGGCCCGAGCTCGCCAAAACCGTGGCGAGGCAGAGCCTGGGTGGCACCAGTGCCCAGAACGGTGGGTGCCCTCACCCTGGGACACCCACCACGCTGTATTCAGTCATGTCAAATACGTCTTTTTTTTTTTTTTTTTTACCCCGTTTTTAGGCTTTGAAGATCAGGTCTTCGCTCAGCAGATGCACTAGAAGCAAAAGCAAGTCGTCCAGGTTATTTCTCGAGCGCCGTGGCTTTCTCTGGCTATGCCAAGCCTCCAACCTCAGCGTCTCACAAGAAGGCAGGGGTTCCTTAAAGCCACTTCGGCACAAGCAACGTCACCACAATCAGCGGAAGGGAAAAAGGGAGGTTTTTCTCATAACACAACCAGCAGAACAGCAGAGGGTGTTGGTACACAGGAACACATAGTCCTCGTCACCGCGGCCAGACGGTTTCCTCTGAAAGCACCTCTGAGCTGTACAGATGGAAGGGCTGGCGAGAGACTGGGAAGTTTCCCTGGAAGGATTGGGAAGGTGCTCTCACCACTGTCCACCTTTAAGCACTTTGAAGAAAAAGTTTCCTACCCAGCAGGAGCACCAAATCCACTTGAAGAAGGCAACCAGGACAGAGGAGCAAGTTTGCACCTGCTGGAGTCAGGAACTCCTCATCATCCAGCCCTTCTGCTTCTGATCCAAGAGCTTGTTCTAGCACATCTGCTCAGGCTTAATTATCCCCCTTCCCTCTCAGCTCCCTAACGAGAGGCACATCAGTTATCTGACGACAGAGCCCAGGGGAGTTTTACAGATCAGCCATCCCAATTTATGTCCATGTAATTTTGAGAGCTGCAGGAAGACCCCTTGCCTCAAGGTTTCCTGCAGGAATAACAATACCTGAAGTTTGTTATGTGGATCCAAAAAGAAGCAATCGATTTAAAACTAAAGTTTGCAGCCGAGTTTTGCATACATCGCCGTAATACAAGCCACACTATCAATACAAAAGCTATTGTTAGACCTGCTATTCCCAGCTTTTCGACTGTTATCGAGCTTTTGAGAATGAAGGCAGTGCTTTCTTATAATCAGTGAAATTCAGCTGAAACACAAGATTCCTTGACATCATCTGTTTGGATCACACCATTATAGAAGGGACAAAGGAACACTACTGCAACCGCACTAAAAAACTAATTAACACAGTTTAGTCGTTAGCGGGTGCAGCTGCCTGAAAAGTGGGATTTTGTCACCGAGTTTGAAGTATCTCCTCCTTCAGAGATGAGCTGAAAAAACCCCCAAAGCTTACACCACTACAGAACAAAAAGCCTAGTGCTGACCTCCGCCAGATGCTCTGAATTACAGGTGACCTCTGGCAGACCCAGTGAGAATTTCAAAGACACACATTTATCACAGCCTTCTTTAATAAATCAGAATTAAGCAGACTTGACAAACCCTAAGCCATTTTGGATGACAATATTACTAATCCACAGAAAACCCCCAATTAACCAGTGTGCTACCGCAAATAAATAGAATCCCAAAACAACCAAGGAAGTTAAAATAAAGGACAGCTTGGAACTGCAGAACCAACGCACTAATCCCAGCAGCCTCGAAATTTCCCCTCGCGCTGGTAGAGTGACTTATCTCCCCTGTCCTTACTCATCTCTGCCATCTTGATTATTTCAGCGGAAATGTGGGGCTCAAAGGAAAGGAAGTGGGAACATTCTCCACTTCAGATGTATTTTAAGGTTAATGAGAAAAGCGCTTCCCTCTTCGCTCCGACTGCGAGCTGTTCCCATCCCCAAATCACTACTACAGATCTCCAGCAGCAACCAGAATTTGGCTACAGAGGCAGCCATCCAATACATGGGCAACCAAAAACTGGGCAGGTTTCTCTTCTTGGCCACCTGGAACCGATGTCAACCCAGACGGGATGCAAGCCCATCATCTGCGGGGTGAGAAGCTCCACATCCTATTACTAGCTCAGCAAACTGCGTGTGCTCTTCCCTAAAATTCCCTTTCCGCTTCATACGGTATTATTCAGGAACATCACAAACAAACCTCAGCGGAATACCTGCTCTGTGTGGCTAAAAACAAAAAGTAGACAGGGATTTTCAGGGTTTTCAGCAGATACATGACTGGTTGTAGGGCACAGCCCAAACAGACAGCCCAGAAATAGGGACTGGCCAGGAGGCTGGATACGAAGCCTCACACTTCTGGCTCATATGCTAAATTTAGTCCAGTCTGGTAATGACCTAAAAACAGTTGATGTGGGTTTGTGTGATGCATGTGGCAGCTTGGTCAGCTCCATTCAGTTCCTGAGAGAAGAATGTGTGCGTGGCAAAGTCCTGATGCCTTTTGGGGGAATTCAGGAGAACCGAATGGTAGAAAGTAGTTATTGATTCCCACCTGTATATATTGCCTTTGACTGAGCCAAGCGATTTCAGCTTCTGATCTACCCTATATCTTGCTGAAGAATTAGGGGAACATTTCCCCCCAACCCAGGTGTTTTACATGCTCTTGACGCCCATTTTTGCATATTAAAGAAAACAAGCAAGAGAAAACTAAGACCAGTGACACGGCACGCTTATTCGCAGAAGCACGTAACTTGCCAGCTCAGGACCCTCTTTCCTTTAAGGGGCTTTTCTGCTGTTTGATGTGCCTTGTAAAGGAGAGTAAAAGGCTTCAGCATCGCAGCACCGCACACCTGACCACGCAGCCTTTCCCTGGGCGCTCAGCCACAGACCCTCAGCCGCTATTTGAAATAAAACGAAACCTACAGAGGATTATGAAGTTCACTTATCTTAAGACTTGCCTCTTGTGCCTTCCAAGTCTGCAGAAAACTGGCAAGAGAGTGTTGCACACAGAATATGCTGGTGTCCCAGTTACACCCAACTTCAGGTAGCAGTGAAGAAACCTGTGACTTCAGAAGCCACAGAGAGGCACAGAGGATAATTTGGGACTCACTTGCTAGTGAGTTGTATATATTCCGAGACTCCTTAGAAACCCACACTAAAGCAACTCACAACCCTGTAGAATCCTGTTGCACCGCAGCCACACCAAGCAGGACGCCCTTGCCAACAGACAGACTGAAGTCCCAAAAGAAAAAAAAAAATAAAAAGGGAAAACTACATCAAATGCAATATTTATTAGTAGAGGACTAAAAACTTTCAGCTCTACCAAGACAGAGATGCTGGTTCAGGCTCAAACCAGCTTAACAACTTAAGCTGTTCTCATACACGATCCCCACTTACACAACCGACTCCAGAGAAACAATGATGGAAGAAAAGAGTTTGTAGGGCCTTGAAACCACGTGGGAGATGTTGAGAAGAGGCACCAGCAGCACCTGGGCGCTCTCAAGGCACCTCTGCACAACAGCCTCAAGTCACCCTTGCAGACAATAACCCCACAAAACACATTTCTTGCTACGACTAAACAGGCGTAACAGGCAAATCTTTGCTTAACCCTCAATCTTATTCCAATGCATCACACTGAAGTGATGAAAGATTTATTTTCTTTTTTTTGTAGAGAACTGACACTTGAAGAGCTAGAGCAGCCCAGTGAAAGGACAGATTTTCAGCAAATAGAAGTTGCTGTAAAGGTGAGTCAAGGGACCAGACCTGAGGATCTGTAAAAATCAACACGTGTCTGCAGGAACTGATGCGAAGCAGCTCAGGGAGAGGAGCTCCCACGTTGGCATTTCATCGCTCTGAATCCTAATGCAAGAATCTAATCCTCTAGCTTCAACATAAGCAAGAATCAAACGCGCCCCCTCTCCCAAACAATCTATACACTAAATTTGTAAAACTGATTTTAGCAACAGAAAATGTGCAGATGGTTTAATCATCCAGTGGTCAATCAGCGTTGTAGGACTGAACACCAAGTTCACTTTGGTGGGTCAGCAAGTTTTCTGATTTCTTTCAGAGCATACGCACATTTGCGGAATGCTTTTAAATGCAAAACAGTACCTTCTTCACGGACGCAAAGGCTTAACATTAGGAGTAAGTTATTGCTAATCATTTCAATTTTACAACATTTTTTTTGTTTCATTTGGCAAGATGTAACTCTCAATATTACGCTGGGGAAATTCAAGCGGTGACCGACAATTAAAGTGGGGTTCGCAGCTTAAAACAACTTGCTGAAGCCACGGGAGTGTATTCCTTCAGTCTTGCACTTAACCACAACTTGTGTTTTGAGATTCCTCGCTACCCCCACCCCGGCCCAGCCACTAGTGCTGGGGCTTTTCTCTACAGCATGTGAAACGCACCGCTTTTGCCTTCTGCAAAGTTAACGGAGCTTGGCTATTTACTGGTGAAATTTCCTCCTTCTGGATCCAAACAAGGCAAGTATTTAAACTTACCTTTTCAGGGCAAACCTTTTGGTCACACTGCCATCATCACACAAAAGAAAACACGGCAGAAACCATGAATAAAAACCCTGGGATTATGACTAGCATAACTTTCTCAGCAGTTGCAAGCAAGCCAGAATCTGTTTAAATCCAAGACCTTGGAGCTTTACACAAAACACACAAGTTCATTATGAAGTCCACAGTTTTTTTTAAAAAGCGTGAAGCAGCACTAGCCGTAAGCTCACTTGCAGGACGCAGTCACTCCCAGCAGCCACGAGAAGGGTGAGTTAACACCTCCTTGCATACCTTCCCTTTCAAGGAACGCAGACTCCGGTACTGAGTTACAAGGATCTGATTTCTGACATGTCAACTTTTCAACCGAGCATCATCCCCATCCCCCCCTTCCCCAGCCTCTCAAAGCCACATTTTCCTCTTGGGATCTAAGCTTACCCCAATAACCGTGCACGGATTCCTCCCCTAGGCCAGGAATATTAAGTTACCTACGATGCCAGGCCTGTTAAACAAAACACCGATCATTTAGCTTCCTTATTTGCACTGCTTCCCTCACTTCACAACTGACACAGTTGCAGGTTGAAAGCCTTAAAAGAAAAAAAAAGTAGAAAAGTAGGTGATGGCTTCAGTAACACCAAGGAGTAAGTCACTATAACCACGCTGAGTCACATCGCAGTTAAGATTTGACATTTCCAGGATAAGCACTTCACTCCTAGAAGGGTTGTTTCTTTCTTTCAGCCTTGTTTACTTTACAATCCTGTCACACAAATTAGAGGATTACAAAGCAAGGCCACCACCAAAACTTGCGCGGAAATCAGTCCGCGACATGTCGTTCTTCTCCAAGCAAACTGTGACTGCCTTCGGCAAGCACGAAGTAGATGCCTTCAAGAAGTATCGCAACACCCCGCTACGAAGGACACCTCCAGGTACCATCGACACGGACGCATCTCTCGCACAGAAATCGGGGCTCAGCTGGAAAGCAGTGCAGTTATTGCGAGGTTTAAAACTTGCCTCGCTGCTCTGTGAAACCAGCACTCTGGGCGCCTTCATATTCAGCTGCATTGGCTTTGAAGATTTGAGGGGGAAGGTCAGTGAGTTTGAATTAATGGTATTAGATGGAAGAAAAACACAACTGGTTTCATTTGCCTTCAGCAGAAAGGAGAGTGTAATAGAGCATCAACTTCCACCAGCTTCCCCTGATGAAGGAGGTTTCATTGAACGCATCATCAAGGAGAAACCTCTCCCCACCCGTAAAAAGAAAGAAAAAATAAAAAAAAAACCAAACAAGAAAACACCCAACTTTCTCCTAACAAAACAGCTTGGGAAGAGCCAGGACACAAAGGCAAGTTTTGGGCTTCATCTGTCACCAACTCCGTGCCATGTTCTATTTCTCCAGGTTTCAAAAGCTCCGGGTTCCTCCCAGTGCAGATCTCCCGAGGCTGATATTTGGTTTAAAGAAAAGCAGACAGTCCCCTCTCCAAATGCATTTAAAAGCCAAACCTGGCTCTTTGCAAAATAAAAAAGATCTGGCTTCAAACCATTCACGCTTGACTGAGCAAGACTTGGAGGAGCAGCTTCATTTGCCCCCAAAACCAAGATGAGTCTTAACTCTTCAACCACGTCCACGCTGGCGATTGAACAGCTTTGTGGCACAGTTTTAAAATACCATTTCAATCTAGAAACAGCTTTAAGAGCAAAATGATTTTCAAGCTCTGGTCAGACCTCAGTAGATAACCTGTGTTTATGTTATGACCCAGTTTTTCCTCCTGCAAAAGAAGGGGTGTCTCATGGGCCATTCACTCCTGCCCCGACGCGTTGCAGCCCCGGAGCACGCCTGGTCCTGCCACCACCGAGACAAAACAAAACAACACAGCCCACCAAGTGCTCAAGTTAATAATTTATCAATCTTTTCAACTTTGCATCTAATAATCCACCACGCTGGAGGTTAACTGGGGACACGCAGGCCTGATTTAGTACCACACGCTAATTTTTACCTTTTTTAGGGGATACGCTCGATAACTGTGTAAGTATCAAACCCCATCCCAGACCCTGTTCAGTTTTAGTCAAAAATCTCAGACTTTAGGGCCTGCCAGAGCCTCCCTTTCCAGTGCAAACACACTTAAGCTTACCTTTCAATGTCATACCTTGCTCAGGGGCCAGGAGCAGGCAGACTGGACACTATTCATCCTCTCTCAATACCGTTCATTCATTATGCATACCACTACCTCATCCCCTCTTGTTCACCTCTGTTCGAATACAGTCTGTCCCAATACAGTCATTATAAAAGGTCCACAGACGACTGACTAGAAACAATCAGCTGTTAACACGGAGAGTACCCAGGCAGTCGGGAAGGCAGCAATGATTTGCACATCTATAATTTACATGCTAAGTCCCCCACCACTGCGCTCTCGCAGGAGAGAGCGCTCAAGGCCAGGTGAAAAAGCCCACTGGAATTTGGAAATAATGCAAAATTTATCTAACAATCAACTGTCAGCTTTTAACCTCAACCTTTCACAGGGGATGACAAATGCCTCCAGGGTTAAGCTCCCCTAAAGGGCAGCAACTGTCATAAATGCAGACTTCTCCTAACGAAGACATTAACACAAATTTAAAACATTCATTTTCAAGGGAGCAGCACAAAAAATACTGAAAGCCAGCTACAGCCAGATAGTGCAAAGCATTTCAGAATAATCCACCCAGACGCTATTTGTACAGTCTCAAAGAAAATATTTTATGCTTCTTTCTTCCAGCCTTTAGTCCAAGGAAAGCAGGCACCAGCGAAACGCAATCATTTCTGGAAAGCAGCATCTGACCCTCTGAAAACAATCAAAACCAGCTATCCTAAAAATCCCTTCCCCGCACTGAGTCACTAATACCTGGAAGTCCACACCACCTCCTGCGCTTTCCCCGTATGTGGACCATGCAGAACGTACAGGCGTGCCCTGTAATTTGCAGGTTAAAAGGGACTACTGTCGACAGCCCACCATCACCTTGGTTTAAAAACCAAACACGTAGATCCACCCCTCTACCTGATTTGAAACACCTAATGCCAAGAAAATGGACTGCGAGTGATTTGGCTTCTCTTGGAAGGCTGAATCAATTTGCTTCAGGGAGTAAGTCAAATGATTTAAGGCCAGCAGACAGGTCTTGGAAGCTGCAACGGTAACAAAAACGGAAAAGAAAAAGTATCTTAGTCCTGAATCCAGTTTGCAGAGTCGTTAATGGCTACACAAGCCCAAGAGGCAGCAAAATCACTGGGGTTTTTCCCCCCTCAAGAGACTAAACCCACCCTCAATCTCAGACAGATCATAGAATCACAGAATCACTTGGGTTGGAAGAGACCTTCAAGACCATCAGAGTCCAACCATAAACCTCTGCCAAAACCACCCCTAAACCATGTCCCTCAGCACCACGTCTGCCCGGCTTTTAAATACCTCCAGGGATGGCGATTCCACCACCTCCCTGGGCAGTCTGTTGCAATGCCTGATAACCCTTTTGGTAAAGAAGTTTTTCCTAATATCCAACCTAAACCTCCCCTGGCACAACTTGAGGCCATTTCCTCTTGTCCTGTCGCTTGTTCCTTGGGAGAAGAGACTGACCCCACCTGGCTATAACCTCCTTTCGGGGAGTTGTAGAGTGATAAGGTCTCCCCTCAACCTTCTCTTCTCCAGGCTGAACAATCCCAACCCTTATCATTAGCATTATCAGAGAGGTTGAGGAACTGGAAGAAGATGGAGACCGAAGACGAGGAGACACCATTTAGAGGTGAGCAGTCGTAAGGCGGCAGGGAGTGAGGTGGGACAGGAGGAGGAAGAGCCTCAGCAGAGATTGCCTTTGTGATGAGTGAGCACTCGCGCTTCTCTACAACGGCTGACCAGTATTCAAAGTGCATCAGCATCAAGGAGCAAAGAATTCTGAACCTCCCCAGAAAGTGGGGGGGGGGGGAATTAGTAGGGGGGGAAAAAAAAAGAAAGCGAGAACCGCATGAGTCTGCCAGCAATAAAACTAACTCAGACCGTTTCCCCGGGATGTGGAAAAGATCCATCACACGGGGAGTTTTCAAATGGCGAGGGCAGGTTGGCTGCAAGCTCCCCGCTAGAATCGACAGGCACCAGCACACAGGCCGCATGACCGAGTAGAAACTAGAGGTGGCAAGGTCATATGATTCTTCAGTCACGCGAGCTCTGTTTTGGTGGAAAAAACCCCAGAAAAACAAAGAGCAATGCTCTATGTTCATTATTCCAGAAATACACAGACAAAATCCACAGGGAAATGGAGGGAGTGAAAGGGGGGGAAGCTGAATGCACACAGTAAGACACACAATGGAAGGCTGAACTCCTATATGCACACGCACATATATAATTCACATTCAATATAAAATAAAGTAAGAAAAGTTATTCAGCCATCTCTCATTTTTGCTGCCAGAATAACGTCCAGAACGGCAAGAGAGCAAAGCAGGAAATTCAGACACCTCTCCCTCAGCATCACATCACCTCTAATTTAAGCAGACAGTAAACCAGATAGCTATTTGGCTGGGAACGCGCTCCATACGGGAGCCTGTCACTTTAACTGTGGGCACTTTCCTGCCTTAACAACAACCTGTTATGTGTTTATCCTGGTTATGACTCCAATTAAATCACAATTTAAGAAAGGCACCAAGTACCAACAGGTGCTGAGAACATTAAGTTATACTGCAACCAGCAAGCGCTCTACGCCGGGGTGGTTGCAGATGCACCCTTCCCTTCCTGACAGCCCAATTCCTGCTGCTTTACCTTGCTTGGAAAAAAAAACAAAACGATGAAAACAATCGAGGAGAAAAGCCTGTCAGGACTCTTAAATTAAGCACGCTTTCGCTTGCAACAGGATACAAGGAAGGGCTGAGGGCTCCAAGAACAGGATCCTGCCCAAGAAGTGAAAGCCTGGGCAGCGAGTTGCTCCTTTGGGAAGAGGGCAGGATTGCCAACCACCACCTCTACTCTCAGGAATCTCCCCCTCGCTGCCGGCATTCGGGTGGAGGGAGCAAACCTGGAGCCTCCGAGGAGTGAGCTGTTCTTCCAGAGTGATCCAGCGGCGAGGCGCGAGCTCTGCAGGCGCCCAACCCTCCGGAGGAGGCACTCGGCACCTTGCAGGATTTACTCCCTCGGCTTCCAGATTTACAGTCTGCTCAACCTGCTCCAGCTACAACAGGTAGGCACAAGGTAAGACAGCAATTAAGCACGTATTTGAAGGAGCGATTAATTGACGTTCTTCTAAAAACAAAGTAAGAAAACGCTCTGAAAGAGCATACCCCTGCTTTCCACGAAATGAGGAGAGGAAGGCAGAAGCACAACATGGGCAGCTCCTCCTGCTTGCCGCTCAGGTATCAACAACGCCAGCGTCCAACAACCTCAAGGTTTTGCTTACAAGCCTTTCACAAGACTGTTGTTTATGTTTTTAAAAAAAGACCTAATTTTAATGCCAGTACAGCGCGATAACCAGAACCAGGACAAAACACAAGCTGTACTTACATGAAGATTAGATGTAATATTTCCCTGGCAAATGAAACAACGCAGAGCCTCATCAGGAGGCATCTTCTGCCTTAATCCTACATATTAAGACTTTAACAGGGTTTGCAAGATTCGCAGCCATGCTCAAAGCTGACGTTATTGGCTGCCGCTACTAAGAAATGTTGAACACGTGGGAGTGCACTCAGCGAGACGCCTCTCCAAAAGCTTGCCGGGATTGTAAGATAGTCGTGATGACACTTAAAAACAATCACCTACTACAAATCCAAGCCTGCCTAGATCACGGTATAGCTTCACTAGAAAAGACAGCAGAAATATCGAGCACGCCCTTCTAGACACAGCAGCAGAAAGGAGAGCGGGGACACCATTTTACAAGGCAAGTCACCTCTTTTAATGAAATCCTGTGTGCGCTTTTTTTTTTTTAATAAACTGTTACTACAAAGAAGCAGCCTCCACGATTTTTACTAATCAGCATTTAGCAATCTAATGCCAGTTTAGTCTTAAAAACTGGGTACTGTAAGCATAACCCTAAAGATGACTATCACGCTGTTCAGAATACCAAAATCACCGCTCGGAGTCTGGAGAATGAGACGGAGAAATAGTTAAAATTACCCCAACGCACAGCCATACAAAGGCTTTATTTTTCTTATTTTAAATAGGGCCGGGATGTCAAGCTAGAACAGGCACTCTGCTCCACGCCGTCTTAACCGAATTCATATTCTACAGTTTCATCTCAATGACCATCGCAATTATATGATTAAGCAGGTGCACGGCGCTTTCAGGTCTGTTTGACAAGCCCGAGCTTCAATAGCCTCCACGATCAAACTGACAAGGCAACAATGGAAGAGTGAACTTACAGTTCCAGCCAAGAGCCCGTCCTTTCGGGGGAGGAAAAGAATCCAGCCACCAGCAAAGACGCCGCATTCAGCTCTAAAAGCAGCAAGACGATACCCTTGAAAGTTGTCATTTAGGTAACAAAGATGATTTTTTTTTTTTTCCCTCTAGTTGGCTTTGGTTTTGGCAGAACGATCCATGGATTTAAAGTTCTCATAACGGCAGGTAGTGCTGTATGTTCTGAGCCACCTTTAACTGGATTTTATTTATAAGCCACAACCTGTGCCAGCGTTTCTGACTGCTCTGAGGGAAGCGGGGGGGCTCTCCCAGTTCTGAAACGGGGCCGTCGCCGCGCCTTTGTGCGTTTTGAAGCACCACCACGCGATTACCCTCATCCCTGGAGACCTCATTAAAACGGAGCCCCAGAAGTAGAGCAGAAAGAAGCATAGCGTGACATTGTAAAATTCACATTCTGATTCGTAAAAGTTTCCAGAAATGTCTACCCTTTAAAAAAAAAAAACAAACCAAGAAAAAACAAAAAACCTAAAAACAACAAACCACAAATAAAAAACAACCACAACAAACAAAATCCCCAACAAAACACCACTGAACCCTACCAAAACAAGACATTCCAGCGCACATGCTCTTCCCCTGGGGACAGGCCAAAGAGAACAAAGCCACGTGACTGTCCTATTGCTCAATGCAACTCTTGGAAGGTGTTCAAGTAGGATGATAAGTGCGGTGTAAGCCTATAATGAACATAAAAAGGAATTTATCCCAAATGTAAACTGTGTCCTACCCTTTGCCTCAGCCGATCTCAGCGGAGCAAACACGGGGAGTTTTGCGATTACAAAATGCTCCGCAGGTAAACTAAGGAGCTTTGTACCTTTATTCTCCTTGACTCAGGACAAGCCTAAAATTAGAAGGGAGTGCAACGCTCCATGTATTACGCTCCCCGGTAGCTCCGATGCACGTTACAAACATTCAGCTCTGTAAACTGGTCAGAACAGGGAGATTCAAATGAAGCTGGGCACTATTTATAATTCCTTTCATGCGCAGAACAGGGTGACACTTCCCTTTTCCAGCTCTGATGCTTAAAAATAGAGCTCGGGGACTACAACCCAGCCAGGAGCATCTATCCACAAAAGGAGGAAAATAAATCAGCGCAAAATAAACTCCCGTCCAAGCGAGGGGAGGCTGCAAACAGCTCGCCCTGGAGCGCCCGCCTTGCTCCCCGGCGCAGAACAATAAACCCCAGCTTGGAACTGCCGCTGTGGGTAGCGAATGGCCCCATGGTCCCGGGGTCGGGGGGGCTGGTGGGGTGTCGGGGTGCGTCCCCCCCAGGGGTGTAAACATGCTGGCTGGGGCACCCCATCAGCTGCCGGCTCGCTCCGCCCCGGCCCCGGTTTCCGGGTAGTAACAGAGCAGCCAATCCGCAGAGTTGCGAGCTCTGCCCGAGGCCTCTTGCCTGCAAACACAGCTCCAAGGCCGGCAGCTCGCCCCGAAATGTGGGAAACCGGGAATGGGATCCCCACTGTCTTCAGCACCTCACGGTCCCCCGGGTAGGGGCATCTGGACTGGGGGCTACCTGGAGAGGCTCACCCTCCAGCTCGAGCGCTTCCCGGCAGGCCCACGGGACATCCCCACGCTTCCAGCCCACCGGCAAGCAGGTCCCGTAGCATTTTTGGGGGGCGGGCACAGAGCCTTCCTGCAAAGCCCCGCTCGCAGATGGGGCGCAAGTGGTGCAGGTTATCCAGGAAACTTCCCTGAGCAGGGTTGGGGGGGGGGGGGGGGCAGCAGCTGCCCCCCCAAGAAGGGGAGGAAGGCAGCGTGGCTCCCCGCTGCAGGCCCTTGCCCAGCGTTTGCACAAGGTTGCGAGCACGATCAGGAGAGAAACAATGAGTGACTCAGAGTTTCAGCACATAATCATCCAGGCGATTATTAAACATCAGTTCAACACATTAACGTGCACACACAGAGCTCTGCCTGCCCCCCCCCCAGCCCCAGAGAGCTGAGCAACCTCTCCCCTTCCCTCCTCACAAAGAGGCATCCACAAAAGGACACGGACGTGTTAGGATTGAAAATAGGAATAATAAAAAGACCCCACTTCAGCTCCTAAACCTGTCAGAGCAGGAGAAGGCAGCGGTGTTATTCACTCTGGCCGTCACCCCCTCCCCACTCAAAAAGGTAGCCCTTGGCATGCCATAAATCCACGCCATTATTCTCCATCGGAGACATGAAAAGGGAAACTGTAATGAAAATGGCAGCAAAAAGGGGGGAAAAAAAAAAACCCAACACCACAACAACAAAATCCTCAAGCCCTGGGGAAGAGCAGCCTTCAGGTACATTCCTTCAGATGAGCCCTCTCTCCTTTGGTCACCACCAAGACCCTCCTCGTTTCCACGTCGGGAACCAGACCCTTATTTCAGATCAGCTTCCAGAGAGGAAGATTACCCAGGGAAGCGTCTCCAGAGCCTGGGCCTAGCGAGCTGCGCTCACCCCAGGCAGGCGAGGCAAGTCAGGCAGACAAACAAAAAAGGCTGGGGAGGGAGGAGTGGTGAGGAGAGTCATCTGACACATCCAACTTCCTAAGTTTGTTGTCCGCAGGAGACCGACCGCTCTAACCTCACCCCTCAAAACACCGGGAAGGCTGCGCCGCCGACAATAACAAGAGCTTCGCTTTTGGAAAAGCCTTGGGTTTCTTTTGTCAGGGGGGAGAAAGAGAGCAGAGCGGAAACTACCCAGCGTCGGGAGGAATGCAAGATATTTGGGGCTTTCTACCTACCACTGCACGGCCCCGGCTGCCGCTAGAAATACAGAGTGAGCAAAGCCACTTCAGAAAAACCTGCTCTTTGTCTCCTAAAATGCTGCGATCGCTAGAGAGGCCAGCTACGAATTGAACAAAAAGGGGGAAAAGAGAGAAAAAAAAATAAAAGAGAGAGGGGGAGGGGAAAGGAGAGCAGCAGCGGATCAGGTTGGGCCTCAGCCCCTCTCCAGCCCAGACCTCTTTCCAGACTATCCCTAAGGAAGATTTTATCCCCCCGCCCCAACTCCAGGCAATAAACAGCTGGAATTCCCAACCCTCCTCCCGGTGCGATTAAGCATCGATCGCAATTGGCGTTCGGCAGAGTATGACATGTGTGTAACTTTAAACCCCCAGATAAAAATAGCTGCTATTCATGCACGATCGGTAGTCATTTCCTATTTGCTTAAAAACAAGGTGAAAAATATACGAAGAGCAGCTTTGTAGAGAGAAACGCGCAGGCTGAACGTCAAACAGAAGTTTCCTTCGATAAGCCACCCTCACGCCACAAACAGGAGCTGGTGCCGCTCCTCCCTCTCCCCTCCTCCCTCCCCCCCGGCCCCGTCCAAAAAAACACAAAATCCAAGTAAGTTTGTTTATCTCTCTCTGGGAACTAAATCAGACCCATTTCCCCACTCTTTGACACCACCAAGTTAGAGCCACCAGACCCGAGTCCTGCAGAGGGAGGTCAGGCACGTTCAAGTCAACAGAGCTGAAAAACATTTCAGCCACTCTTGTCATTTCTACCCCTTCTCGGCACACACCGCCACCTTGTAAACAAAAACTATTAATAAAACAATCCCAAGCACCCAATTCCCAACAATATTTTCCAACGCCACCCACACTCCAGACAGAGAGGAAGGAAAAAAAAAAACCCCCAAAAAAAAGGATTCGCCACCCTGTAAAGGGCCAAGAATAAAAATGAGGAAAAATATAAACAGATCTACCGTGGAAGGAGGAAAGGGGGGGGGGAAGGAGGGGAATAAAAATAATAAAGCCCAGCCTAACCTGGAGCGTTACATAAACGGGACCTCTTGCGAGACGGGCTGCGGGGCCCGGAGCCCTTCGCCCACCCCCTCCATCACCCTGCCACGGGTCTTCTGCGAGCCAGTCCCCATGGCGGGGCCCCCCCTTCACTCCCCCCCCCCCCCCCAAATTAAATCCCTAAGCCGGCAACCAGAAGCTTCGTGAACCGCAGGCTGAAAATTGGGGAGTAAGTAATAATAAACACCACAAAAGCCTTTCTTTGGGCTGTGGCTGTCTGGAGCCGCTCTCCCCTTCCTCGCCCTCCCCCGGCAGCTGGGCCGCAGGCCAGGGCAGGCG
>VZSF01010134.1:100900-112670 GCA_013398295.1 Chionis minor | reverse complement strand
TATTTATATCATGGGAGGTGTTCAAGGCCAGGTTAGACGGGGCTTGGAGCAACCTGGTCTAGTGGGAGGTGTCCCTGCCCATGGAAGGGGATGAGAACGGGATGAACTCGTTCCCATCCAAAACAGTCCGTGATTCTATGACATTTGAGCAGAGCAGCTGGAGAAGTTGGGATACAGGATCCCGCCGTTTCCCCATCCTCAATGGTCCCTGGTCAGTTCCAGGCAACTGGGAGAACAGGAGGGGAAAAAAAAAAATCAGGATTTTCTCCTAATTTCTTCAAATCCTTGTATTTCATCTGTGTATCTAGTTTTGCAACAGGAATAATTTGAGGGTAATGGGGACTACGATGGCATCCTGTCCCTTTTGGGGTGTCTTCAGACCATTCTTGCAGCACCCACCCCCTCGTACATGGGTGCACAGGGGATTTGGGAGTCCTCTGAGCCCTCCTGGGTCTGAAAATTGGGGGTGCGTGGGCGGGGGTGGCAGCTGGCCTTGCCCACCCCAGCATGGGGACATTGGTGCACCCCATGGCATGTTCCTGACCACGGCGGGGCCGGACAAAGCAGAGATTGGGGAGGGGGGACAAGGGGAGGTGGTGTCAGAAGCCATGGGGAAGATGTGGGGAGTAAGGGGAATCATGGGGAGCTGCAGGAAACCATTGGAAAATGGGGAGCCAGAGGAGTTCTGGGAAACAGGGGAGCTATAGGGACCCACAGGAAGCTGTGGGGAGCAATAAGGAGCAGGGGGAGCTATAGGGGATGAGGGAAGCCAGGGAAAACTGGGGGGCTGTTGGGGAACAAGGGGTTCTTTGGGTTCAGGCAGCTGGAGAAGGGGAATCCTCCCTGCCGCACTGCAGAGCCCAGCCCACCCTCACCCCTGTGGGGCTGGGGGTACCCAGGGCGTGTGGAAGGGTAACACCCCCCCATCTCCGTCCCAACTCCCAGCCCTTCGTCAGGGCCACACAATTAGGGATGGAAGGTGAACCCACCCAAACTCAAGCCCTGCTGCTCCCACCCAAGAAGCCAGCAGGTTAAGGGTGTCTCAGAAGCCTGCGGGTGCGCAGCTGCACCCACAAGTTTTGGGGTTCAGGGAGAGCAGGGATCCGCTGCCTTCCCAGGCACGGAGTAGCCAGAAAATGCCCCGAAGTGGATGGAGCAAGCGCAGATGCAGGAAAAAAAACCCCACAGCTGGGGCTGAGGAAACCAAGGCAGGGGCTTGGAACCAAAGGGGTTTCCTTTGCTCCAAAAAAAAAAAAAAAAAAAGAAAAAGGGAATGGCACTTCCACGCCTTCACCCACATCCGTGTGGCTGCGGCAGGCCTAGGGTGAGGAGGTCCTGCCTGGGTCATCTGTGGGGTCTCAGCCCTCCCTAAAGCCCTTTCCCCGACGTCCTCAAGGATGGAGACGACAGATCAGGGTCTCCCTTCTCAGCTGCTTCTTCCCCTTCCACAGAGACCAGTCCCTCCCCAGCACTCAGCCTTGTGGCCCCAAGCCATGGGAAGCTCTAATCTGCCTCTTCCAGGGTTTTGGCTGCGTCCCAGCCTCCCCTGCACTCTGGCCCAGGCGATTTATCACCCCGGGGAAGTTATCAGCCCTCAGCTAAATCCACTTCAGGGAGCTGATTGCTGGGGCAGATGCTGGCAGGCACTAGGGTATGAGGCTGGGGACATCTCTGCGTGTACGGGGGGCTGAGGCTGCAGCAAAGAGCCCGCATCAGGCAGGGGAGACATGGAAATGAGGAATGGGAAACAGGAGAAGGAGGCAGCCAGACACTGATCTCACAAAGACGAGCATCCCAAGGGATATGGTAGCCATGTGCTAAGTCTAGAGCTCACCCGGCCTCAGGAAGAAGCAATGCACCAGCAGTAAGAAAAAAAAAACAACACAAAAGTGAAATGTTTATTCCCACCTGGCATCACTTCCCTGCGCTGCTGGTGGCGGGTCACAGCTGGATAAGATGGTCACCCTCGTGAGGTGACCACGTCTCCTCGTTCACCCCGCACGCCTGCAGCACGTCCCAGCTCCAGACGGGGCTGTCGAAGCCCTCGGGGCCAAGGGCTACAGCAGCAATTTGTGAAGGCAGGGGGGCTTCAAGGAAGGCAGTCAGGGAGGAGGGGGGTCTCAGCAGCGGCTGGAGGCTGCATTTGGCCCGGAACCTCCTCAGCATCCCCTCCCCGGGGCATGGAGCTGCTGCGGGAGCGACTGTAAAGTGGATCTCTGACAGACCAACACGATGCCCCGTGCTGCCAGTCAGGCAGCAGTTCCCAGAGGCGGCAGCCCGTTCAGGAGGAATTCATGCTCTCCCACTGCCGGAAAATGCGGAACACCTTGCAGGACTTCACCGAGAGACTCTGCGAGAGAGGGGAGCGAAGCAACAAGCACAGGTTAAGGCAGGGCAAAAGGCCCTGCAACCGCCACCAACTTGCCTAACAAAGGACACTAGGAGAAACTGCCACAAAAAACCCTTCGGAAATATCCTGATTGGCTGCCAAGAGATCAATTTGCTCCTCTTTGTTAGCTCTCTTTACCAGAACTGGAGGGGAGAGCAAGGTGACTGGGAGCAAGAAGCAGGATGGGACTCCAGTCATCCCCGCTCCAGCAGGAGCTCTCCCCTCCAACTTGCGTCTGGTCCCACAGGACCTGCTGGCGCTTTCCACAGCGCATGGCACAGCCAGAAGGGACCGGCTTGATGGGGACACAACTCACACAAAGTCCCCAAGACAAATGTCCCGAAGTAGGACCGCTCCACCAGTCCCTGCAGCTCAGCCCCAAGCAAAGCAGGGGGACGCCAGCAGGAAGAATCCAAGCAGATAATGGGGCCTTGGGGAGGCAATGCCAGGTACCAGTTGCTCCGCAGCAGCTTGGGAAGGGGGGCTGTGGCCTCAGCTCCGCTCCCCCAGCTCGGCAAAGCCACTGGTGCAACAGCCCGGGGCTGGTGGCCACAGGAGCCAGCGGTCAGGATGCCTGCAGAGAGCGTCGGGAGCGCTCTGTCAGGACATGAAGTGAAACTGGATCTTGGGCAGCGCTGAGCCGGCTCGGGAAAGGCTGTTATTTATAGCAGCCCTTGAGCAGATCTGCACACAACACATCATTGTAACGGATGAGACCTGGCTGAGAGGCTGTCAGCACAGCCGGAGGGGAAGCTGAGACTCTGCAGACACACACTTGGTCCTTGCCAGCCTGCTGGGTTTGCGTTCAGCCCGAACGAAACCCATCTACCCCAAATTCTGCCCATAAGCTTTCAGCCCTGGGCAAGGCTGGAGCAAGCAGTGTTTGAGCGCTCGGTTTCGGGGCTGGGGACGCCGCGGGCTCACCACAGGCTCCGTCTCAGGCACTCTGTCGCACTTTCTGGTGGCGAGGAGCGTGTTCAACACCACTCGCCAGCCTGGCTCTGCCTTCGCAGGCTCCTTCTCTGTCTGGGTCGTGGTATCTTCCAGGGCTTCCCCTCCCTCCACTGCATTGACCCAGGGACACCAGTCACGATGCTGAGAGCTGGGGTCAAAGAAGCTCCTCAAAGAAGAGTCCTGGGTAGGGGAGGAGGTGACAGTGGAGGAGGACAGTGACAGAACAGTTTAAAACAAACTCCAATGACACAATAAAACCCTCTCCATGCCTAAACACCAGCCCTGAGCTGGCTACAGGGACAACACTGGTCCCTGGATCAGGAGCATCCTGCCCAGATCCATCTCCTCCCCACCCAGGGTCTCCCTGCACCCGGGTCACTCACCGAGCTGCTGGAAGAGCAGAGCCGTGTCCGCTTGGCTTTGCGAAAAGGACTGGATGGCACCTCCATGTTCTCTCCCTGCCCCATGCTGCGGGTGACAGGGCGGCTCCTCAGAGTGGGGCTGGCCACCTCCAGCTCACTCCGGTCCACGGGGACGGGAGAGTCCCAACCCCGCAGGCGAGAGATTGCTGGGGACGGGCTCTTCTCATGCTGCCAGCGGGGAAAGAATAGGGAATTAAGAGAACTCCTCGGGTCACCAGCCATGTCCTCTGCCTGAAGGGGACAGGGGAACCCCACCCAGCTCAAACAAGAGATCACAAGCCTTCTCAGCCATCCTAGCAGGAGGCATCCCACCTTCCCTTCACATCAGGAGCATCTCAGATCTGTCTAGTTGGATATGGGTGAAGGCAGCCCCTGATTCAGAGCACCTCAAGTTAGATAAGCCCCAGGATGCTGGCTGGAAAGGCCCTTTCCATGCCCTCCGACAGGAGGCGGGGGACAGAGACCTGCAGAGGGCAGGGGCAAAGGCAGCAGCAACCCACTTCTGTTGCTGTTGCCTATAGCTGGAGACAAGGCACCAAAATGAGCCTCTTTCAAGGTAAAAGGCAGTAGACACCTAAACTACATCGGTCACGACTCCCATGTGCCCCTGTTTCACCCAGACAACCCAAGCTCATGGGCTGGGTGAGCTGGGCCATACCTGTTCGGAGCCTGGAGGGAGCGTGTCTTGGCTCCGTGTGAGCATCCTGCGCGGAGACATCGGCACGAGCGGGAAGCGCTCGGTGGGTGTCGGCGGAGCACTGCTCGGGCCGCAGGAGTCCAGCTCCGGCCCCGCAGACTCCAGCTGGTGAAAGCCCCACAGTCCCACCTTCCTCATGCAGCGGGAGCAGGTGATCACCGAAAGATGCATGGAGCCAGACGCAGCGCTGCGGGGACAGAGCCAAGTCACGGGAAAAGGTCAGGGACAAGCCTGGGCCCTTCCCCAAAATCACAGCTTTCAGAACAGATGCAGGTATTTGGCAGAGCACAGGAACAGCCTCAGTCGCAGGTCCCTGAGCCAGCACAGACATCAGTATCCCTGGGCTGAGGCACAGACTTACTGTTCTTGTAGTCCCATGTGCTAAGAAGTGAAACAAGTCTGTTAAAACCCATCTATAGAGCTGATTTAAACTGGCTCGGTTACATTTTGGCTTGCCACGAAGCAAGAGCACACTCAGTTACGGCACATCAGCCCCGAGTGTCCCCATCCTCCGCTCCAAACTGCCCAGCCACAGCAGCAGCTCCGCTCTTCCCCACCATAAGCCCTTTTCCACCCGGCGTTGTAAGAGATTGCTTCACCTTCAGCGAGCTGCCTCAGGCGCAAACCGCGCGGCTGTTCTGCTCACAGCACACGCTCCAGGAAGCATGAACCTTCAGGTCACAAACCTTCCCTCCCTTCTCGGAGGCCTGACGAGCAACGGAAGCGTTACTGAGGATGACATTTCAGGAACTGACTACAACAGCTAAATCAGCAACGAGTGGGGCAACCAACAGCTCCGCTGTTTCAGACTCTTCGACATCTCAGGGAGACGTCTAGTTTAGATTAGGTAGCTTTGCACTGGGGTTTCCAGAAGTCTGTCAATTTTAAAGGCTGGGGATCACAATAAAATAGTGAAATAGGGGATACCGAACATTTCACAGGAGGAACATCCGCATTCCTCCAGCCTCTAACAGGTTTCACCAGCAACCCCAAAGTGCAGCAGACCCTTGGGGATCACCACCACCCACCTGCAAGTCCAGCCGCACAGAGCCAGGATGCAGGCAGGAACCTGCACTTGCAGGACTTCCGTGGCAAACTTCATCGGTGGCTTCTCTCCCTCTGTTTTGTGCTCCAGTTCCTCCCCGATCAGCTGGAGGAGCAGACTGATCTTCTCCTCTGTCAGGGACTGCGGGACAGAGAAAAGCGGCAAAGCTTGGTAAAATGGACTGCTTTTACTCACAAACCATGTCCTACATGGAGAAAAAAAACCCTTTTTCACTCCTCAAAAGGGCTGGGTGCGTGAGTGAGCACCCCCAGCACTTCCACTCTGGTTAACAGGCAAAAGCCACACAGAGCAATAGCTTCCTCTTGCCTCGTGCCCGTCTGACCCTCCCCGTTGCATGGACACTTTCAAACACCACTTGCTCTCCCAAGGATGAGTGCGGACAGTGGAGCAAGTCACACCTCCACTGCTCACGGCAAACGCAAGCCCGAAGAGCCCCTGTCTGTCCCTCTGTGCCCAGGGAGGCAATGGGGCTGCGTTTGCCGGCGCCCAGGCAAACCACGAGCGCTTTTGGGGCCACCGTGGAGACACAGTGAGAAAAGAGTCCCCGATGGCTGTCGATGGGGCTCCAGACCTGGCTGCCAGTGGGACAGCTGGGGCGTTAGGTGTGAAGATGCGATACATCCACTGGCTGTCTCTTCTCGAGGGGCTCTGATGGGTTTCATAGCTCAGCCAGCTCGCAGTGGCAACCATAAAACACTTCTGCCATTTCTGCTGAATGGATGAAGAGTTCCCCGGTTCCCATACGGCTTCTCACTGCTGAGAGCCATCTGTTTCCCGGCGAGTGAGTGCCCAACAAGCCAGACTTGGCTGGAGTAGAGCAGGACCTGGCCAGGTCCCTAGGAGGAGGCAATCCCACACTTGTTCCTGGCTGCGGCTACGCTCCAGCCTCTCCTGTCATAGCTCCTGCTCTTCCCTCCTGCCTGCTGAGCCTCCTCGCATGAGAGGACTCCCTGTACCACGCTCCCTGGGCACCCTCATGTTCATGAGCCTCTGTCCACACCTCTGCTCTGGGACAGCCTCCGGCACCCCAAATTCCCAGTCCCCACCTAAAGCAATGACTGTCTCCAGTGGGATCCCAGCCAATCATTAGAGGGGTGACCTGCAGGCTGCCGCATCTCACGGAGTGCTTGGAGCTAACGAACAGGGGTGGAAGGTGCCAGGGAGAGATCCCAAAGGAGTCTCTAGGACCCCAAATCACTTCTGCCAGGCACCACAGAGCACCTCGCGTGCTGGAAAAGGTGTGGAGTGGGAACAGGACACCACAGCCCACTTCCCACCGTGGCGACATAAGCCAGTGGTAGTTGTGTTGGTCAAGGGCTTGCACGGCAAATGAGCCTTTCCAAACTCCCTTTTACGTGCTTCCAAAAACACCAGGTGAAGCTACCACGCAGGGAACGCCCAAGGAGAAAGCCAAGGCGATGACAGACCACTCACACGCATAGGCAGGGCTCAGCTTTGCCTACCTGGCAAGCTGAAGTCTCCGATTTGAATCTCGCAGATGTTTCGGTTGGGCTTTGCACAGCACAGGTGTGCCTGGCACCATCACGGGGGACCTGAACGCACCCGAGCTTGGGGGCAGGCAGGAACTCACCATGTTCTTCATGTCTTCTGGTCTGAGGGAGGGCAGCTGCAGCTCCAGCTGACACAGGCTCTGAAAGCGGTCCAGGAAGTCCTGGAGAAGGGCTCTGGGCTCATCCACCAGCAACATGGCAAAGCGATCTGGCGAAAGCAAATACAGGAGGCCTGAGGTGTGCCACCAGCCTTCCCATCCCCTCCTTAGCCCTCTGGGACTCATCCCAGAGGAAATGAGTCCAGACAAGGTCTTCTCATAATGGCCTCCTGGCTTTTAAAAGAAAAGCTGAGCATGGCCTTTTTCCTTTGCAACCACTCTTCTCCGCGCAGCGCAGCTTTGAAGAAGAGATCTATCATTCTCTGAGCATCCCATCATCGAGGGACATAATTTAGTGGTGGTTTTGGCAGTGTTGGACTCAATGACCTTAAAGGTCCCTTGCAACCTAGATGACTCCATGACCCAGCCTCCCCTGTTCCCTCCCAGTTACAACCCAAAAAGCATTTTAACTGCCCTAGAGGCACACAAAGGTTAAGAGAGGCTGGGTACAGCCCAGCCTGGGGCTCCAGCCAGGGCTCAGTTGTTTATTTGCTGAGGGTGCTCAGCGATGTCGCTTTGCCACTGTGCATTTCATCGTCTGCACAAAGAGAAAAGAGGATTGTAATGGCACTGCCCGCTTTGAGAACTTGAAGAAAAACCACAATTCCTATAACAGGACATGAGAGCAGCGACAGAAAGGGAGAAAAAAAGGGAATAACGCCAGACACGTGCACTGCCATGCTCTGAGACACCAACCTGGGCAGGGGCTGTCCGGCCAGAAGCAGAACTTCTCATGAGCAGTACACAAGGCCTTCTTCAGCTCCACGCAGCGCTCCTTATCTGCAAGGCAAAGCTCACTTCTACTCCCCTGCGGAGCCACCTCCTCGGGGAACGGTTGGTAAAAACCAAAGCAGGAGAGGAAGGTACCAAGCTACAAGGGCTTCCCTGCTCCTCCTGTTCAGCATGGCTGAGGTGACGGAAGCCACCTGAGGCTGTAGCTCCCAGAGCCTGAAGCTCTCACCTCATCTCCCTGCCCACCAAAAGGAGCTGCCGCACCTCCAGCCTCCCTGCAGGCAACCACAGAGCCGTGGTTGCTCCCGGGGCAGCGAAGGAAGGCTGGCTCAAGGGGTTCTCTCCACAACAGCAAGCGTCACCAGAGCGGCTCCACCTCCCTGCAGCCAAAATCCCCTCCCGTTCCCAGCAACCACGGAGCAGGGGAGCCTCTTGCCACTGCACAGCAGTGGAAACGCAGCTCAGATCAACCACCGGCACAAGAACCGCCTGTTCTTGCCAGTTTTACCTTCTGGGCTGCTGGCGGTCCCTAGCTAACTCACCTGTCCTCTCCACCCTGGCTGTAGGAGCCAAATCACAGCCACCTCTAGAAATCAAGCTTCCCCAAAAATAAATTTAATATTGAACTTATTCACACCTGTCAGAAGCAAATAATTTATTTTCCGATTTATTTTTTCAAGCCCTTCTTCCAACCTCTGATTATTTTAGATTTTCCTAAATCAGTGCAATTACCAACAGACTAATTAGGCCAAGGTTTATTTAAAAAAAAAAATAGTCTGAACAAACAACGGACGTCGGTATTCAGAGCGACTCAAAAGGAAATGCTCGCGCAGCTCCGCATGACACATGACCCACGCTGCGTTTGCCATCATCAGGGCTGTGCTCTCTGCTACCTTCCGGAGAACAAGAGCAGGGACTTGCAGTCAAGAAAATTGAGAAGGGGAGAAGACGCTTATTTGTGGCGGAGCAATAAACGTTTTTCTGCAGAGGACAGACGCAGGTAAAGGTAAATAAATGTCTGGGCAGGTGATAAAGCACAGGCCATGTCTATACTGTGGCTCACAAGTGACACTCATGCAGCGGGGCTGAGCACACGTCGGAAGCTGGTGTTCCTGACGCACTCTCAGCCCCGCGTTGTCCGATGCAAGGAGAGAGGGAAGCTGTTGCTGCTCCCTGCCTGCGCCTCGTGGCATCAGGAGCGGTCGATGCTCTGCAGGCGGGGGAAAAACTGGTGCTGAGTCTGGATAGGGAGCTCAGCAAGGGTAACAGAGGGGGGAAGTTTTACTGCTGGTCATCCAAGCAGTTTAAAGAGGGCAGCGGAGGTGTTTATTAATTAAATTACACAATGTGACGACCTGAACAGACCGACTTGGTGACCAGCAGCCACCAACAGCCCACATTACAAAAAAAATTAATGGAGGATCAGGGCAGCAGACCAAGCAGTCAGGAAACAAAATTTAAAAAAAAAAAAAAAGAGATGTTCAGGTACTTGAATGCATCCAAGAGGGCAACAAAGCTGGTGACAGTGCGGGAAAGCACGTTCTGTGAGGAGTGGCTGAGGACGCTGGGTTTGTCTAGTTTGGAGAAAAGGAGGCTGAGGGGCAACCTCACTGCTCTCTACAGCTTGTGGAAGACTGGAAGTGGAGAGGGAGGAGCTCATCTCTTCTCCCTGGGACAGGACACTTAGGAACAGCTCAAAGCTGCATCAGAGGATGTTCAGACTTGATATTAGGAAGCTTTTCTTTACCAAGAGGGTGGTCACATACCAGAACAGGCTTCCTACAGAGGTGGTCGATGCCCCATGCCAGGCAGTGTTTAAGACACACTTGGACAGTGTCCTTAAGAATACGATTTAACACCTCGTTAGCTGTGAAGTCGCCAGGCAGTTGGACTACGTGATAGTTATAGACTCCTTCCAACTGGAACTATTCTATTTTAGCCCATCTCTGCCAACAGAAGCAGGAAGTTTTACCATGTTCTTACAAACTAAAGGAAATTTATTCAACTTGCACTTTATTTTCAAGGCCATCAAGCACCCAGCACTACCCAGGATAAGGCTACGGGAGTTGTTTAGACACACAGCAAGGCACACACCCCCAAACCCTACAGCCCACCCCTCCCTGTACCCGCCGGACACGGGCATACATACACTTGTTGAAGTCAAAGGCGAGCTGCAGGCTCACACAGAGGAAGGCCTGACAGCTGGAGCACTTCAGCATGTCGCACTCCACGTTGGTCCAGCCGTACTTGGCGCAAACCAGAGGAGACAGCTCGTGGGGTTTGCCCGCCCACTTCAGCGGGTGCTTGCGTTAAGGATAAAACCCAATAAATTACGGGTTGACCAGGCAAAGCTTTGGCCACGGCTTATTTGGCCAAAGAAAAGCTTCTGAGAAAATGGGGCCTGCAGGGAAGCCACAGGGAGAATGGCAGGGAAGCAGGGTGGGGGATGGCTGCAAGCTCAGCGTCAGAAAGGATATGGTGAACGTTTCTACTCTGCTGAAATAGGCTTCCTTGCTGGTGGACTCCAAGGAGGGAGCATCCATTTGAGAAGATCCATTAGCTGACTCTGACCAGTCGGACATGTCTTTCCTAAAAGGAACAGCAAGTCAGCAAGCGAAGCATCCGCACCGTCCTGGAAAAAAACCATTAATAAAAAATGCACAGACCACTTTCTACTCTCTTGTCCTTCAGGCTTACCCTTATAAAAACCCTTTCTCCAGAGCTCCTAAGCCCTGACTTTTAATTACTTTACTAATAAACCAATCGCAAAAATACAATGCAACCAAAAAAAGGCGCACATAAAACACTTCACAATGACCAAGAGCAGTGGCAGAGGGTGATCTGTCGTGACAAGGAGGAGACAGGAACTTGCTCCCTGAGCCTGGTGAAGGCAGACTGATGATTGCAGCACATCTCTGAAACCCGGGATGCTCCAGAGCTCCTGACATCCACAGCCCAAACGCTGGCCCCTGCAGCCAGAACATCAGCCCTGCGGCAAGCGCTACCCTTCGGCCTCTCCCCAACATCCCTCCAAGGGCCAAAATTCAGGAACAGTTGGGTTGAGGGTGACCTGTGCCTCAGAGTGACCACAGCTGCTTGGCTTTAGTGGGATACAGCCAAAGCTCAGCCACCCAGTGCTCCCAGTGCCTTCCAGACTCCCCAACACCCACCAGTAGCTCCTGTGACTCTCAGTGTGTCCCCCAGGGTGTGACTCCACACTCTTCGGGTCAGAGCCGCAGTACATGGCCAGTTCAGCTCACTCAGGCTGTGGGGATGCCTGAACTCTACAGGTCAGCTACTGTCCTGTCAGGGGCAGCCCTGCCCTCCCAGTGCACACCAGTGCCTCCCACTACTGCCTCCCAGTGTCCCAGTACCTCTCAAGATATGCTACTGTCTCCCTGTGCCTCTTAGCCCTTCCAGTACTTCCAGCGCCACCAGTACTGCCTCTTAGTGGCTCCAGTACCCCTAGTGTTACGAGTACTGTCTCAGAGTGCCCCTTACTCTCTCCAGTACTCCCAACACCTCCTGGTCCCTCCAGTACTGCCTCCCAGCGCCCCTTAGCCTCTCCAGTACTCCCAGTACCTCCTGGTCCCTCCAGTACCACCTCCCAGTGCCCCTTGGTCTCTCCAGTACTCCCAGTACCTCCTGGTCTCTCCAGTACTGTCTCCCAGCACCCCTTAGTCTCTCCAGTACTCCCAGTACCTCCTGGTCCCTCCAGTACTGCCTCCCAGTGCCCCTGAGTCTCTCCAGTACTCCCAGTACCTCGTGGTCTCTCCAGTACTGCCTCCCAGCACCCCTTAGTCTCTCCAGTACTCCCAGTACCTCCTGGTCCCTCCAGTAC
>VZSF01010134.1:64749-100386 GCA_013398295.1 Chionis minor | reverse complement strand
ACACCCCCCCCAATAACTTCGAGGGCCCCTCCATCCTCCCCACTCCCCGCCAGTGCCACACGGCCGGACCGCCCCCCTCTCAGGCCCAGCGCCAGCGGGTCCCCGCCGCTCCCCCTCACCCGTCGGGGCTGGCGCCCTCGGGCGCGATGCCCCCGTCGATGAGGTCGCGGATTTGCTGGGGGGTGACGGCGGGCGGCCTCCCCCGGGCCCCCCCCGCCGCCCCGGCGCTGGGCGCCGCCATCTTGGTCCCTCACCCCGTCACGGCCCGGTGAGGGGGGGCGGGAAACGCGGCCGCGCAGGACCGTTCCGGCTCAGCCGCGGGGTCGGGCATGACCCCACGCCACTCCCGCCCGGCCTCCCCGCCCCCGCGGAGGGTTAACGGGGCGCTGCCGCCTCCACCGCGGAGCCCCGGCCCCCCGACTCCCCGCGGGCTGCACCCCGCTCCCAGCTCCCGCTTTCGGCGCTCTATTGCTCCTGCCTGCCCCCGCGGCGAGGCGCAGGCGCCACAACAACGACCCCCCCTCGCCGCGGCCTTCCCCCACCTGCCAAGAAGCCCGCGTTTCATAGGCCGCGGCCGCAGAAGCTGGCCGCTGATTGGTGGGCGGCGGGAGAGGGGGGGAGGGGGGTCTGCGGCTGGCTGCCGCCTGGGCTCGCCTTGAGGGGAAGCGGACGGGGTTATGTCGGCGGCGGACGGTGCCCGGGAGGGCGTCAGGGAGGGCCCGGGCGGCGCGGCGGGTGGCGGAGGCCTCCTCAACCGCTTCGTGCAGCTGCCGGGCAGGCCGCGCTCGGCGGGTGAGTGGCGGCCGGTTCCCCCGGGGGGGGGGTGACCCCGTCCCCAAGGCCTCGGCGTGTCGGGGGACACGGGTACCCCCGTCCCCGCCGCCCTGAGAGGACGGATACCCCGCAGGGGGGGGGGTCACCCCCGTCCCCGGGACATTTGGGAGGGGCCCGGAGTGGCCCGTGGATCCGGCATAAGGGGGTGTCACCCCGTCTCCAAGGGCCGGGGGTAGCGTGGGGAAGGCCAAGATGTCGCCGTCCCAACGGCCCCGCGACATGGGGCCCCCCCTTTCCAAACGGTCTGACGGTCGTGGAGGGGACCCAGAGTCTCGGGGAATGTGTGTGTGGGGGGGTCACCCCCAGCGGGACCCAGTCTTGGGGCGAGTGGTGTCACCTCCCCTTCTGCGGCCCCGAACGGTGGTGGTTCTTCCCTCCCCATCCCGGTGGTTGGGGGATGCTTGGATACCCGACATGGGCAATTCATCTCCATGGACAGGGAATATGGGGGGGGGACAGGGTACCCCATGGTTACTGTCTGGGGGGCCAGCCCCATCCCATGGTCCTGACCGGGCCTGGGCTAACCCATGGTGACACACACGTGCTCTTCCCCAGTCCCAATGTATCAGGTTTTTGGGGGGGGGGGGCGACAGTCCTGGGAGGGGTCATCGTGGGATGAGGGTCCAGACTACCAGAGGGCCCTTGGATGAGGCATCAGCCCAGTCCTATGCCCTGGGAAAGGTGGTTCTTCCTCTTTTCCACCTTCCTCCTAGCAGTGTTGGTGTGCTGGGGCGGGGGGCGGGGGGGGGGAATAACCCATAGTCCCTGAATGTGTGGGATCACCTTATCCCAACAGGCCCAGGATATTAGGAGGAGGAGACTGAGGTTACCCCCCAATCGCAGGACTGGGGAGATCACCCCCATCCCAACAGTTCTGTGATCCTGGGAGGGAGGTGGGGCACCCCATGGTTCTGTGATGGGGTGGGGGTGAGGTTTCCCAGCTGGTTTGGGGTATCCCCCCCACATTATCTCCATGGCACTCCCTGCCCTCAAGAGTCATACGGGGTGCTGTCACCCAGAACGTGGGGACCCCAGGGCATCCTTTTCTGCCCTGGCTCCCCCTGGCCCCGCCACTCAGGTGGGCGATGTGAAGCCCCTCGGGGGTAGGAGCCTGCGTTCAGCACGTCTCGAGCACCAGCAGCTGCTGGGAATGGGTTTTCAGACCAGGGTCCGTGCTTCCATCCCTGTGAAACCTGTCACAGGCTGGATCTGCAGCAAGGACGCCTTCAAGCCTCGTGCAAGACCGCTGTGAATTCTATAAGTGGCTCCACACCTTCTATTTTTGGGCAAATTCTCCAACATGTTTCCTTCCTTCTGTGAAAAGGGCCTTTTTTGCTAACCCAAGAGCTGATTAGCTTCAGGTTCCTGAATTTTAATCATTGGCTCAAGCGAACCACTAGCGCATCCTCCTGATGCGGTTGTAACAATCCTGCCTTTGGCTATAGATCATATCCTGACATGGAATCCTGCCCTCCATCACCTGTGATGGGGCAGACGCTGCATCCCCGGGCCCAAACTACCCCTGTTCAGCTCAGATCTTAGCACTTAATTCCAGCCTTAACGAACTGGAAGCTGCCTGTCAATCTTGCTAAAAAACTACCTTGATGGAAAAATCCCATTTGAGTCAATTCTTGGAGTTTCCTCCCTGTTTGACACCTGTTAATGTCCTATTTATAGCGCTCCATCAGCAGCCCTTACATAACCGTTGAGACAGAGAGAAAGGAATATTTTTTCCCCCTCCTTCCATTTCCACCAGCCAGGTTTATTTTTTTTACCTCCCAGTTCTCTTTCAGAGTTTTCAGGAGGCGTTTCTTTATTTCCCCCCTGCCATTCAATGCCCTGGACTCTTCCATAAAGCATGCTATCTGCGTTTAATCCCGTTTTTATAAGTAATTACTGTCATGAAATCATGTGAAGGGCTCATAACACGCTTGGGCATTGGATGTGTTTGATACATCCCTCCCTGCAGAGCTCTTCTGCTCCTGCTAAGCCATGTGTCGTTTCAAGTAGATCTAGGTTAAACACAGGAGCATAGTAATTGATTTGGGTGCTGCTTTTGTCACGTTCTCCTTTTCCACCTACTTGTAGAAAAGATTTTAAACTTCTGTCACCATTTTCACTCCAAAGAATTTCATTTGCATGGGGAAGTGATTACGAAAGGTAAGCAGGTGGGTAGCAGGAGCTGGTGCCAGGGTTATGTTGCTTTGTTTGCTTTCTCAGGCAGAATATTTGTGTCAAGGGTTTCTCAATAGGGGCATTTCTCAAGCAGCATCTACAAAAGAGTCTCGGTGGCTTAACAGCTCAAAAATCCAAGCAATTTGTGTTTTTGCTGCCTCGCGATGGGTAAAATTGTATGTTGGATAAGGGAAAGGAAGGAGCTATTTTTAGGTGTTTGTAAGCTTTAGAAAGATCAAAAATGTCAAATATAAACCATATATATGGTTTGTTCTTCTCCTCGTTGGAAATCTTCCTGTCCACATTTAAATGTTTTCAGTGTTTTCATTGGATTCTCGGGGTTAAATGGACAGAAACAATCTGGAAACCTAAATATATCTTTGCCTCTCGCATGCTCAGCATTTATGCTTTCGTCTTGAGCTATAATTTTACCAGTGTACCAGTCACAGTAGGGTTTTTTGTATGGAGAGGTTCGGAGTGTCTAATATAAATTTAAAAAAAAAATACAACAGAAAACCCAAATATCCTGAACCTCTTCGTGCCACGTCGGGGAGCAAGCCTGAAGTCAAATCGAATGCTGGGCTGCATCTGCATGGGCATTACCAGCAGAGAGAGAGATGGGATCATCCCGCTCGACTCAGCGCTTGTCGGGCCACCGCTGGGGCACTGTGTCCAGTTCTGGTCCACTCAAGTGAGGAAAGATGTGGACAGACTGGAGAGGGTCCAAAGGAGATGGTCAGAGGGCTGGAGAACCTGCTCTGTGAGGAAAGGCTGAAGAAGTCAGGTCTCTTCGCCCTGGAGAAGTGAGGGCTTGGGGAAGACCTCATCACAGTTTTCCAGCGATGAAGAGGATGGAGGGTCTCTCTTCACAAGGAGCTACATGGAGAAGACAAAGGGCAATGGGTGCAAATTGCACCAGGAGAGGTTTCATCTTGGTTTAAGAAAGACATTTTTCACAGTGAGAACAGTCAGTCACTGGAACAACCTCCCCAGGGACACAGTGGAGTCCCTGTTGCTGAAAAGTTTCAAGATGTGGCTGGAGAAGGTGCTGGATTCTCTCATCTCTGCCCCCTTTCCCATGAGAGGCTGTACCACACGATCTTTCCAGCTCTCTTCTGACCTGGGCTGTTCTAGGGTTGTCATTTTTCAGCGTTCCTTTCTTTATTTTCCTTTCACATTAAAGAAAAACCCCAAACCAAACAAGCAAACAATCCAAGGAACACTCCATTTTAGTAGCGTGGAAACACACCGCAGTCTGCAATATACATATATATATTTCTGGGGCAAACATTTCCTCTTTTGCTCTGGTTTCTCAATAAGGACAGTTCGCTCATAAGGACTCCTTATTCTATTCTCTGCTCTAGGTGCTATCTTGTGTGTTAGAATTCAGTTCCTGTTTTACTAATCACAGGAAATACTGACAAACAATTGCTTGCTTGTAGAAATGTTTGAAATATGTGATTGCTACGAGGTTTGAAAACAAAAGCCTCTGAGAAGCAGGATGAAGACGCAGACCCGTTCTGGCCGTTGGTCCAAACCTGAGAGCTCTCACGGCTGGGTGTAAGAATGACCGTTCTTCTAGAAACACTTCTTTAGACACTTCAGAAATTTGAAAGGATCTTGGCTGGTGGCCTGCAGGTTGTGTTTGGCATCCTTGGCTGGATCCTCTGGCCTCTCCCAGCTACCTTCAGCCCTGGGGAGAGTCGTCTTTCAGGCGTTGGGGACCCAGACGCAGCTGCTTTCTCTCCTGGCTACTTTTCAGGCGCGAGCAGCCTGCCACGGAAGGGAGCTGCATGGTCTGGAGAGGCTGAACGCAGCTGGATGAATGGACAGGTTTTAAACCGTGTTCCCAGCAACGCATTCACATCCTGCTTATCCAGATGTTTGTAAGGGACTCCGATTACACGAGTTACAAACTTATTTTGTCTGGCCGGTATGAAAAAGATGAAACTTTGAAGACTGGAGTCAAAGTCAATATTGACTTGTCCTGTTCTGTCTCCCGAGAGCTAGCCGCGCTTTGGCTTCAGCTCTTGACCTGAATGTCCTTCAGAAGTCTTGCAGAAATCATAAATAGAAAGGGAGATATTGAAACCTGCCATTCTGGGTGTTGAAAAACTAGGTAGGAGAGCAAATAATATTGATACCATCTTTAGAAAGCCTTAAGAAGCAGTAAAGAGGATGCGTACATGCACCTTAGCTATTCGCCACTGGTATTTTACTTTGAAAAGACGGGAACCGAAAGCCAGGCTGTCTTTGTTAGCTTTACATGCTGTAGTTAGTTAGGTTATATTTTCAAAAATCGAGCTCCAAATACAAATTATATTGCCAGTAGTGGCGCTGATAATATTGTGGTGTAATATGATTGAAAGCCACAGCCTGATGGAAAAAGCCAGCACGTCTGGGGCAAGTCTTGCGAGCGGAAGACTCTGCACCCTGATAATACGACAGAGTTGCTGCGGTTGCGACTCGGCGCCTGTTGCCATTCCTCTTCCTGTTGACTCGACGGGAAGAACTTTAAGAAACTCAAAATGAGGAAACGCAGACAATAGGCAGCCAACCTGCCTAAACTTCATGGAAGCAGAAGGAATCAAAACTTCTGAGGCCAAAAGCGTCTTGCTGTAGGAGCCGGAGGTTCCCAGAGGGTGTAAAAGACCTGTCCAGAACTAGTCTGTCCTTCTAAATGAAGAACAACCCAGGAATTGTAGTGAGGACTTGGCAGCTGTTGCCCTTCCATCCTCCGTGCTGTACGTAAGTGATCCTGGATCACTTGGATATACTTGGTGCTTGTGGGGATAAGCGTCCAGAACCAGCTTAGCTAAAGATTTTGTAAAACGAAATCGCCCTCTCCTTCCCTACCATCTCATGCTGAGTTTTGTTGCGCTAACTTCTTGTGTCCTTTGCTTTGCAAATGACCCTCTGGTGAATATCATGATTAAAATAGGTTGAGAAAAAAGAGAACTTATAAAGGGCGGTGTTGGGGTGGCTGTTCTGGGAGGTGTTTGAGGCTACAGGTGGGTATCTGTTGGTTATGCTCCAGGAATAAATTAAACCAGGCTTTGTTCCAGATGGTCTGGAGGAGAAGGAAAGAGGGGCTTGATTTAAAGTGCTTTAGCATAGGCTTCAGATCCTGATTTGAGCCGCACGTAAAATGAAGAAGATTCACGGCTGTACCTGCAATTAGTTTTCGTCAGTAAATATGAAAATAGCAAATAGTGCTGTACTTCTCGGGGGAACATCTCTCTAGACGAGAATCTTTAACCAGAACAAAAATCCAGCGTATTAAAACTACCAGTGCTTTGATTGCAGCCCAGGAATCTGTTTTTTTTCATTCCAGCAATCTATTTTGGCTGAGTTTCCCTATTGTAGCCCAGCGGAACATGATCCTTCCTTTTATTTTGCTGCCAGCCCCAAATGTTTCAACTGGACAAGGTCCTCAACGTTGATCTGTTTCGGGTTACCTGATGTGCGTGGCAACCTCTAATCCATCAGATTACAGAAGAAAAATGATAGAGTTTTGTTCAAGGAATAAACTGGGAGTTTGCACAGCACAGCAGTAGTGAGTGAGTGCTGCAATGAGAGCTTGAGGCTGGGTGCTTCCTCTCTGCGCCACGGGATGGCCGCCTTCCCTTGCTCTGGCTTGTATAATATTGCTGTAGGAACTACGGGTAGAGCAGCTTTTAGTCTTTAATTTTTAAAAGCAGAATTACGTGGCGGAAGCGCGTGATCACCTCGCTAGATCTGCTCTTTATCCCATCTGCTGTGTTGAGCCCGCGTTGGAGATGAAAACACGGCTGCCACCGCGTGCGTTGTGAGCGCTGAGAGCTGCTGCTTGGATAAGTTTTGGTAATTTTTGGCGTCGTTGGTGACCTGGCCTTGTGTTGTGCAGTATGGTTGAGGTGGTGCTCTAAAATAACAAACTTTAAAAAGGGGGGGTGGATCATTGTGAACTTATGGTTGAAATGGCGCGATCTTAATAAATGGTGCTTTGTGTGTTTGAAGCAAATTTCATTTAGCTATAGGAATCTGTAAGCTTTAGATATATATTTAAAGAACTTTGAGGCTTAATGTGTTGATAAAAAACACGCTGCACACATGAAGTGTTTTTTTCAAATGCATCTTGGTTGGAAAAAACCAGAATGCTGCTTGTCCTTGAGATTTCGAAACATTGGCAACTTTTACAGGATAAACTTCTTTTCTGAGGGTTAGAAGCAAAGTGTTTCTTCTGACGTTGAATCCCACCTGTGTGTGGAAGCTTGAACTTGAGACCAGTCGTCCTTTTTAACTTGGATCGCCTGCGTGAGATGATGTGGAGTGTGTTCACCTTGTCAGAGGCTGATACCGCATTAATACCTTTCACCGATTCCCCCGAGTGCCCAGGAATGTTTGTTTTACAGGGGGGAAAAAAGCCTGCCCTGAGCAGCCACCTCCCTGCGGCACCAAACTGAGCTTCCAGATGCTGGAGCATCCCCTGGCTGCATCCACTGCTTTTCCTTTGCTTTTTGGCTGCTTTAACGTGAGCTGGGCAAAAGGGAAAGGAAAAAACAGGGATTTGCTTCTTTGGAGAAAGCCACGTGCTATAAGGAAAATACAGATTCTTGGGGTGATTTGTGACCCTAAGATTTGGTCTTTAATTATTGTTTTGTGCTTTGAGGATCATTCCTTGTGTATTCTGAACAGATTAGACAGTTCGCCTTAATTTCTGTTGCCTTTATCTTACGTGCTTTCCGTTTTGTGAACAGCAATGTATTTAAACAGCCAAATGAGCAAGCAATAAAATGGTTGCGTGAAACAAGCAAGCGGTACATCGAAAAACAAATCCTAAATGCTCTGACTGCTACGTTCTTTCTTTCTCTAATTCGGTAACTCAGGATGGGGCAAGCAGTGTGTCAAAACATTGTGATTGTGCCCCAGTTTCAGATGGGAACTTAAAGGATCTTTAGTGATCCTTTAAGACTGGACAAATAAAGAGGCAAAACTTTAAAAATGACACCTGCAGCTTGAAATCTGCTGATCTGACTGTGCAAAAGGATATTTTCTGCGCCCTTAGCAAGCAACGGTGCATGGCAGAGTTTAGAAATGAAGCATCCCCGAAGCTGGAATGTCCTTGCAGTTGCAGCTCCAAGGCAGTAACCCATGGGGAAGGGGTATGTGTTTGCAAGAGAAGTATGTTTATTTAGTTCTCCTGCTGCCGTTTTTGCTAGCTACGGCCAAATCTCTTTCCGGTAGCTGTGGTGGAAAAAGAGCTTGACCTGTTTCCATTTCCAGAGCTGCCTTTTAAGCGTGAGGTTAGCAGTTTTGCTTCCCTCATCAGCTTTGCTCCCGAAGGATCTAGGAATCATTTTTTTTTCTGCTGCAGGTTGCTTTGGCTACTGCTCTGCCTCATACCTGGCCCTGGCGAGGGATGATACAGGGGTCATTCTTTTTCTTTCTGCTTACAGGTTTCTGAGCGGACGGTGGGACAGCCCAGAGCCTCGGCCTCTTCCTTCTGAGGCTGGTTGGGAAAGGGAGGCAGCAGTTGTGGATTTGCCACCTTGGGAGAATAACACTGCATTGATTTGCTGGGAACTGATAACGAGACATGGTAGTGATCAGGGAAAATTCCCTTAAAAAGAAAAAATAAATTCTGCAGAACCCGATGGCATAGGCAGACTCTCTGCCAGAAGCTTCTCATTGATTAATAGATTTATTTGGGTTTTTTTTCTGGCAGCGTGGTAATGATAAGAAAAAGCTTAGTGTCAGCCAGGTTCTCCAAACAACTTTGTAATCATCTCTTTTGTTGGTTATTTTTAAGAAATTAATTCTGCTAATTAGACACTTTTTCCCCTCTTGTTTAAAGAAAAAAAAAGGCTGGCTAACTTCCTAACTGGAATAGCAGGTACTCCCCTCTTGTTTAACCCAGCCATTCAGATGATACCAGCAGTTTTTTTCCTGCGGCCGTGAAAGGCAGGATAATCGAATGGAAAGCAAACGCCCTTGTTCTTTGAAACTTGTCTTTGTGCTGCTCTGTTTGAAGCGCCTCTTGCCTTACGTTTGTGCTGCGTGTGATTCAGTGCCGCCACTTGGTACTTCGCAGTTTAATTTTCTTCTTCTATAACTTTATTATAGAGCTATTGAAAAGTGGTAGATAAATCCAGTAGACTTGCGCGTAGCTGTTGACACATGCTGTGGATTTGGGCATGCTGGTAGCATTTAATCTGCTCTATAACTTCATGTAATCTGCTGACGCCAAGGGATTTTTGTGTTGTTTTTTTTTTTCTCCAGGCCTTCCACAGATTTCTGTAGCTGTCAAGGCATCAGAATTGGAATTTAATTATCTTGGATGCTCGTGTTAGTCAGAAAAGGTACAACGTTTATGGACTAGCAGGTGCAATTCAGCTTTGTCCTCCCTGTAAGAAGGACCTTTTGAGTGGGATTCTTGTGCGATGCCATTCGGGTCCATTACGCTTTCCTCCTCCAAAATTAAGGGTTTCTTTAAATTTTCATAATGAACATTTCTGTCCTCTCCTCATTCTCACCCCAGATGTATTCTGTATTCCAAGCTTTCAGAGAGGTAGGAAACAAATGTCTTGTGCATCAGTTGCTGTGCTGTGTCATGTCAGGAGATGCAGGAATAGATATTTGTGCTGCCTTTTTTGCTTACTCTCCTTCAGTTCCAGTAGCTCTTGCAGGAGGAGTATTCAGTTAGGAATCCGCGCTGATAAAGTCAATCTGGGCCATCGGAGCGGCTCCCTCTGAAGTCTCTCAATGAATCACGTGAAAAGGGTGAATTTAACAGGGTGTTAACAGGTCAGTGTGTAACAATAGCCAGCAAGCCAAGTTTCTATCAGATAGCTTAGTCCTAAATTAGGACTTTCCTTAATTATGTCCCTGTCTTGATGTTTCAAATTCTGTTTGTGGAGCTTCTTATTCTCTGAAAGTTTTATTGTTCCCGTTCCTGCCCTCAGGACCAAGGAAAAGGAGTCTCCCTGTGAATGCACCTTCCCATCCTTCCTTCTTTGGAGTCTTTAAACTAGGAAAGCAGGTGCTTTCCAAATTGTATCTGTCCATTTTAAAGCCATTTTCTATATCTAGCTTCACAACCTCTTTCCCACAGATCTGTCTTGACTCGATGCAGAAAAGGACCTGGGGGTGTTGGTCGACAGGCAGCTGAAGATGAGCCAGCGGTGTGCCCAGGTGGCCAAGGAGGCCAGCAGCATCCTGGCCTGGATCAGGAATAGTGTGGCCAGCAGGACTGGGGCAGTGATGGTCCCCCTGTATTGGGCATTGGTGAGGCCCCACCTTGAATCCTGTGGTCAGTTTTGGGCCCCTCGCTCCAAGAAAGACATGGAGGGGTTGGAGAGTGTCCAGAGAAGGGCAACGCTGCAGCAGAAGAAGCTGCTCTTGTAAGGAGCAGCTGAGGGAACTCGGGTCGTTCAGCCTGGAGAAGAGGAGGCTGAGGGGAGACCTTCTCGCTCTCCACAACTACCTGAAAGTAGGGTGTAGCCAGGGAGGTCGGGCTCTTCTCCCAAGGAACAAGCGATAGGACAAGAGGAAACAGCCTCAGGTTGCATCAGGGGAGGTTTAGGTTGCATGTTAGGAGAAATTTCTTCACCGAAAGGGTTATCAAACATTGGAACATGCTGCCCAGGGAAGTGGTGGACTTGCCATCCCTGGAGGTATTTAAAAGATGGACAGACGCGATGGTGAGGCGGACCTGCCTTGGCAGGAGGGTTGGACCAGATGATCTCCAGAGGTTCCTTCCAACCCCTAACATTCTGTGATTCTGTGACATGGTTTAGTGGTGGCTTTGGCAGTGTCAGGTTGATGGTTGGACTCGATGATCTTAGAGGTCTCTTCCAACCTCGGTGATTCTGTGCTTCTATGTTGCTGCTACTTTTCCACGTCGGGCATCAGAGAATTCATAGCAGGGCCCGGTGTCCTGCAGCTTTTCCTGGTGATGGTGCCTTGCTGTGCTTTGCATAGCGTTGGGCGCTTCTTTAATCCGTGGCAGATTCAGCTGGTGGGGAGATGGGCTTTGCTAACTAGAGGAGGAAATTAGCAAACCCATGGGTGTTTCCACCTTCCTGCACCATCTAAAGTTTGCACTTGTGTAATAGGCTTGTTGCGCGCTGCTAGCACTGGAGCAAGACCAGATCCAAAACATGCATTAAGAATTCCAGTAGGAGATGTGAATCATCTCATAAAACATAATTAAATGGAAATGCAGCTCTTTATTGGAGGTGCGAGTCATAGAGCTTGTCTGCTGAATAAACTAATCTGAATTAATTCTTCAGTGGAGTCAGCTCATACAGGCCCCTGCTTTAAAAAGACAGAACTAGAGGAATCTTCTTCTAAGACTTTCTTCTAAAGTGAATTAAGGTCACTTCAATTCCGAATAGGAGATTTTGGTGGCAATTTAACTCAGTTTAACATTGTACCATTTGGTTCATTGATAACGTTTGTGAGCGTGCTTGCATGGGTGACTCAGAAGATGTGTTGGATACTTTTTTTTTCCTATTTTATGGGTAGATATGTCATCTTCTCTGGGCTTTTGGAAGCGGCAGGATGTTGTCCGTTGAGACGAAGGGGCTAGTGAAGAGCAAAACTTAAAACCAGCAGGCTGGAAATGTGAAGCCTTTGAGACAAGTCAGCCCTTACACCTGGAGCATCGTATTAAGCAAACACAGCTGGGGCCTGCTTGAATAGTGCAGAAAATCTCTTTTTCTTGAGCAGAATGAAATGAAATTGCTTATGTTTGTCGCTACAGGGGTTGGCCCTATAGTGACTTTTGGAAACCTTGGAAAGCTTTTGGAAACCTTGCTCTGGTTGGCATTTCCAGCCCGCCTTTCCCTGGGAGTCACCGCGGCGTAGCAGGCACAACGGGAAGAAGCGTTTTGGCCGCTCTCATATGCGGTTTGGTGTTCAGCTTAACACTGAGGATGGTGGATTTCCCCTGAGCAGCATGACTGAGGACGGGCACAATTTCTCCTGCTCGCTCTGCCTTGAGCTTCTGGCGAAGGGCACTTACTGAGGGAGTGTTTAAATAAAAAATTGTTGCTGTAGCGCCCTTTGGGTTGTCGGCGTGAGTAGTGGGAACAGGCAGGGAACCAGCAGCGGATGTGGTCTGCAACAGGAACGGCTGCGTGGGAAGGGTGGGCCTTTCAGATCTTCTTGGTTGGGTACTTGCAAGTCTCTGACACCAGCGCCGGCTTCTGATGACCTTGCTGTGTCTTGAAAATATCTCAAAAAAATTTCTTCTCAAGATAGGAGATGGGTTTCTAGGTAAATGAGATGGGGTGAAACCAGCTGTAATGTACCCATCTTGCTATCTCAAGGACCTGCACACATCGAACACTGACCCCTTTCTGTCAAAACTTAACTGTTCTGGGGCTTTGTGGCAAAGTCAGACATTTTCTCTTTTTAATTTTGAGAGGTGAATGGCAGAGAAAGCCTCCTTGGTTTTGTTTTTTAATTTGTTTTCTTTGAATTACACCTCTTATGCTTTAGTCTGCTTGCTTTATTTAAAACTCAGCCGCCTTCTCCCCTCTCCCTCTGGAAAATTCTCACTGCAAGTGTTATAACTAGAGGGAAAGAGGATAATATTTGTAATATTTGAACTCCTAATTCCCTAACACCTTTTAAATTCAAATGGGGATTGAACTAAAGCCTCACTCCCCTGCAAAGTGTGTGCATCAGTGCTCCCAGTCTCCCCTGGAATTAAGCTCCCATTTCAGTTCTTTCAGGTCTTCTTTTTGGAGACCTCCAGAGCAAACACAGAAGAGACCGGTGGGACGATCTCCCTTTGGCTGAGCACAGACACGTGAGCCCTTCGCCGAGCTTTCCTCTGTAGGCTGCGAGGAGGCACGGGCGCTTCTCGAGCACGTTTTTGTTTGCAGATATTCAGGATCAGATGAACTGCCCTCACGAAGCATCTCATGAGAAGAGTCTGAACGATTACCTTGATTGTAAATACCTTTATTGTCAGTGTGTTCATGTAGGAAAAGCATATCCATCTCTTTAGATAGTTTCAGAGTTTAAAATGAAAAACCCCAAAGGGACGGATGTTTCTCTTTCCCTTCGTGAATCACCTCTAAAGCACATCTGAAATATTTGTTTTCACAGTTTAGTCCAGCACTGAGGCCAGTAGCTTCCTGGCTGCCACAATTAGTACATGTAATATCCACCCCTCCGGTGCGCAAATGTCCACGCCGCGCCAGGTGCCCGATGGCAGTGCGCTGTCTCAGCAGCCAGGCCAAAGACTACAGGTTTTTCCATTAATTCCTTAACTTTCTTCCCCTCTTTTTCAGCCAGTGCTTATTAGTTTTCTAAGTGGGGATTGCTGCAAGATGCAATTATTACTGGAAACAACCCAAATCTGTCAAAGCTCAGCTACAAGGAGTTTGTCTGAACCCTGTAGAGCAGCTTAATTTTGGACAAGAGTTGGAGCTTAAAGCAGCAGCAAACAGGGGACGTGATTAAGCACAGCTGCTTGTGCTGAGTTAAAATTCATTATTCAGTCTGGGCAAATCATTTATTTCACCTTTACTGTAGGAAAGATGCTTGATGCCTCATTTGTTACTGCTCCGTGCGCCTGATTCACTGCTGATAATTGTAATAGGCTCTAAGAAGAAAACATGATGGATCCTAATTAGATGCTTCACTGGGTCCCATTCCATCCTAAAAGTCCATAAAAGAGCTGGGAGAGCAAGTGGGTGGCAAAGATCCCTGGTTTGTTTGGGTGAGGGGTCTTCGGGGATCTTTTGATGGGTTTTTTTTTTATTTGCTGTTTTGTCAGCTGAACCAAAGTAGACCTGGCTTGTCTTCAGGTGCGACAAGCAGAGGGTGTGCTTGAAGGGCTGATGGCTACTTGTTGAAATTGTACCTTTTAGGGGACTACGATGTATTATTCTTCTCAAGGTGAAGCTTAGGGTTCCAGGGGTTACCAAAACACTGTTGTATTGCGTACAAAATATTATTTTTGAAACCTTCCTGGTTTAGTCAGTTTGAGATGTTCTACACATGTCTCACAACCAGCTCCTTTGTTCAGGGACCTGATTGTTTTCCGATCCTTTCGTCTTTCTCATTTGTTACGTGCTCCTTTGTCTCGCTGAAGGAAAGAATCCACCTCTGGCACTGTGCTCGGCTCTTGCTGCGTATCGCATTCAGGCAAGCTTGGAATTACTTTTTGATCACTTGTCAGCGATGACTTCAGTTGCTGTTGTCCAACAAGGCTATTGCTATTTAGATTTTCCTGGACTGAATCAGTCTTTTTGCCTGTTGCAGTTGAGGTCTGAGCTTGAATTGTCCCCCCTGCTTCTATTTGCACCAGCTTTTAGGGAAGAGGATGGGTGGGCAGAGGGCTTGCTTTTGGGAAGGGCTGCATCTACCGGCAGTCAAGCTCAACCTGTGGGATCTCAGATGAGTTCCCCGCAGCGCTCCCTGTAGCTACAAATGTTTTTATCTATGAGCAGACTTTTACTTGCTGTATCGGACCTGCCTTGCTTAATGTTTGGGGAGCCCAAGGGTGTCCAAGGTGAAAGAGCCTGGTTGAGATAGAAGGTGCCAGAAGCAAAAGAGAAGAAACGGGGAGAAGGTTTGTGTAGGAGGGAGAGCAAATGATTACTTTTGTTCTTTGTTCCCACCAGGCAGCTTTAAATATAAACATTTTGGAACCGAGCTGCTTTCTAAATGAAATCTGCAATACAGAATGACAGAAGGGGGAATTTGTAAGGTATCTTGGAAATAGCTTTTATGGAAGGATTGTCACGAGGAAGGATTGTCACGTGTCGACCTGCAGACGGGTCTCCTGAGGCAGGTGTGGTCCAGGGGGTAGAGTGGACATGAATGAGATGGTGACACACAAAGGCTTTCCCCGTTCCTACTCGGGGTGGTGGATCTGTGATTACAGAGCTGTTTCCTCCTGGCTGCAGACATGCTGAACACTAACTGTTCTCATTGGAGCACCACCAGAGCCGGTGTAGTCCTGACCCTCAGACACGAGCTCAGCTCCTGTGCTGACATTTCACTGAAGCTGTTTTACCTTCTGATTTTGCTCTAGGCCATAGATGTCCACCAGCAAGAAGTGGCCATCGTTGCGTGGCAGATAATGCCAACTTGTATGTGTTTGGAGGCTACAATCCTGACTACGATGAGTCCGGTGGGCCAGAGAATGAAGACTACCCGCTCTTCAGGGAACTGTGGCGGTACAACTTCGCTACAGACACCTGGCATCAGATGGGCACTGAAGGCTACATGCCCAGGGAACTAGCCTCCATGTCACGTACGTATGGAAATTCTATTCCTACGCACCTACTCCTGAAGCTATTTTAATCAGTGTCCCTGGTGGAATGCAAAACCAGGCAAGAACTGGGAAATCTGGATCCTGTTTCCAACTCTTCTGCGAGTACGCCTTGAGTTTGGGTTGGTTTTGTGAGTTTTTGGGGTTTTTTTTCTTTCCCCTTTTGCTTGCATTGTGGCAGAGGGGAAGAAAAAATTTCCAACGCAAGACGTAGCCTTCAGGTATTTAGCTTGATAGTGGCAAGGCACCTGTGCTTTCAGCAGCTAGGTGCTCTGTGCAATCAGACATCTCAAAGCATCCAAAAATAGATCTCTTTGTTCACTAGTCATTTTTGAAAGTAGGCTTTTGGTTACCATGGTTTTAGCTTTCATTCTTTCTCTTTTAGAGCATTTCAAAGCTGTAAATGCATAGTGTGAGTTGTAGCGTTCTTGAACAATATTGAACACTCCAGACTAAAGAGTTGTTCTGGTTTACTGCGTCTCACAGCAACAAGTATCTCTGCTCTGTCTTTCTCTCCTAGTTGTATTGCACGGCAACAATCTGCTCGTGTTCGGGGGCACCGGGATCCCCTTCGGGGAGAGTAACGGCAACGACGTCCACGTCTGCAATGTCAAGTACAAAAGATGGGCTCTGCTCAGCTGCCGAGGGAAGAAACCGAATCGAATCTACGGCCAGGTACGAAGGGTGCCCCTTGTCGAGGCACGGTGAGTGTGCCTGCGTGCGCTGCTCTGCGTGTCACGGAAAAGGGGCCAGGGCATGGAGATCTCTTTGCTGCTAGTAACCGCAGTTGTTCTCTGTGTTCGTAAGTGTAAGGAGAGGCAGGTACCATGCATAAAGAAATAGAGTGGTCTTGGTTTTTCAAGATTTCAAAGGAAAGGAATAGGGGTTTTTTGCAGTCAGAAAAGCCAAAATTTGTTAACGAAATGCCAGATGCAGTTGAGTGAAAATGTATGTCTGATTTAGGGCATGGTTGTAGTTTCTGGAGTTGCTCTCTAGCTTCCTCAAAGCCTTTAAACCCCAAAACTATACAGGAAAACTGTGTTTAGTAGGTCTTATTTGTATTAAGAGTAACAACTTTTAAAACCGTTCATAATGTCCTGGATGGTACACAAAAAACTACATTCATTCTCACAGGAGGCCTGTCGGCTTTTGCTGTGCTTTCCAGTAGTACTGCCAATGTACTTGCGGTGCAGACATTTATAACCCGGCTAATTTCTCGTTTAGATGAGTGCCAGCCACTTGAGGGAAGAAAAGTAGTCTTCCCCTTGCCCAGTTCAGCTTGAGCTGACCTTTGGCAAACAGGCAGTTGGGAGCAGAAGGAACTACATCTCTGCTTTCAACTTGGGCTGCATCAGGGGACGGTGCCTGCACCACCTTCCCCGTTTCAGTTGGCTGATAGTCCACGTGCTTTGGGATTTTACAGGCTGTTTCCGTTGTTCAGTCTGACTTATCCCCTGTGTTTGGGGATTTCTCTGTTACATTTAATGCCGCTGGCTATCCGATACCTGGTTCATAAGATTCTCCATAACAATATCTGTATAAGGTCAGCATGGAAGAGATTCAGGGTTAACTGTGCTTTGGTTTTAGCTCCTGGGAACCCCTGCTGCACAGATCTGTCTTGTCTGATGGCTGAAACTCAGCAGCTCACGGAATCACAGAATGTTAAGGGTTGGCAGGGACCTCTAGAGATCATCTGGTCCAACCCCCCTGCCAGAGCAGGTCCACCTACAGCAGGTTGCACAGGATGGCGTCCAGGCAGGTTGGGAATGTCTCCAGAGTCAGAGACTCCACCAGCTCTCTGGGCAGCCTGTGCCAGTGCTCTGCCACCCTCAAAGGAAAAAAGTCCCTCCTCATCTTCAGATGGAACTTCCTATATTCCAGTTTATACCCATTGCCCCTTGTCCTGTCACTGGGCACCACTGAAAAAAGCCTGGCCCCCTCCTCCCAGTGCCCTCCCTTTAAGTATTTGTAAGCACTGATGAGATCCCCCCTCAGTCTGCTCTTCTCCAGACTAAAAAGACCCAACTCCCTCAGCCTTTCCTCATCAGAAAGATGCTCCAGCCCCCTCATCATCTTTGTGGCCCTTCGCTGCATCCTCTCCAGCAGTTCCCTGTCTTTCTTAAACTGGGGAGCCCAGAACTGAACCCAGTGCTCAAGTTGTGGCCTCCCCAGGGCAGAGTAAAGGGGGAGGATGACCCCCCTCCACCTGCTGGCCACACTCCTCTTGATGCCCCCCAGGATGCCATTGGCCTTCTTGGCCACCAGGGCACATTGCTGGCTCATGGGCATCCTGTTGGCCACCAGGACTCCCAGGTCCCTCTCTGCAGAGCTGCTTTGAGCAAGTCAGCCCCCAGCCTGTCCTGGTGTGGGGGGTTATTCCTCCCCATGGGCAGGACCCTACACTCACTTTTGTTGAACTTCATACGGTTTCTCTTTGCCCAACTCTCCAGCCTGTCCATGGCAGCTGGGCCTTCCGGTGTGTCAGCCACCCCTCCCAGCTTCGTGTCATCAGCAGACTTGCTGCTGGGACACTCCATCCCTTCATCCAGGTCATTGATGAATACATGGCACAGGACTGGACCCAGCACTGACCCCTGGGGAACACCACTAGTTACAGGCCTCCAACTAGACTCTGCCCCACTGATCACACCCCTCTGAGATCCACCTGCTAATCAGTTTTCGATCCACCCCACTGTCTTTTCATCTAACCCACACTTCCTAAGCTTTCCCGTGAGGATGCTGTGGGAGACGGTGTCAAAAGCCTTGCTGAAGTCAGGATAGACAACATCCACTGCCCTCCCCTCATCTATCCATCCAGTCATGCCGTCGTAGAAGGCTATCAGATTAGTCAGACGTGACTTCCCCTTGGTGAAGTGACCCTGGAGTTACTTTCCATTCCTACACTCCCTCCTGCCCCCCATCTTGTGTCTGTTGTCCTTGTTTACCTTCCATGTTCCTCCTGAACACATTATTTTGCAAGTTGTAGATAGAGCTTTGCAAGCAGCATCTTGCTTCGGGAGGGAGGAAATTCTCTCTTTTTCAGACATTGATGTCACACGTCTAACTGGTTTCTCTCTGTTACCTTCCAGGCCATGGCCATCATCAATGGTTGCCTCTACGTGTTTGGAGGAACAACTGGCTACATTTACAGTACTGACCTACATAAGCTCGATCTCAACACTAGAGAATGGATCCAGCTGAAACCAAACAATATGTCCTGTGACATGCCAGAGGAGAGGTGAGAAGCCAGACAGTCTTGGGGAGCTTTTCCACAGGGGAGGCACCATCTTTTTTGGGAATGAGAAGCTGCGAGAGCACAGACAGGCTTCTGGGCACTCCTAGAGCAGTATTTTCGGCTGCGAACCTTGCACAACCAGTGCTCCAGCAGTCTGGTGAGCAGGGGGATGTCAGGATGTGGGATGTGAAGCCTTTGGCAGGACACTGATCTGAACTGCGTAGTGCCAGAACAGAGCTGGGGACTTCAGGCGACTGGTGAGTGCTGAGGAGGCGAAAAGGCTCCGGTTGAACCCTGTCGCTTGTCCTGTTCTGTAGCAAGGCGTGGAGGAAGGAGACACCATCTTGGAGAAGGGGATGGAGTGTTGAGGGTCATCGTGGTGCTCCATAAATCGTCGTACTTAAGTTCTGTGATGCTCAGCTCTCGGAAAATGCCTTTTGGGCTTCTGGGGTGCTGCTCACGAAAGCTTCCACATCTTCTGAATGCTCCCAATCTGAGGGACTGATACAGCATAGCCAGGCTTGGGGTGTCAGCTTAAACCCCTGGAATTTGATAATGTTTTCCAGAAGGCTTTTGTTGTTGCTCACTTGCACTAATTGCTTGCGCTGCTAAATGTCCTTCTCTGCACCTTCAGGTACAGACATGAAATCGCACATGATGGTCAGCGAATTTATATCTTGGGAGGTGGAACTTCCTGGACAGCTTATTCCTTAGATAAGGTAAGGTGATCAGAAACCTGGAGTGCTTGCCTGGATAGATTTTCTACAGTGAAGTATAACCCGCATGGTCTCTTCATCTGGCTTTCCCTGGAGAGCTTGGTAAAAAAGTAGATAAATGGGAGCAGATTGTTTTCCTGTTTCTGTAAAAACTGGCGTTGCCACAATCGTGTCCTGTTACAGGTGCTGCATCTGTGGTACCCAGTGGCCACACTGATCTGCAAAACAGCTTCATTTCTGTAGGCCTGTTATCAAAGATTCTCTTTTAAAACCACTTAGAATGTATTTCTAAATGTTGTATTTGTGCCAAAATGGAAGAGTGCCAAAGGAAGGAATTCCTTGACATTAAATTCAGATACTGATATGGGGACTCTTTTTGTCTTCTCCCTTAATTGTGTGCTTTAATTGCCTTTCTTGTGGTAAACGTTTTTCGCCAGTACAATTTTGGGGAGGGAGAATGAATTAATCTTGAGCACTGAAATGATAAATGAGGAGACTTTAAATACTGCTCTGCTTCCAAAAAAGTTGAAACTGCAGCAGTTAACATGACTTTTTATCTCTCCATTATCTGCCTTTCTTTTCTCCTTGCCTGCAGTATGAGTTATGTATTTCTAACTCTGTTGAGAAAACTCTTTTTCTAAATACTGTTGAGAACTGGAGGGTGTGGGTTTTAATCAGTCCAGGTTTTTTTAAAAGCGATATTCTTTTTCTTCAGCTGTGGGGCTCAAATAGCAAAGCTTCAGATAAAAGCTTTAGTAAGCTGTTACAATTTGAAGGTGATTTTATACCTGCTTAGTCACTGGCTGCGATTAGCTATTTTTGTTTTTACACTTAATGAAAAAGAGGTGTTATTTATAGTGGCTCCCTGGGTCAGAGCCTCTAACTGCGTCATCGTAGCGCTGGGAGAGCCAGGAGGAACTAATGGCTCCTCTTTGTCCCTTCAGATCCATGCGTACAACCTTGAAACCAACACCTGGGAGGAAATCGCCACGAAACCTCACGAAAAAGTTGGTGAGTCTGGAATTTCCTGTCTTCTTCCCCTGTAAACCAGAGAGCGGACAAGATGCTGGAAGATGCAGTTTTCTGGCAGGCTGGACGCCTTTTTCCTAACCTTGTTGTCCAGTGCATGACTCAATGCTGGCTTCGAGGTCCTGCTTGTTTAGAGCTGTAGCAGTGAGGACTAACCTGTCTGCAGCATATTTAGCAGTCTGGCTTCTCTCCCTCCCTGGGGGGGAAGATGATCGTGGCTGGCTCTCCTCCCAGGAGAAGATACGCATCCTCTCTGCTCCCTCGGAGGGACCACGTGCTGGCCTGGTTTAGCAGCAGGGGTTTCCATGAAACCTTGTAAGCCCTTGGCTGTTGCTTTTCACCAGCCAGAGGTGAGAGCTGGAGTTTGCGGGGAATGAGATTCTGGCACGTTTCTTCCTTCCCTGGAGAGCAAGTAGGAGTCAAACCTGAAACAGCTGGTTGCTAAATGAGAGATGTTATACCTGCGATTGCAGGAAAGCAGAAGCCCCTTATGAAGGGGGACAGAGACTCCTGTCCATGGTTATATGTTGAGATAAAATCACCACTTGTCCAAGCACTTTAAAGCAACTATAGTTAATGCTTTTTTTTTTTATATACTCCTCAGGCTTCCCAGCAGCCAGAAGATGCCATAGCTGCGTTCAGATAAAAAATGGTAAGATCTGCCTCTTGAAAACTGTTGTATCTTACACAGCTTAGCAATGACAAGCCCATCCTTGTAGCCTGAGAGATGCTGGCCTCCAACACGTTGGAGAGAACTGCAGGGCACACATGTCTTTTCTTTCTTTTTAGCAGGCCTTAGGCTGCCCAGTTGGCACCACTCTTCATATGACGGATCTTGCTGCTGTAGGCAGATTTACTTCTGCACTCCACAGTGCTGTCACTCTTGGAGTTGTGCAGTATTTTATGCAATAGCTAAATCTTTGGACGTGTGGCTGCTTCAGTGTAAAATATCATGTATTTTAGCCACAAGTGTCCGTGGTACTTTGCAAATTACTGGGTGCGAGCTCATGAATGGGTATGAATGATGCTACTGCTACAGCTCAGTGACTGCCTGTTGGCTTTGTGGTCCACTGTGAGACGTAAAGTGGGGCCGAGTCCTGGAAGCTGAGTTCTTTAGAGACAAGATAGTTCAGGGATTTCTTTGATAGTGGGTCCTTTTTGTGGTGTTGTAAATCTGAGATGCTCATATGGGGTGGATTGTGAGGCAGTAGCAGAGTTAGCACCTGAGTCTTTCCATTCTCTGGTAAAGTGAGGATTGTTTTATATGCTAGGAGCTGCGTGGAGTTTAGTAGAGCCTTTTGTTCTTCACTGTGATCCTCCAAACATTCTTGCTGTAAATTGCTTGCATGGCACCGTTTGAGGCACAGCTTAGAGAGGGCTCTGCATGTGCAATCCATGCTCAATTACCCACAATTTTGGATGAGAGTGTTCTTTCAACTAGTTTTGAACCTGTCCTGCAGCCTCACTGTCCTCCCAAGGGTGCATTCCCTCAAACTTGATAAACCAAACTGCTCATAATGGACTGAAGAAGCAGTTACAATATTGATCCTTCTTTTCAAAACTCTTCAGATCAATTACTGAATGCTGTATATTAAAGGGTGCTGAGCCATGCAGAGGAGTGATGCGCCGGATTATATTTCTTTGGAGTGCTAATTGTGCCGATAAAAGTAAGGCAGGAGCTGGAAGATGCTTGCAGTCGCCTTCGTCAGCAGTATTTTGTTGCAGTGAAAGGCTCTGAGTTGAGAACCTGGGCAAAGCCAGGAGGCAAGGGTCTTCTAGTAGGACTAGAAGTTGGGGCTGTGGCTGCTTCCCGTGGGTTTAAAACCACAAGAATCTGATCAAATAAAACCTCCTGAAAGGAGGTTATAGCCAGGTGGGGGTCAATCTCTTCTCCCAAGGAACAAGCGACAGGACAAGAGGAAATGGCCTCAAGTTGTGCCAGGGGAGGTTTAGGTTGGAGATTAGGAAAAACTTCTTTACCAAAAGGGTTCTCAAGCATTGGAACAGGCTGCCCAGGGAGGTGGTGGAATTGCCGTCCCTGGAGGTATTTAAAAGCCAGGCAGACGTGGTGCTGAGGGACATGGGTTAGGGGTAGTTTTGGCATAGGTTTAAGGTTGGACTCGATGGTCTTGAAGGTCTCTTCCAACCCAAGTGATTCTATGATTCTATGAAATTCGGGTACCTGCGAACTCAGGTTAGCTAGGGCTTAGTACAGTTGTGCTGCACTCCTGCTTCTCAGTGGCATTTAGCTGTGGACGTGCCGTGGTGGGACTGTCATCACAGGCGGGCTGGGAAGTGAAGGTGAGCTGGCCACGTGTGCTTGTAGCCCAGAAAGCCAATCGTACCCTGGGCTGTGTAACAAGAAGCGTGGCCAGCAGGTCGAGGGAGGTGACCCCACCTGGAATACTGCGTCCAGCGCGGGAGAGACATGGACCAGTTAGAGCAGGTCCAGAGGAAATCCACAAAAATGATCAGAGGGCTGGAAGACCTCTCCTGTGAAGAAAGGCTGGGAGAGTTGGGGTTGGTCAGGCTGGAGAAGAGAAAGCTCTGGGGAGACCTTATTGAGGCCTTTAAATATGTGAAGGAGGCTAATAAGAAAGATGGAGAGAGACTTTTTACAGTTTACCAAGGCCTGCAGTGACAGGATAAGGGGCAACGGTTTTAGACGGTAAGAGGAAAGGTTTAGACTGGACATAAAGAAGAAATTCTTTACTCTGAGGGTGGTGAGACACTGGCCAGGCTTGGCCAGAGAAGCTGTGGCTGCCCCATTCCTGGAGGGTATCAACATCAAGGCCAGGTTGGTTGGGGCTTGGAGCAACCTAGTCTAGTTGAAGATGGCCCTGTCCATGGCAGGGGGGTGGACTAGATGGCCTTTAAAGCTCCCTTCCCATCTAAACCATTCTGTGATTCATGTAAGTGGCCTCCGTGGGTATGAACAGTGTGCTGGAACTGATTTGGGAGTTACCAAGAGCTTGTGTTGAGGTAAAATAAGTGTTGATCCTAAAACTTTTGCAAAGGCGGTCGTTGACTTCAGTCGCCACACCTTCTGCAGCTGCTGAACGCAGGATGGCTGGGCCTGTGAGCACCTTGGGTTTCCTCTCTTACAGATGTGTTCGTTTGTGGAGGCTATAACGGAGAAGTGATTCTGGGAGATGTTTGGAAGCTGAATCTGCAAACTTTCCAGTGGGTCAAGCTCCCAGCTGCCATGCCGGAACCAGTGTATTTTCACTGTGCTGCTGTCACACCAGTAAGTGACTCATTTCTTTCCTACGTAGCTGAAGTTCAAGCCGTTCGTCCAGGCACTCTGACGTTTGTGTGGGCTGCAAATAGAGCTGAACGGATGTTACCAAGGAGGTGACCTCTGCTGGATGCGGTGTCTTGATGGAGGCTGAGGGCTGGTGTGTGGTCACTTCGTTGACTCCTTGTACTCCTGCTGCTGTTCGAGGAGCGGTAGCACTCAACGACGTTCTGCTTTCTAAAAGCAGCGATGCGGAATTTTCGCTTTTAAGCTGCATCGGCTCCTCGGAGTAATTCCGTGTGTGAATAGCAGTTCCTGTTTGCAAAAGGCAAAAAAGCACAAATATTTCCCCAGGTTAAACTAGTTTTAGCCTACTCGGAACAGCCTGGGTAGAAAGATTGGCAGGTGAGTAACCGGCTTCGGAAACCGCTGCTAACGGGAAGGTTGGTATTGCTGGATTTTTTTGCCCTAACTAGAAGCTTAGAGACCCACGGTTGATAAGCAGCAGGCAGCAAGAAATGCATTTAGCTGTGGCTTCAGCCTCCTTCAGCTGATCCTCACCTTAGGGCAGCGTGTGAAGGCGGAGGTTTGGGTTCTTTGGTTCAGGTGTCACCTAGTTTGGAGATTGTTATAAATGCAGCTCTTCCTGGGAACCGTAGGCCTGCTGGCGGTGTATCCCAGGCAGCTCGGCGACTGCAGGTGGATGCCTGGACAGCAGGAATGATTCTTCTTTTTCTGTATACTAAAGAAATGCCACTCTCAAAATAGGCCAGCAGCTGAGCTTTTCCTGTCTCTCTCTGTGTCCGTGTGATTCCTCGAGCAGGGTTACGCTGAGCCAGCAGAGGGAATGCAGCATGTCTTTGTATGGTGCAGGTTTAGTTTTAAAAAATTTTTAGCTGAAACCTAAGGATGGTTCTGTACTACTTCATTAACACTTTGCCCCGTTCCTAAAATGGATTTCTTGGGGTAGAATTCACCTAAAATACAGAACAAAGCACACTAAGCTAGCAGATACATGTTTTGGGATAATAGATACGTGTCCTTCAGCACCACAATTTCCTCCCCTTGGCTATGAGAGGAGCCCGGAGCGACTGGCTCAGGCAGTGACACTTCTGTTACCGGCACACCAAAGTGTGTGAGAAAAATCCCACTCTCTGATTCTCCAGCTGGCAATCTGGACAGTCAAATGCAGGTTTTCCTGGCAGTGTCACTCCTCAGCACCTTCCGTGCTGCCAGTTCGGTCTATGCCCCATGTAACTCCCCTCTCCCCCTTTTCCCATCTAGGCCGGCTGCATGTATGTTCACGGAGGGGTGGTCAACATCCATGAAAACAAACGGACTGGCTCGCTGTTTAAAATGTGGCTGGTGGTGCCCAGCTTGCTGGAACTGTCGTGGGAGAAGCTCCTGGAATATTTCCCTCATCTAGCAACTCTCTCCAGATCTCAGCTTTTGCACCTTGGACTGACGCAGGGACTCATTGAGCGGCTAAAATGAGAACATCTCGTGTTTCTATCCCAGACACACTATGTTCAAGAAGCCCCCTCCCACCCCCCTATTTATGGATACCATGGATGGTCTTGCTAAGAACATGGAGGAACCCGCTTAACGCCTTACTCAGCAAATACATCGATGCCTTTCTAGAAATTTTTACTTTAGGTTGTCAAAAAATCCACTTTTTATTTATGGATCTCTAAATTACACCGTTAATCAAAAATACTCTCTGGGACTAATCCATAACATCCAGCCATCAAACTGTCATCAGCACGTACTTGCAACTTAATTGGGGAGGGTGGGGAGCTTAGCGAATGTCTGAGCCCGTGCTCGCATGCGGCACATTCAACGTAGTATTTTCACATAATGTATCTAATGGAGGACATTTAATGCAGAACAACAGCCGACTTGGTCTTTTGCTTTGGATAACACTCATCCCCCTAATGCCCAGCTGAGCTCTCCCTTTGTCAAACCGAGAACTCCTGCCACCTGAAGGCTTTGCATGTGTTTTCATGGGCATGTTCCCATCTCTTTGAGCTTCGGAAGACGGCTGGAACGTCACACGGGGCAGCGAGCAAAGCTTTGCCTGTGCAGCTTTTCTGGTGCAGTGTTGCAGCGATTTGAAACACCCCGTGCCTGTGTTCCTCACCTTTTCATATTGAAAGGTTTGCTTGGAAGACTGGGTAAAAGTTGCCACTGACTGGACTACTGTGTAGTTTACTGGGGGTGGTGAGGGGAGGGAAAAGGTTTTGCTGAATCTTTTTTAACCCTTTCTGCTCGCATTGCACTCTGAAGGAGCTAGCTGCAAAAACTCACCCTGTAGATTTCAGAGCTGTCTTCGAACCTGCAGCGTGTTCTACCCCGTGCCTGGGTGCGAACCGCTCCTGGTTATCAGCCTCCAACTCCAATATCTACCTATAAGCTTTTTTGTTTTCCTCCCTCCCACGCGTCACGAGCTTGTTCTAGTTCGCTTCATGTTCCTCCAGGGGTGGGGGATGTTATCACTGCATGTGTTTTTTAATGTGGATCCTTGGGAACTCATGGATCGCTCATCCCAGGAAGCACAGCATGAGAAGAGGGGGAGAGAGAACATCTCTCTGTGAAGTTAGCTCTAGAAACCGCCTGTAAGTGACCATTGAACTCTGAGCAACTCCACTTAGCTGCCATCAGGTTTGTGCAAAATCCTTTTCAGTTGAAGACTGTTTTTAAGTGCCTTTTTTTTTTTTTTTTTTAAAAAAGCCACAACAAAAATCAGCTTTTCCTAGTACCTTCCCCTTCCGTCATGAAAGGCAAAGGTTAGACTCCGGAATCTTAGTTTCTTTTTAAGAGATTGCATTTATGTTTAAATAAACCATAGCATTGTCTTCATGTTGTCAATCCGAACAGCGCTGGCTGCTTGAGTCACTGCCACCCCTCTTAGGGAGCACCTAGCCCTGATGTTCAGGTGAAACATTACCCCTCGCCCCAATGTTAAGCTTCCCCTGTTCTTGGGGACAGGTTTTTCCCCCTTCTGTAGCCTCAGTTGCTGCCTTTTTTTCCCCCCCAAGGCCCAGAAAAATAAGCGTTGGGCATCACAGGCGGAGTGTTCTCTGGTGCTTTGGACCACAGAAGGTGGTGGCTGCTGCTTGTAGCTCTGCTGTATCTGCCCCTTTTGTAGGAGACGCAGCTCACAGGGCAAAGCTGGGCCCCCCCACTCTCTGTGTTTGGGCTGATGTCGAGCCTTTGCTCCCGGAGAGAGAATCCCCATCCCATTTCAACCCTTTCCCAGGCTCCCTGGCTGCTTGGTGCAGCATTCCACTGCTACTGGCTCAGGGGCTGACTCCAGACCCTGCTGGCAGCTGCGAGCTGGGGAAGGGCTATCTGCTCTCCTGCCCCTGGTGGGTGATGTCCTCTCCTGCAGGACCATGTTGGACCAGTGGGCCTTTTCTCCAGCTCCCTCTTCTGGCCTGCGCTCACTGGCTCTCAACTTTTCTTGCAGGGGCTGAAGATCTGCACTTAATCTTTGTCTTCCAGCCTCCAGTGCTGCTGGGACCTTTGTACTGGAACAACCTGGCCATACATGTGCTGGTTCTTCCCTTACCTACTTTAAAGAGCATCTCCCATCATCACCAAGGCAATATTAAAACCATCTGAGCCTGAATCTCTGATGAAGCAGATTCCTCGAGCTCTGATGTCTTCCTTGCTCCAACAGCCTTATAGGGTTACTCTCCCAGTAACCTCAGGTGGCTGCTGCATGATGGGCACAAGATCTTGGAGACTACTCTTCCTAAAATAAACAAGCAAATAAATAAATATTCCGTGTTGTAAGTGCTGCGAAGCTCACAGCTCCCATTTGAGGGTTTGCTTGAGTTGCTGCCAGTCTACCACATGTTGAGTTTTTGCACGATAAAAGCTTTTCGCTGGCTCACGCTGACAGAGTCTTCACTCTGGGATGCGGCTTGAAGGATATGTGGCTCCAGGCTTTTCTTGCTCCATCTCCTGCTTGCCTTCACCTCCAGCCCAGGTAATGCCCAAGTACTGGTTCCTCTTTTTTAAGAGTAAATTAACTCCCTTTGTGCAATTCCATACGCGAAAGCAAAAGAGTAGAGCGTTACTCTGCTGGGGCAGGGCCATTTCCCTAAGGGAGATGGAAAGGATTCAGCATCTGCAGCAACTGCTGGAGGGAGCGGAGTGAAGAACATCCACGGTGCTGCCCGGTATGGGGACAGGACACAGTGAGACAGAAAGCCATCTCAGAAGAGGGTGTTGTGGGACACCCCTGCTCCCAGCACCAAGCAGAGCAGCTCAGGGCAACGTGGGACCTCTTTGCAGCCACCAGCAGCTACTGCTGGGCTTGTCCTGCTGCAGAGCAGGGCACTGGGGAAGGGACCCGCAGTGCTGACCCTACCGCGCTTCCCCGAACAGAAGCTGGATCTGGCTCCTGGAGAAGGCCCAAGCATCCCTCACCCCAGGGCAGATGTTTCCTGTTTAGCCTCATATGAGATGTAGGAGAACCTGCTCAGTGCCATCATCTTCTGCCCTCCCATCCCACACCTTTTCCATCACTTACTGCCCTGTGCAGTTGAGCCCCTCTGCTGCCGTCAGCCAAGTCTGGCTGCTCACCCAGAAATTGTGCCAAACTACCATCTTAACGAGAGCAGAATTGTCTGTGTCCAGAACAATGCTATACCAGGAGAAGAGCTTGATAAAGTAGCATCATTAATTGCTAACAAGCAGCTGCCCTCTTTTGGGAAGGAGGAGGAGCCCAGGCTGCTGCCCAGTGCCTGCCTTACTCCGGCCTGTTTAAAGTCCTGTTTTTATGTTGACAGCACATTCCCTTCCCTGGTTTTTATGCTGAAGTCTGTCCCCACAGGGCTGGGGAGGGAGAAGGGACACAGGAGCCACATGGCCTGTATTTGCATATCTGTCAGTGTTTTGCTTTTTTGGGGTTTTTTTTTGTGGTTGGTTTTTTGGGTTTTTTTTCTTTAATTCTGATAATAAATTAGTCCGAGCCACCCAATTTGTCCTCTCACCTCACCTGCTGGCATTTCCCTTCGCAGAGGGAGCTGAGCCAGGTCCTGGCCCATCACACCTCGTACCCTGCCAACAGCACCAGGAGCATCCCCTGACCCTTCTTAGGGGTCTGTTAAAGGCATCTGAGCAAGGATGACCCAGGACAGCAAGACAAGACCAGGCTGGAAACAAGAGCTGGAGCTTAGGGAGGGTCACAGAGAAAGCTGGAGCCCACAGAGCTGGCTCCGTCCCCATGACACAGTGGTGGATCTCCCCTGCTGCTATGACAAAGGACAGCAAGTGCTGTCCTGCTCTGCTCCCAGGGACACTGGCTCCAGCTGAGCCGTGGCTGGTGCCCAATGCCCACCACACTGAGAGCCATCCTTGGTGGGCACCAAGCAGCCATCACCTCAAGACCATCACTAACCTGGGCGGTGAGCACAAAGGGGCCCAGACAGGTGACCAAAGGCTTGTTTTAAGAGAAACAAGCTTGTTTCTGATTTGTACAAAACTGCTTTAATGACAAAACAGCTGAAAAATGCTTTTTTGTGCATTTCTAGTACCATCAAGTAGCCCTGTGTGATCCCCAGACCTACGTCCCTTCCAGGCCAGGGTTCACCCACTGCCTGGAAGGGTGAGGGGCTCTTCTCAGGCACTTTCTCCCAGTGCAACACATCCCAAGGGAGGGGTCTGTCCTTGAGACCACACAGAAACCCCCTTCAAGACCCTCCACTAAGGACAATTTTCCATCCAACCACACAAGCAGGGGCTGGAAATACCTCTGTGAAGTGCTCTGGCCTTGAGGCTCCTTGGTTCAGGAGCGCTTCCACTGCCACCACCCTTCCCATCACTGAAGCCCCATTGGCACCCCACTGGGGGAGCCACACAGCAGCAGCAGCTTCAGCAAACGATGCTTCTGGACCGGAGCCAGCCCAGCCAAGTCCCTGAGACACTGGATAACACCTTGACAGGCGCTGAGCCCAACGAGAGGGTTGGAGAAAGCAGAGTCCAAACCTCAGCAACCACTGGGCGATGGGGCGAAGAAATACACGGCCAGGAGGATGAAGTAGACCATCACCAGCACCGTGCCTAGGGTAGACAGAGAAGGTTGGAGGAGGTTACTCCCTGGAGCAAGGTTGCTTTTAAGACCTTCTGGTGTGATCTGGAGTAGCCCCCTATAGAGGACTCTGATGGTCCTCTGCAAAAGTGTCAGAAGGGGTTTGAAACTCCCTCTTAAGGCTAAGAAGGGAGTGATCCCCATTGTAGCTGCTGCAGAATGGTACTTCTGGCACCTCCCAGATAGTCAACCAAGATGTTCAAGCCACCACATGCCAAGAGCTGCAGCAGGCAGGTGACCCCAGGAGCTCCCCCACCCCATCAGCATGGGGAAGGTGGGTACACCAAGTCCCACAGGGGCAGGCGGTCACCTTGGAAGTAGTCACATTTGCCATCCATGAAGATGTAGTTCATGAGCACTACGCTGAACATGCTGGCATAGACATGGAGGTCGCTGAAGACAAGCGTGAAGTTGGTTGGCTGCAAGAGAGAGGATTTTGTTACTGGAACAGGACAGGTTGGGGGTGACTGCTGGAAAAAAGCTCTGCAGAGAGGGACCTGGGAGTCCTGGTGGACAACAGGATGCCCATGAGCCAGCAATGTGCCCTGGTGGCCAAGAAGGCCAATGGCATCCTGGGGGGCATCAAGAGGAGCGTGGCCAGCAGGTGGAGGGAGGTCATCCTCCCCCTCTACTCTGCCCTGGGGAGGCCACAGCTGGACTCCTGTGTTCAGTTCTGGTCAGAGGACCTTCCAAATTCCACTGCTGAGATCAGAAATTCCCCATAGGGTCATCTTTTATGTTTACAAATACTTAAAGGGAGGATGCCGGGAGGAGGGGGCCAGGCTTTTTCAGTGATGGCCAGTGATCAGACAAGGGGGAATGGATAGAGACCCAAATATAGGAAGTTCCATCTGCACGTGAGGAGGAACTTCTTTCCTTTGAGGGTGGCAGAGCACTGGCACAGGCTGCCCAGAGAGGTGGTGGAGTCTGGAGACACTCCCAACCCGCCTGGATGCCATTCTGTGCGACCTGCTCTGGCAGGAGGGTTGGACCAGATGATCTCTAGAGGTCCCTGCCAACCCCTAACATTCTGCAATTCTGATTTTGGGTTTATGGCCAATCAGTGAGGACAGCCCCACACCGGTTGTGCTTGGGGACTTGCAGGTCACCCTTTAAGCTTCCTCTGCCACGTGTCCCTAGGGCAGAGGGCAGCATCAGCCAAGGTAGGAGACCTCTGATCCCACTTTTCCTTGCACAGAACAGAGGAGAGGAGACACTGAGGACAGTGGCTGTGCCCTTGCCATGTCTCAGAGCGCTGCATGTCCCCAACCCTGTCGTAGGAGATCACCCAGGGGCTGTTCTGGGGCTACTCACATAGAAGATGGTGAAGAGCACCAGGATGGGGATCTGGAGCATGCAGACCTGGACGGCGATGCAGTTCCCAATCTCGATGCTGGGGAGGACAGAGGACTTAAGAGCTGCCAAGCACCAGGTCTCCAGCAGCCCTTGGGTGGCTTAGCTTGTGGTGAGAAAACGCCCACTGTGGGGAACCAAACAATGCAGCCCAACCTGGTTCTAGCCCCATTTTTTGGCTGGCTTTAGGTCCTCTTGAGGGCAAGTTGGCAGGGATCTGACCAGCATGAACCTGGACAGCCCGTCACTGGCACTAAGACACAGCTATGGGACTGGGACCACACTGAAGGAGGACACCCCAAAAACTCATCCTTTGAGTCATCTCACCTCAAGCTCAGGTTGTTCTGCAGGGCAAACTGGATGCCATTGACAATCTCCGGCAGCTCAGGCACCATTGCCAGCACAGTGACACCGATGAAGTACTGCGGGGAAGAGCTGGCATCAGCACATGCACGTGGCTTGATCCTGACCACCTCCAAGCTGTGAGCAACCAAGCTCCTTGGTGCATGGAGCATCTCAGCAACTTTCCCTGACTTTTGGGGCTCAAGCCCACAGCCAGGGCAGGTTCCTGTCCCTGGAGAACAGCTCTTGGTTCCTGGGGTCACCCAAACCTGATTCACCACCATCCCCACGCTCACCTGTGAGATGGTGGAGTTGGTGAGGATGGGGCTGATGTGCTCCGTGGCCAGGTCAGCACAGGCTGACATGCAGAGGGTGGAGAGCAAGAGGATGACCAGGGCCCGCCAGCGAGACCAGTGGACCACAGCACTGTGGTGGTGACCAGGCACTGGGAAGGGAAGAATAGAGCCATGGTGGGACACCATGAGCAGTGAGAGCACCAGCCCTGCATCCAGGGCATCCTGCTGTTTGGGGACACTCACTGTGACAGTCGCTGATGTGGATGTCGTAGATGTGCGAGTGAGTTTTCAGGGTGAAGAAGAGGCCGATGAGGTAGGCAGCGGGGAGCAGGAGGGACACAGTGTACACCAGGGGTCTGTGGGACATGGGTGACACGTTCAGTACCACCAGGGTCTGGCATGGAGACCCCAGGGAGTCCCCTGCTCCATCTAGGGATGGAGGAGGTGGGGGTGCAGGATTGGAGCCCTTCAAGGGGGCAAAGAGGGGACCTGGGAGGGATGCAGGGCCACAGCCCAGCCCAGGAGGTGCCACCCACCATGGGGACAAGCCTGTCCCCACCCCAGCAGACACTCACTGGACGTGACTGTAGTAGAGGGTGCCATTGTTCTCCATCTGCAGAGAGAAAGCCTGTCAACGGGGATGCAGGGGACAAGGGACAGCCCCACTGCCACCACCAAGACCAGGAGCCAGGTGGGCTTGGAGCAGCCCCAAACCCCAGCAGTCGGAGGTCCATGTCCCCACTCACCAGGTCAAAGTGACAGTTGTGGCAGAGGTAGTGGCCCAGCGGGTTCTGGGTGACATTGTGGCACTCGCCACAGACCAGCTTCCCGTACACCTTGGAGAAGAGCGTTGGGGCAAAGACGCCTGTGGGGATGGAGAGATATGGGGTGGGCACCCACACTGGTAGGACACCCCCCCACCCCAAACCTGGGGACATCCCTGTCCCCAACTCACCTCCCACGGAGAGGAAGAGCAGGGCCGAGCTGACTCCCGCCGAGCGGCTGTTGAACCGTTGCTCCTGGTGCCGGATGCCCCCAATCACCATGCACAGACCCTTGGGGATGGAGAAACACCGCCCCCAAAAAAATCTCCCTCAGCCCTTTGCTCGCAGCATCCTCCCAGCCACTCGCAGAGACCGGGCGCCCTCATGCCACAAGTGTGCCACACCATGGCTCACCGGGACGAAGAGGACACAGCCCACCAGTGTCCCCGTCAACGCCGACTTGACGATCTCGGCATAGCAGCGGTTGCCCTCGCGCGAGCCCTTGATGAGGGCCGTGATGTAGAAGGTGAGCTCCGTGATGGAGCCGAACGTGGCGTTCACCACGGCTCCCACCGCAAAGTTGCTCTGGGCCGAGATGCTGGAGGAGAAAGGAGGGTGTCAGCAGGGCTGGCGTGTGTCCTCACCTTGCCACCAAGTGTCCCCTTCCCCATCATTGCTCACCTGGCAATGGCCATCCCAATGTAGTAGGAGAGGGGCATGATGGAGAGCAGGGCCAGCGTGAACTTGACAGGGGAACTGGTCAGGCGGTTGTGGCTGTCCACGTAGCCCAGCACCAGTGTAACCAGCACCAACGGCAGCAGGTCTGGGGTGGCCAGTCAAGGAGATGACCAAGGGGGAAGGGGTTTTGGGACCAGCTTCCCCCCCCCCATTCCCCTCCAGCCCACAAAAGGATACTGACAGCGAAGACGTTGATGCCGTCCACGGCATATTTGTAGTAGTAGGGGTTGACGGCGCGGTAGCAGCAGAGGATCACCTCCCCCTCCAGCGGCACCTCTGTCTGCAGAGGGACAAGCGGGTGACACCGCTCCAAGTGCCGCCCCCACCCCAAAAATCCACCCCGGAGCAGGGTGTGGGACCCTGGCACAAAGGCACCCACCATCCTCAGGCGCCGCACGAGCGCCCGCTCCGGGGGCAGCAGCAGGACGCGGGTGGCGGTGCGGGCGCTCAGCTTGGCCACGGGGATGAGGACGACGAGGAGCCACGCTGCGACGCACACGAGTCCATGGGCCAGCGCCAGCACTGGGTAGCCCAGGCACAGCCACGCCACGGCACCGACGCGCTGCTGCAAATTGGTAGTCACCTTTAGGAATCGCCCAGCCCAAGACACCCCCTGGTGCCATCCCCACTGTGATGGGGAGCTCCTGGGGTGCCCACGCCTGGACCGAGGGTGTCACTGTGTCCAGCGCAGGGCTCACCCAGTGTCCGGCATCTGCCCAGCACCACGGGCGCCAGCGGCACGGCGTGGGACCGCCGAGCAGGGCTGAGGTCTCTCCTGCACCGCTCGCCTCCGCGCCGGCCTCGCACGCACCCAGCGCCCGCTGGGATTTTGGGACCTGGGGGGACATGAGGGGTGGCGGGGTGAGGCATGGGGCAACGCCACCACCACCCCCGTAGGGTCCCAATTCAGGGCACGCCATTACCTCCACCTTCTGGATCACTTTCCCAAAGGGCCAGAGGAAATACCCAGCCAGGTCCCAGCAGAGCCGCCCTGCAGGGACACAAGCATCAGTTCTGTTGGGGACACACGTGTCCCCTCCAGCTACAGGGTCACTCTCCATGGAAGAGATACCCCAGGAGACCCCAGGACCCATTGATGCCATTTTGGGCTCAGCCAGGAGACCCATGGCTCACCCAGGGGTCCCAAATTTGGGACTCACCATAAGGAGCCCCCACAACAGTGACGAACATCACGGCAGCCACAAGGACATAGAGGAACGAGAGCCACCAGCCGAAGAGCAGCAAGTAGAGGACATTCCCACACGTCACCGTGGAGCCTGTGGGAGAGGAGGCACCCGATGGGACCGTTGTCACCTGCACTGTGCCAAATCCACGCTGCCACCGCACAGGGTGTCCCCAGGGCCACTCACCTCCAGAGCCCCGGATGACATTGAGGTCAGAGTAGAGTTCCTTGACGATCTCTGATCGGTCCTCCCAGGGCCGCGCCGTCACATGGCTTTTCCATTTCTTGAAGCCAAACTGCAGAGACATTTTGGGGTTTTTTTGGAGAGAGGAGAAAGAGAAGACACATTACAGGCACCCAGGAGCACCCATGGGTGCCCCCACCCAGGCCCTGGGCACCCACCTTATAATTGTTGGAGAGCTTGTTGGCCTCCACGACGTTTTCGGCTGTCAGGGTGGTTTTCACCACGCAGCTCTCGCAGACCTCATCCGAGTGCTGCTGGCAGCAGGACTGGGGGGACATGGCTGTGTGCAAGATGGTGGGGGTGTCAGGGGGTGTGGGACCCCCCCCTGCCTCTCCAGAGCCCCATGCCCAGCCCAGCCCACGGCCAACCTACCTGGGGGGACACGGGGACGGTGCAGGTGGCAGCCCAGGTCACTCAAATCACCCTGCACGTTGTTGATGGTGGCGCAGTGGCGGTCGCAGAGGGAACCCCGACGGTGGCTGTCGCTGTCACCCCGGGGCTCGGTGGCCTTGGGGACATCTGCGGGGGCGGGAGGAGTTGGAATCACACCGGGGCCGTATCCTGCCACAGGACACCCAGGTGCTGCTGCACCGAGATGTCACCCTGGTCCCCAAACCGGGGGGACACCCAGAGCCCCCAAAGTGGTACCCAGGCGATGCTCAGGAGGAGGGGACACCCCTGCGGGACCCCCCCGGTGCCCGGGATGAGGATAACACCCCGGTGGGACGCTCGGGGGGGATGGACCCCTCGGTGCCCGGGATGGCGGGACCCCCCGGTGCCCCCCCTTTTCCCCCCAGCTCACTCGGCGCATCCTGCGCGCAGCAGCAGCGGCGGCCAGGCTCCTCCTCGCTGGCCATGGCAGGGGCGACGGTGACGGTCCCGGGGGCGACGGTGTCGCTCCCTCCCGGGCGGCCGGTATTTAACGGGTGGTGCCGGGCATGCGCGGGGCGCGTCCCCCGGGAGCCGCCCCCCTTCCCACCGGGAGGGGCCGGGACCGATCCCTCCTCCCCCGGGGCTGGGATGCGCGGGGTGCGCAGGGACCGAGGGGCGCGGAATATGGGGATGCGCAGGGGCGGGGGTGCGCGGGGATGTGGAGTGCAGGGGGGGCGCGGG
>VZSF01010134.1:44803-64701 GCA_013398295.1 Chionis minor | reverse complement strand
AGAACGGGGAGAGGCGGGACATCGGGGTGCGCAGGGAGCAGGGTGCAGGGTGCAGCATGGTGCACGAGGACCGGGGTACGCAGGAACTTGGGGTGCACGAGGACCGGGGTACGTGGGAATTTGGGGTGCACAAGGACCGGGGTACGTGGGAATTTGGGGTGCACGAGGACTGGGGTGCACGGTGCGGCACGGCGCATGAGGACTGGGGTATGCGGGAATTTGGGGTCCACAAGGACTGGAGCACACGGGAATTTGGGGTGCACGGTGCAGCAGGGTGCACGAGGACTGGGGTATGTGGGAATTTGGGGTGCACGAGGACCGGGGTGCACAGTGCAGCACGGCGCATGAGGACTGAGGTACACAGGAATTTGGGGTGCATGAGGACCGGAGCACGCGGGAATTTGGGGTGCACGGTGTGGCAGGGTGCACGAGGAGCGGGGTATGTGGGAATTTGGGGTGCATGGGACCGGGGTGCATGGTGCAGCACGGTGCATGAGGACTAGGGCACGAAGAAATGTGGGGTGCACAAGGACTGGGGCACACGGGGATTTGGGGTGCACGGTGCAGCATTGAGCACAAGGACTGCGGCACAAAGGAATATAGGGTGCGCAGGGACCGGGGTGCATGGTGTGGCACAGCGCACGAGGACTCTGGTACGCAGGAATTTGGGGTGCGCGGTGCAGCATTGTGCACAAGGACCGGGGCACGCAGGAATTTGGGGTGCACAGGGACTGGGGTGCAGGGTGTGGCAGGGCGCACAAGGACCAGGGTACGTAGGAATTTGGGGTGCGTGGGAACCGGGGTGCACGGTGCGGCACGGTGCACGAGGACTGCGGTACACGGGAATTTGGGGTGCTTGAGGACCAGGGCACATGGGAATTTGGGGTGCGTGGGGACTGGGGTGCACGGTGTGACACAGCACACAAGGGCTGAGGTATGCGGGAATTTGCGGTCCACGAGGACCGGAGCACGTGGGAATTTGGGGTGCGCGGGGGCTGGGGTGCACGGTGCGGCATGGTGCACGAAGACCGGGGTACGTGGGAATTTGGGGTGCACAGGGACCGGGGCATATGGGAATTTGGGGTGCATGGTGCAGCAGGGTGCACGAGGACCAGGGTACTTGGCAATTTGGGGTGCACGAGGACCGAAGTACACAGGAATTTGGGGTGCGCGGGGACCAGGGTGCATGGTACGGCAGGGCACATGAGGACTGGGGTACACAGGAATTTGGGGTGCACGAGGACCGGGGCACATGGGAATTTGGGGTGCACAGTGCAGCAGGGTGCACGAGGACGAGGATACGTGGCAATTTGGGGTGCACGGGACCAGGGTGCATAGTGTGGCACAGCGCATGAGGACTGTGGTACGCAGGAATTTGGGGTGCATGAGGATTGGGGTACGTGAGAATTTGGGGTGCATGGGACCAGGCTGCACGGTGCAGCACGGCGCTCGAGGACCAGGGCACACGGGAATTTGGAGTGCACAGGGACCGGGGTGCACGGTGCGGCATGCCACATGAGGACCAGGGCATGCAGGAATTTGGGGTGCATGGTGCAGCAGGGTGCACGAGGACTTGGGTACGTGGGAATTTGGGGTGCACGAGGACTGGGGTACATAGGAATTTGGGGTGCGTGGGACCGGGGTGCACGGTGCAGCACGGCACACGAGGACTGGGGCACACAGGAATTTGGGGTGCATGGGGACCAGGGTGCACGGTGCGGCACAGCACACGAGGACTGCGGTACGCAGGAATTTGGGGTACGTGAGGACTGGGGACATGAGAATTTGGGGTGCATGGGACCGGGGTGCACGGGACTGGGGTGCATGGTGCAGCACGGCACACGAGGACCAGGGTACGTGGGAATTTGGGGTGCACAAGGACCGGGGTACATGGTGCGGCATGGCGCACGAGGACTGTGGTACGTGGGAATTTGGGCTGCACGAGGACCAGGGTACATGGGAATTTGGGGTGCATGGGACCAGGGTGCACGGTGTGGCAGGGTGCACAAGGACTGGGGTATGTAGGAATTTGGGGTGCGCGAGGCCCGGGGTACACGGTGTGGCACAGCGCATGAGGACTGCAGGACGTGGGAATTTGGGGTGCACGAGGACTGGGGTACGTGAGAATTTGGGGTGCATGGGACCAGAGCGCACAGTGCAGCATGGCGCTCGAGGACCGGGGTACGTGGGAATTTGGGGTGCACGAGAACCAGGGTACATGGGAATTTGGGGTGCACGGGACCGGGGTGCACAGTGTGGCACGGCGCACGAGGACTGTGGGACATGGGAATTTGGGGTGCACGGGACCGGGGTGCACAGTGTGGCACGGCGCACGAGGACTGTGGGACATGGGAATTTGGGGTGCACAAGGACCGGGGCACACAGGAATTTGGGGTGCGTGGGGACTGGGGTGCACAGTGCGGCAGGGTGCAGAAGGCTCGGGAGGATGGAAACTGGGGTGCAGGAGAAGCTGGGGCGCACGGTTGATCCGGGTGGACAGTGGACTGGGATACGCAGGGAGCACGACGTGTGGTTTCTCGGGGTTCAGAGCACACGGTATTATCGGGGTGCAGAGGGAGCTGGGCCGCACGTGGAAGAGGTTGCGCAGGATCCTGGGGGTGTGCAGGGACACGTGGAGCTTCCAGGGCTGCAGGAGCCCAGTGCCCCCCTGAGGGTGCCCTGCGGGATGGGCTCTTTTTGAGAAACACCCATTTTTTTGGTCAAAAAAAGAAAATTTCTGCACTTCAAGAGCCTTTAGCACCCGAGTAAGAGAGTTGGGCGGCCCCGCTCTGCCCTCGGAGTGCAAGATTCGGGGTAAAGCTCGGCTAAACCCCGTTCTTGAGAATCCCTCCCCAGCACAGCGATGGATTTAGGGAAGCCGAATCCCAGGAAAAACACAACATTTGATAAAAGAAACTCATTTAATATGGGAACCAAACGAGCCGTTTTGTTATCAATCCCTCGGAAAAACCCGGCGCCTCCCAGAATCCCAGGAACAGTCAGTTCACACCAAAAAAAAAAAAAAATAATCGCAGATTCCCTCCCGCAGAGATAAAAAGCAAGTACAAATTCCTCTTTTCCCTCCCGTCGGCGCGCGCCCGAGGCCGGCAGTAAAAAATCCAGTACAAAAATACGGTGTTGTAGGAAAACACGTGGTGTTCCCGCCCCCGGCAACAAGCCAGTGTAATTCTCACATTTTCTATGTGCAAATGGGGGGGTTTTTGGCAGTTTTCAGAAGGGAACAAGGCAACACCCCCAGCTTCAGCTGACAAAGATCTTCAGCATCTCCGGGTGAATTCTTACCCCCCTTTACAAAAATAACTACTAAAAGTAACCATATACACTTCTAAAAAGCTCTTTTGTCCGAATTTATAACAGATTCTTCACAAACCCCCCCCCCCCCACCCCAATATAAAAAGTCTTTTGGTAAATATTGAACAACCCCTTCTTTGATACAAATCCAAGTGGTTTCCCCCCCCTCCAAAAAAAAGGTAAATCCCCAAAAGTGGGGACTTCAAAAAGGCCGTGGGTTTATAGAGCCTGGTCCCCCGCCGAGGTGCTGAAGCCACGTGCCAGTCCCTAAAGCTCCCAAAACCAGAGGTCACCAGCCCAAAAAAGGCTGATGGGAGCTGTAAAAATAAATTAAGAAGCAAAGGTGGGGTAGCGCTGCGGTGGCACTGAAGGCACCCCGTATTTCTGAGGTTGCAAGACTGCTCAAGTCGGATGGCACGCTTGTTTTGGGAAAAGAGGGGGAAAGAAAACAAGAAAGAAAACAAGAAAGAAAACAAGAAAGAAAACAAGAAAGAAAACAAGAAAGAAAACAAGAAAGAAAACAAGAAAGAAAACAAGAAAGAAAACAAGAAAGAAAACAAGAAAGAAAACAAGAAAGAAAACAAGAAAGAAAACAAGAAAGAAAACAAGAAAGAAAACAAGAAAGAAAACAAGAAAGAAAACAAGAAAGAAAACAAGAAAGAAAACAAGAAAGAAAACAAGAAAGAAAACAAGAAAGAAAACAAGAAAGAAAACAAGAAAGAAAACAAGAAAGAAAACAAGAAAGAAAACGCAAAAAAAAAGAAAAAAAAAAGAAAAAAGAACCTTATTCACCGGAACCAGCGAGTCAAACACGGTTCTCTCTTCCCGTCCCAGCGCAGACGCACCCCGTGGGCTCAGGGAACCCCCTCAGACCAACAGCCGGGGATAAGAAAAATAAATAATGTTTTTCTTTGTGTTCGTAATAAAAGGAACCAAAACGAGCCTAAACGTTACAACTCGGCATTTCTTGCGCCCATCCAGAATTTCTCGGGATCCTGAAGGTGGCCGAATTGCTGTATCTTGGCTCGCTCGTGGCCGGGCACCGTGCTGGGGGGTTGTAGCCGAGTCCCCGCGTCGTTTAAGCGGTGATGGCACCGACGGACACAGGAAACGGGAACAGCAAAAGGCTTTAAAAACGGGATTCTTTCGGGTGAGGAGCCGGGAAGAGAAACCCTCCCTGGCGTTCATACGCGGGAGCGTTTTGACAACAAAATGTTTGAAATAACACTTTCAAACCTGCACGGGAATTACGAACGCGTCCCCTCGGCCCACAAAGAGCTTAAATTCTCCCTTTTCGTAGTAAGTCTGTGTTTAAGTCGACACGGGAACGCCGCCGCGCGGTTCGTCTCACCGGAGGAGCGTGGTTCCCCTGAACCGGCATCCCGCCGGAGATGTTAGTCTCCAAAAATCCACAGAACGTTGACTCCCGATAAACCAAGATTTACACGCCTGCAAAACCCAAAAGTTACCATAAATAAAGTAAATTAAAGCGCCCATTTACAACATTAAACAAAAAATTATCACTCCAGCACGTCAGCGTTTTAACACGCAGGCGGGTGTCGTGCTTTGCCGGGAACCGGATGTGGCTCTTCCAGAACGAAGGGGAATCTGGACACGGCTTTTCTTGCGCACACATGTAAGATTTATCTGATTTCACAAAAAAGCTGCTGTTGTTTCAAGCAAGATGATTTTAATACCACTAATCACAGAATCACAGAATGGTTTGGGTGGGAAGGGACCTTAAAGATCATCTAGTTCCAACCCCCCTGCTCTGGGGGGACACCTCCCACTAGACCTGGCTGCTCCCAGCCCCGGCCAACCTGGCCTGGAATGTTTCCAGGGATGGGGCAGCCACAGCTTCCCTGGGAAACCCTGGCCAGGGGCTCCCCACCCTCACAGCCAGGAATTTCTTCCCAGTATCTCATTGAAATCTCCCCTCTTCCAGTGTAAAACCATCACCCCCCGTCCCGTGGCTCCACTCCCTGATCCCGAGTCCCTCCCCAGCTTTCCTGGAGCCCCTTTCAGACCCTGGCAGGGGCTGGAAGGTCTCCCCGCAGCCTTCTCTTCTCCCGCCTGAACCCCCCCAGCTCTCCCAGCCTGTCCTCCCAGCAGAGGGGCTCCAGCCCTCCCAGCATCTCCGGGGCCTCCTCCGGCCCCGCTCCAACAGCTCCGTGTCCTTCTGCTGTTGGGACTCCCGGAGCTGGACCCAGGATTGCAGGGGGGGTCTCCCCCGAGCGGAGCAGAGGGGCAGAATCCGCCCCCGGCCCTGCTGCCCCCGCTGTGGGGATGCAGCCCCGGGGGCGGGGGGGTTCTGGGTGCCAGCGCACGGTGCCGGCTCCTGGTGAGCTTCTCCCCCCCAACACCCCCAATCCCTCTCCTCAGGGCCGCTCTCCAGCCGTTCTCCGCCCGGCCGGGATTTGTGCTTGGGATCGCCCCGGCCCACGGGCAGGACCTCAGTATCATCCCGCTGCAGCGATTTCAGTTTGATGCGCCTCCAGACGAGGTGCTTTGAGAGAGGACGCTCCGTTCACAACTGCTACGCGGTGCGATAATGCCCAATGTCAGGCACTTACCCCAACATCCCGGATTCTTTTGTTTTTATGATGTACAGAAACATAAGCAAGGTGTGGAACATGTTGTTTCTGCCCTGAATCCACAGAAAGAGAAAAGAACTTAGAAATCAAGTCATTAACGAGAAATCACAGCACTATTTCAGGTAGAATAAGCGACCATAAAGACATCGTGCAATGGCACGATGGTTGTTGGGCTTTTTGCCTTAATTCTTCACTTTTTTCAGTTAGGTAAATACCAGAAAAAGACCAGATGTGGGTTTTGGCCAGATTATCATCTCCAAATACTTTTAATTGCCGGAGCTTTTCAGAAAGTGCAGATCCAGCAACAACCAGGGATGGATAGAAAATGAAAATTCACAGGAGAATTGCGCCGTTTTGAGGCTGGAAGCTCCCCGCCAGAATTCTTAGGGATAAGCACTGGGCTTGGTGGCCTTAAGGGGTGACAACGTACATCAGGGATTACATGACTTGGTATTTTAAAATAAATAGACATAAAATAAACAAGAGGGAGCTGCTACCTAGGTACTTGCATATCTTAAATAGATATTAAAGCTATTATTTAGCAGCAGACTAAGTAGCACATCACGGTCAAAGACCAAGCTCATGCTTACTTCCTGCACTGGGCCAGCCTGCGCATAAATAGTCAATAAAGGCGGCTGGTTCCGGAAAAAAAATCCCCCAAATCAGCCCCATCAAGGATTTCCTGGCAGCAGGAGAACATCACCACCACCACCACCACCAGTGTACCTTGGGCAGGTTGTAGACGTGGCGCTGGTAGATCAGCTCGTAGTGGGGTGGATTGATGCTGCTCTGGTAGATGCAAAAGACGTTTTCGTTGGAAGTGTCTGCGAAGGAAAAGTTTAAAAGACGACGGGGGTTTCAAGGGTGCTGTGACGCAATGCAAGAGGCAAAAGAAGAGCTGGATGGGAGCGCCAGTACCTGGTTTATCCGGTGTCTGAATGAAGTGTTGGGAAGTGAAGGTTTTGCCGTCGGGATACTTGGGGTGAGGTGGCAGCCTGGAGTCGAGGTAAGTGCAGAACACGTGCATAATGATCTGGGCAAATTAAAATAAATCTCACTTTAGCATCCTTAAGAATATAGCAGCTTTCTTGCCACCAACTCAGGCATTAGTATTTGATAGTCTGTGGTCGCAACATTGACTTAACCTCTATTTTTAGGACCCCAAGGCAACTCAATGCTTAAAGGAGAGATTTCGGTGGTCCAGGGGCGAAGGCAAGTTTATTTTTTCCAGTAAGTTAAACAACGTCGGTCGCAGCGCGATAAACGGATGCCGCACGTCAGGACCTCAGCTCACGCACAAGCGACTTTATCCTGGCATCCTGCAGAATTTGGCAAAGTCACAGATCGTATTTAGCGTATTCGGGCCACAAAGTCCAAGCGTTCTGATTTAGCGATGGGTTCTGTACGAGCTGTGGGGATTTGGCCGAGAAGGGCAGGCAAAAATCAAATTACAGCTTTGCCGACGCTACACCTATCGAGTACATTTCTCCTTTCTCCTCACAAAAGGCAAATTAAAAATCACTGGAAGAAACCTGAGCTGGCCACGAATCTTGTTAAGAATGCCAAAATTTTGAAATCAAGTCCTAGAACAAGTATCCAGAAAACCACACCGCAGCCTGCTGTGTGTGTTTTAACCCTTCCTAGAGAGCTCTCAGCGTTTCACGGGGGCAATGTCACCAAATTAGCTGCAATCTGATACTTTCTGTATTCACTATATAGAACAGACAAAAGAAAAGAGTTTCTCTGGGTTAAATGCCAAAAATATCAGGAAGTCTGGGAGATGCACCTTGGAAATCACAGCTTTGTTAATCACCTGCAGCAAAAATACAAAACTGTGGTTTGCTTTTTTTTTTTTTTAAATAATACTTGTCTTGACTAAGTTAATGTCAAACCTTCACAGCAAGTGTTTATTTTAATTTCTTATCTGGGGATTTCTTTCCCAGAATTCTTAAAAGTTTAATATACTGCTGAACACCACCTCTTCCAGCGGGTTTTGATAAAAGACTGAATTCCAGGATTCTACTCTGGAATTCAGAGTGGAATTCTCTACTCTGTCTCGTGATCTTTAAACACCTGCTGCCTGTCCAGACACGAAGAGCCACTCCACGGCCAGTCACAACCAAATATCGAATCATCTTCACAAACAGAAAATCAAATCCTATTTCAAGACTGATTCCGTAGAACTTCAGTTTCCAGCAACTGAATCTCATTATAGCTTTGTCAGCAAAGTTGGGAAGCTCTGACATTTGGATCTCCTGGTTTTTATTCTCTCAAATAACCGCAAATCTCTTTACAATGGGGAAAAAAAAAATCAAAAAAAATCACCCTAACTCTACTTTCAGATAGAGTTCAACAGAAGACTCACACTGCAAAGCCTGTTTTCCACTCCCTCATTTCTTCTGTGCTCTTCCTTTGAATTATTTTCATTACCTCCACTGAATTTTCAAGCCATTGTTTTACACTGAGGTGCTGTTTCTCCTGACATTCAGACTAAGGGACTAAGCACCACTACAAGTCTTCTCTCAAGTGCAACATCTTCAGATTTCTCATAAAATATTACCAAATTAAATAGCAGCTGTGCCACTCAATCTGCATTTTTTCCCCCCTCTGTTCATTATAGCAAAGGAAAACGAGGTGAAAGGTTTTCCTTGAGTTGGACATTGTTTGTTAAGGCAGACATTTGGGTTTTGTAAAATATATCAAGAGAACTGCCCTGACAAGATCCCCATCAGCCAGGCTGCGCTCCGACATTACCTGACAGACATTCCAGAGGAATCTAAGTAAAACCCTGGCCTAAGACTAAGATATGCAATTGCATTTTTGGCCATCTACACAACGCCCAATCCCATTTGCATTATTCCCCATGGAATCTCACCGACTACAATGGGATTATCGGTGTAAGTGATACAAACAGGATTTTACCGTGTTCCTCAAAAGACTTACTGGCCACTCCCTCCAAAACCTACGCTGAAAGGCAACCCGCTTCAGCCTGTCGTATCAAGATGCCTTCGAAAACTTACAGAGGAGTCGGTGGGCAAGTCGGTGTCCCACTTGCGGCCCTTGAAATCCCCTCCTCTGTTCCATCGGAACGAGCTCATGCATCCTCCCTGAGAAAGCTCTGAAAGCAACAAGATTTATTCAGTTACCAGGGGTTGAAAGTGTATGAAAGCAGTATTTTATGCTAGTTTTAGGGGCTTCATACATGTTTCCGGTGTATAAAATGGAGAAAGTGTAGCTAATGGAATGCTTGCAAAGATAATAATACGGGGAGATAAATTTACAGGATAATTTTTATTTTTAGTTAATGAAGATTGCACCCTGAGCACACAGGAGGGAAATGAGAAATAAAGCTTTCAAAAACATTCCTGAAGTTACATCCAAGTCCTGCATCATGACATCACTATAAAAAGCAAAAGTTGCGAAGAAACATCTCTCCTGCTTAGAAGCAGCTCTCATCGCTGCTGTGACTCCTCAAACTTCTCCATTGCAGGAAGGTCTGATGCCACCAACGCTTGACCGTGGTAATAGCAGTGTTTAAAAGTAAGCACGGTGATACCACCTACCTTTGATCCTTTCGACCAAATACTCCTGGTTTGGGGTAAGATCCAAATACTGCACTATCGTGTTCAGAGTTGGAATAAGCGGAGCTTTAACGAGCGCTGCCTGCTTCAGGCTGCTGATGCTGGCTTCTGCAACACAAGGAGAGCCAGCACAGGTCAGCTGCGGCCACCACGGAACTCCAAACAACCTCCCTCACCGGGCGCCACTACAAATACTATTTACGACACCAAATTAGGTGGGAGTGTTGATCTCCTGGAGGGCAGGAAGGCTCTGCAGAGGGATCTGGACAGGCTGGAGCGATGGGCTGAGGCCAATGGGATGAGGTTCCACAAGGCCAAGTGCCGGGTCCTGCACTTGGGTCACAACAACCCCAGGCAGCGCTACAGGCTTGGGGAGGAGCAGCTGGAAACTGCCTGGGGGAAAAGGATCTGGGGGTCCTGGTGGACAGTGGGCTGAACATGAGCCAGCGTGTGCCCAGGTGGCCAAGAAGGCCAATGGCATCTTGGCCTGGATCAGGAATAGCGTGGCCAGCAGGAGCAGGGAAGCGATGGTGCCCCTGTGCTCAGCACTGGTGAGGCCGCGGCTTGAGTGCTGTGTTCAGTTTTGGGCACCGCAGTATCGGAGAGACATTGAGGGGCTGGAGCGTGTCCAGAGAAGGGCAACGGAGCTGGTGAAGGGTCTGGAGAACAAGTCTCATGAGGAGCGGCTGAGGGAGTTGGGATTGTTTAGCCTGGTGGGGTCAGTCTCTTCTCCCAAGGAACAAGCGACAGGACAAGAGGAAATGGCCTCAAGTTGTGCCAGGGGAGGTTTAGGTTGGATATTAGGAGAAACTTCTTTACCAAAAGGGTTCTCAAGCATTGGAACAGGCTGCCCAGGGAGGTGCTAGAATCGCCGCCCCTGGAGGTATTTAAAAGCCGGGCAGACGTGGTGCTGAGGGACATGGTTTAGGGGTAGTTTTGGCATAGGTTTAAGGTTGGACTTGATGATCTTGAAGGTCTCTTCCAACCCAAGTGATCTGTGATTCTAAAGAGCTCTCCTTTGTGGTGCCCCATTTAACGTCCCAGAAACATTTAACATGTGAAACCACCCCAAACACTCATTTCAATTCCAAGGAAGGAGCAAACATCTGCTTTAAATCACAGAATACAAAAGCTACAAGGAACCAACATCTACTTCAATGAGCAGAGGGAGAGTAACGAGGTGGGGACGAGGCCAGCATCGCAGGCACCACAACGGATGCAACTCTCGAGACACTACAACAAACAGCCCACAAAAGGTGGATTTAATCAAAATGCAGCACATCAAATCCACTTCTTGGTTAGGAGGACAAAAAACTGAAGCGAGAAGCGGTTCCTTCAGTTTTGTATCGTGACATGAAAACCGGAAGACTCCAGTTCATTAGAATTTAAGAAAATAGTTCTTTCAGAAAGCACCCGACTTGATGGAAGAGTTTGCAGAAGCACATAGGACTGGAGACACTGAGAGTTTACAGCACATCTATCCTTGAAATCTTTTCCGACAGTTCAATATGCAATAATCAATGATAATTTGAGCCTGTAATTCCCCAGCTGTAAGTTAAGGGAAGGAAAAAAAAACCCCGAGGCTTATGAATTTTATATAAGACGAGCAACAGTGTGACTTCATCAGTATTTCCAGAAGTCTTATGAAGAACCGTACCAGCTTAATGAAATGCATGAAATGGAACGAAGACCGCACCAAAACAGAGCGGAAATAGAAAGGTAATATTTAACGTAACATCTGTCCAATGCCCCAGCTACGGAGCGGCCGGCCCTCTGTTAATCACCACCGAGAACCCCAAAGCCTCATCCCTACCTCCGATCTGCAATTCCGGACACCCCATTCTCCTCAGCTGAGTGCTCACAGACTCGACCTCTTGGACAAGTGGCACGAGAATCGTCTCATTAATCCACTAGGAAAGAAAAATGAAAATTCAAGAGGTCAGAAGCAACAAAAATGTTAGAAAAAAAATCCCAACGTTTAGCTTACATCCTCCTAATTATCACCACTGCAATCACGAAGAAGCTTAACTGAAACACTGAAGCCAACCAAGGAGGAAAGTAATTAAATTAGAATATCAAGTTAGGCAGAGTTTAAATGACTCTCATACCTTCTAAAAGGCCAGAAAATTCAATGTGAAGGAGTCAGGAAAACAAATCTCCAGAAAGCATCAGATAAAGCTTTCCTGAACAATGAGGAAAGGGGCGTTACGAAGCACAGCCCTCCCTCCATAAAGATAATTTATACTTTGATGGGTCCGCTCCCTCTCACATTTGTTTCAGGAAATCAAGGAGCTGATAAAACCTACATGTGGGATTTGTACGTGACAGGCTTTGGGAACCGAAGCAGGCTGGCCCTAGGTTCACGAACAGACGCTCAGGAATCTGGTGCGGATCTCACACTAATCTTTGCTTTTCCCCAATCTTATTACTTAAAAAAAATAACCCCAAACCACACAAGCAAAATTACATGCCTGAGAGTTGCTATGACTGAAGGGGTAATTCAAAGTTAGATTGACTAATTATTTTGCCACTGTGTGCAACTAAGTCTCCTCTGCTACAGCAATTCCTATTGATAAGACCAAAGTTCTTATTTTTGCTTTTGATCGCGCTGCTCAGAAATTCGAAATCAACCTCTTGGTTGGAATTTTCCATGCTTTGAGCCCAGAAGAAGGAGTGAGAAATACGGCAGAAATACCAATTTAGCAATCCCAGTTGCAGCAAGGAAAATCAAATCTTGTCATACCCGAGATGCTTTGGTTTGTCATTCAAAGGTGGATGAACTTTACAACTGTGAAGTTTTCAGAACATAAAACATCGCTGTCAGGTTGAAAACACATATCCGTAAGTCCTTTCTTAAAGCATGCCGTGTTTTTATCTCTGTGTGCCAGCCCACCCCCATCCTCAAACAGACACCGCAATTCTTCCCACCTCCTTCAGCGTACAGGGGACACAGGGGTGATCTGCCACTCTGCTGTGTTTGTTCTTAAAAAAGGAGACAGTCCTTAGGGACAGGACTTACGTTTCTGAACTTGGCGGTCCAGGAATCCATGTGATCAAGGAGCTGTCGGTTCATTGTCACCCGTGCCCAAACCTATGGAAAGGTTTACCAAGTACAGAGAAGAACTTAACAGAATGCTGAGTTTTTAGGGTCTATAAACAACTTCTGATACTAACTACAGCGCTTAATTCAAACTGCATTTTCCCCAAAATTCTGATTTTGCTGCCGGCTGTATCATGTGACTTCTACAGCAACTTCACATACGACACTCCCCTTGTCCATTCGCGGTACAATCATCCTGGATGAGCCCAAATCCAGTTTTAAGCTCTCTGATCTATTAGGATAAAATTGGTCGGAATCGCAGCATTAAGAGGTATTTGAATGGGAAGCTTCCTTAGGTTAACGTAGGAAATAAAGGAAATTGATCAGATTTAATTGAAGCAATGTGAATTGTATTCCTTTGCATCAGATTTCTTTCAGATGCCAGCGCAAAGGCTTCATGCTTTATATCCTTCAACTTTTGTGTCACACACGCGCTATCCAGAGTACACCTTGCTCTCTAATGGAAAAATCATTTTCCAGCTAAAATTCAGCATTTGAGAAGTCATACAGTGAAGCTGTATGAAGATTGTTAAATGCTAGAGGATTTCTCTCGCCAAGATTTTTTATACAGCTCAAATCCAAACCTTTACAGAAAGCTGTACATTTGAGAGGCCCATTTCTCCCTCTTGGCCACCTTGCTGCCGAATTTACCTCTTCTGCAGCCTGTTTGGAGCTCAGATCAGCATCGTCCTTGTGCGCTGATGGAGCCTGGGACCTGCAAGCCGGCTGATACTGGAATTTTCTCAGCATCTGTGCATTGTCTGCCATGGAGCGGCTGTAGTTCCAAAAAGTTGGGCTGCTGGAAGGAGAGCTGGAATCCGAACTTCCTGAAACGATTCATTCATTCAACAGTCACGTACAATCATTGCCAGGTAATTCTGGCAACAACAGTACAGGCAATACGTCTGTGTGTTACGGCTTTGACAAGAGATGCGAACTGCCACGAATGTCAGTCTGCATAAACACAGATTTCACCCCTATCTTGATTGTCTTTATGCAGGACAAAAAACTGCCTGCAGATAATTCAGATAATCAATGCGAAATGCCTTCTCCACACGACATCCCTCTCATTAAGGTGATAAAGCCCATCATCTTATCCTGGTCAGCCAACCACGGTACAGAGATAATCTATCAGCACACGTTTCCACGTGCTGCAACAGCAGCGTAGATCCCACGCAAAGCAATACTTTGGAGGAAAACTTCCCCAAGCTCCTAAGCCATGAAGACGTGTAGAAACAATCATGTTCTACCTCATGTCCTATTACCCAGTAGAAGAGTAAACTGGTCAGCAGCTGCTTTTACCAAGGTCCCAGGTGATTTAGGTGAGTTAGGTTCTATTTACTAATACAAGTACGCTGGAATCTTTTGCAACTTTTCTCATCTACAAAAGCCAATCTCGAATAAAACCAACGCCTTCTCCTCACCAAGCTTTTCCGATCAAATCAGTTTGTTTATTTACCCAGTTGAACTCTGTACTGTTTCTCCTCTTCATTTCGAAGGAAGGTGTCCAGCGACTTGAGGTCCGTCATATAGTCTTCTTTGCCAGTAGGAGAATTATAGGGAATGGGTGAAGAGCGGTAACGAGACCTGAGCCCGCTGCTTTCCACTGGTCCGATACTCGTGGGGTATGGCGACCCACTGGGAGAGGGGCTGAAGCTGGAGACCTTGGGCGAATAAAAACAAACGGTTGCGTCATTTGAGGAAGACCGAATCCCACCTTGATTTCTAAATGACATGAATATAAAAGACTCTCGGTTGGGGTTTGGGTCGGTTTTATTTTTCTCCTTTGTATTTACATTTTAGTTTCTTATTTTTGCTTTGCTCCGAAACAAACTAGCCACTCTAAAACAAATGAAGTGACGCTGGGGAAAAAGGACAAATCGTGATACGACCAATTTTGAGGCAGCAATGTGCCCTGGTGCCCAAGAAGGCCAGTGGCACCCTGGGGGGCATCAGGAGGAGTGTGGCCAGCAGGTTGGGGGGGGTCATCCTCCCCCTCTGCTCTGCCCTGGGGAGGGGCAGCTGGAGGACTGGGTCCAGTTCTGGGCTCCCCAGTTCAAGGACAGGGAACTGCTGGAGAGGATGCAGCAAAGGGCTACGAAGATGATGAGGGGGCTGAAGCATCTTTCTGATGAGGAAAGGCTGAGGGAGTTGGGGCTTTTTAATCTGGAGAAGAGCAGACTGAGGGAGGATCTCACAAATGTCTACAAATACTTAAAGGGAGGGTGCCGGGAGGAGGGGGCCAGGCTTTTTTCAGTGGTGCCCAGTAATAGGACAAGGGACAATGGGTAGACACTCAAATATAGGAAGTTCCATCTGAAAATGAGGAGGAACTTCCTTCCTTTGAGGGTGGCAGAGCCCTGGCACAGGCTGCCCAGAGAGGTGGTGGAGTCTCTGACTCTGGAGACATTCCCAACCCACCTGGACATCATCCTGTGCCACCTGCTGTAGGTGGACCTGCTCTGGCAGGGGGCTGGACTAGATGATCTCCAGAGGTCCCTGCCAACCCCTGACATTCTGCAATTCTATGAAATTTTACTTTGCAAAAGGAGCAAACACAGATATACACAACTCTCCATTGCCTGCTCCTCTTCTGCAATGGCACAGAGCACAACACAAGGACCAAACTGGACCCTCAGGAGCTGTCTTGGTTGTTACCTTACTGTAGCTGCTGCTGGGTGAGTAGGTTACAGCACTGCCGTAAGAAGCGCTGTTGCTTGACAGAGCCTGCAGCTGGGGGCTGTACCCTGCGATACAACCGGTAGTAAACTTTGGACTGGCACTGGGGGAGCGGGACGGGCTGTAACTCAGCACACTCTGACCCTGGATCGGAGGAGAAGGCGTGGAAGATGGGACTTTCTTTGCTGCCAGCTCACGCGGTGGAGTCGTTTGTACCGCTGCAATCGGGAAAAACAGAATTAGCACTGTGGATGCAGGAGCCCCAAACTCCCCTCCCCCATTTCAACGCGCAACAAAACGCATACACAACCCCATCTCCAGGCAATTTTATAAAGACACTAGAAGGGACACCAGAAAAACCCGGCCCCTACAATACTCGGCAGTTAATCCACTGACAGGAAAAAAAGAAAAGACCGAGACATACAACCACAACCCAGTGCAAAACCTACAGCTTCAGATTTCGGTTTGGTGTTACCAGGCACCTTGCATAACCCCAGGGGCTTCTCTAACCTATTGCATCAGCTGCTCTGCCTGCCTACTTTATCCATCTTTAGCACACTGAATGTCTTAATTTCTCTGTGCAAATAAACATGAGATCCTTGAACTCTGGTGACACAGCATGACTCCTGTCTGCTTCCCATTTTCCAGGGGCAGACTAGCAATGTGTAACACTACTCTGCTGGCTTTTGGTTTATTTACCTTGCCAGGTTTTACTGTATGTTAAATCTTTGCTATGACGTTTAAGAGCTTTCTGAGCGACGGCTCTCTGGGCTGGCGTTTTCAGACTTCACATGAAGGTCTGTCTGTCTCTCTAATTTGGTTCTCGATAGCCAGCGTGACATTAGTAGGATATCAAAACTAAACGTAAACCTGCACTCTCTGCCTTGCTCCTAGTCCCACGTACAGGTTACAAACTCCTTGTCCAGCCTCACAATGTTTGTGCCTCTCACCGCCCTTCAGCAGCCGCTGTCATCCCGTCCTTTTTCACCGTGTGTGTTTGTTTCCCCTCCGGTTCTCCCCACAAACACCAAATTACCACTCGATGTTGTGAATTTTAATAACGCCGCAGGTAATTGAGTTTACCGCTCATGTCAGATGAGGTAATTCAGAACTCACTTCACTAAAGAACACTGCCACTGAGAAAGATACCGCCTCAAAACAAACAAAAAAGTATTAAAAAGCTCGACAGAGATATTTATGACACCCACCTGCATTCTGCAATCCCAGCAGGGTCTGCTGGCCGGGACTCATGACCAAGTTCGTTGGCGCCACCGTGTATTTGAAGTACATCCAGAAATCAAATAAGGCATTCAGGCTGAACAGAGACGCAAGTGCAAGTTCTAGAAGAAACACAAAAGTTTTTACCATAGCTTGAGCATGTGGAATAACAGAAATATATTATTTGCAAAAATAGGCATATGCCCATCAAAAATACGTCATTATTAGTGCTATCAGTAAGTACCAATATGGGGAAATATCTAAGATTTCTTCACCTTCTTATGCAAGAACCACAGAGATAATTTTCCTTGCTATACTGAGACTAATTTATATCACTAAAATTGATTTTTAAAAAATGGATAGTTATTTTCTAAAAAGGACACAAACAACCACAATGAAGTTTCACAGTATTTCTCAAAAATCATCCTCCATCAAATCACCTGTCTCTCATCTCATGATTTTTCTCCCCCTCTTGCTTCATCCTCTACTAGTAGATACAGTTAGCTTAGAGTCGACTCATCTGGAACAAACTTTAATTAGTGTGAAACACCACCCATGCTCACACAATACAACTCAGTAGTAAAATCCACAGTGTTCTCTGTACATTAACCAGTTTTAATGCACCAAACACATTCTTCATGCCCTTTCACGATATACCTAAGCAAGCTAACGCTCCTCACCTGTCACTAAAAAGAATGAAATTCCAACAGTTTCAAGGGAGATAAGAGAAAGTAAAACAAAGTTTTGGATTACATTTTAAAAAAAAAAAAAAGCTCACTTAAAAATGACCACCACAGCAATAAAACAAGTGAAAAAAAGAAAAGAACCCTGAAAATTAATTGAAATGCTGCAGCGACTCACCAATATACCAGAGTGGCCAGTACGTGATGTTGTAATATGAGCTTATGAGTTTTCCAGTCCTGAAAAGAAAAACCAGAAGTTATTTTGCAACTATTCGGTCCCAAGAAATATTCAGGGATATACGAAGCAGGATGCTTTGCTTGTTTGAATCAAATGTAACAATTAACGTACATTTCAGTATATATCATGCCTGCAACAGACACATTAAGGAGTCCCCAGGCCCAGACCACTTTCCGGGCTTCAGTCTCCTTCTTCATCTTGATGGTCCTGTCGATGAGGGAAGTCGCTGGACTCTGTTCTGGTGTCATTGTCTAATAACAACCACAGAGAGAAGACAAAATCCGTCAACTTTTATACAGTAAAATTCGCAGTCAGCACGAGATGAAAGAAAACGCAGTAATCCAAACCGAATGATATTAATGTGCTTTACCTTTAGCCACGGAGTCACCTTTAGCATACTTTAAAAATACCAGATCCTTTTTACCAGTAAAAATAGTTAATATTTCTTCAAGGAACTCTACTGTCAGCGCTGTCACCTCATTACTCAGGAACAGCGTCCATCTTCACCAGTGCAGACAAGAGGACACAGACTGATTCTAACCTCATTTTTGAAAAATAACATCCTTCAGAAGCGCCAGGCAAAGATCCTGCCTTCTCCAGGCAAAGGAAGCCAGAGGAAGGAAAGGCCCTGCACAGCTCTGCAGTTTTCCTATTGAAAATTCCCACTCGTTTCAGCTGGTAACACAGCATTTCCAGTCTGTACAGCCACCTCCTGTGGGTTTAGTACAACTGAAAGGCAGCTCCCTTTATGCCCAGCAACACCTCAGGTGAAAGAAATAACCCCGGGGACTTTTTTTGCTAGTCCCATCATCAAAATAAGCTACTGTTCCTTCCTGCCACTCGCCTAAAAACTTGTCACTTAATTTTTCACTAGATGGGAACATAAATAATTTGCTTTTTGGGACAAGTACTTCCAACTGTGCATTACTACCTAAAAATAAAAATAAATTAAAAAACACAAAACCCAAATCACATTACCTGCTTCTTACTAGTACAAAGCTTCAACGGTAAAGTAGTTAACATCAGGATTATTGGAAGACTTATACCAGAACATGTTGCCTGGTATTATTATTTTTTTTTGACAAGTTTTTCACCCAGTTTGACTTCCCTTCCCAAACTGACAAACGTAGCAGCCTTAAGCAGAGATCCTCTCCCCCATTCTCACACTCTCTCCCTGCACCACATCCAGTGCGGATGTTGCACTGTTAGTATACTAAAATAAAAGTGACATTTGGTCCCGTTTTACTCGCTTAGGAGGGACGGGTGTGGGGTTTTCACCTCCAGACTGTAATATCTCCTCCTGCACCCCCTGCCCTCTTCTACCAAGTCACGACAAGGAGGGAAGGCATCACCTTGACAATCCATAAGGCACTGACCCCCATGGAGGTCCCCCACACCTCCCTTTACCCCAAACCCCCGTGCTTCACAGAATCACTCAGGTTGGAAGAGACCTTCAAGATCATTGAGTCCAACCACAAACCTAACACTGCTAACCCATGTCCCTCAGCACCACGTCTGCCCGGCTTTTAAATACCTCCAGGGACGGCGATTCCACCACCTCCCTGGGCAGCCTGTTCCAAGGCTTGAGAACCCTTTTGGTAAAGAAGTTTTTCCTAATCTCCAACCTAAACCTCCCCTGGCACAACTTGAGGCCATTTCCTCTTGTCCTATCGCTTGTTCCTTGGGAGAAGAGATTGACCCCCACCTGGCTATAACCTCCTTTCAGGCAGTTGTAGAGAGTGAGAAGGTCTCCCCTCAACCTTCTCTTCTTCAGGCTGAACAATCCCAACTCCCTCAGCCGCTCCTCATGAGACTTGTTCTCCAGACCCTTCACCAGCTCCGTTGCCCTTCTCTGGACACGCTCCAGCCCCTCAATGTCTCTCCGATACTGCGGTGCCCAAAACTGAACACAGCACTCGAGCTGCGGCCTCACCAGTGGCCCCTTCCCCTCTGCCACACGCAGCTCCAGCCCCTCCTTGCCACAACTCACCGCGCTGCATGAGGAACCTCCACCGCTGCCCCTGCCCCACACGCACAGACCCTCTGGGCTCCCCCTGTCCCAGGCCGGGCAGCCTCCACATCCCCCCCAGCCAGCACCCCCTGCCCCCCCGGGGGGGTCTCCACAGTCCCCCACACCGCACCGTTACACACAGGCAGCCCCCGCACCTCGCACCGCCCACACCCCCGGCCACGCACAACCACCCCGACATCTGCGTGTGTCCCGTCTGTGTCCCCCGCCCTGAGGCGGCCCCACAGCCCGGTCACACACGGCTCTAGGCGGCCTCCTCCCCTCAGAGCCCTCCGTGCAGGCCCGAGGAGCCGGGGGCGGGGGGGGACGCACTCACAGTACCTGCGGCAGGGCTGAGGGTCGGGGGCACACAATTCCCCTCAGGGAGGGCGGCGACACCCCCTTTTCGCAGCCGTTTTTGGGGGGGAGAAGAGGAGAAGGGGACACCTCCCCCCCCCCCCCCCCCCCCCGCCGCGCCCCCCCCC
>VZSF01010134.1:0-44573 GCA_013398295.1 Chionis minor | reverse complement strand
TTCCCCTCCCCCCCCCCCCCCCCCCCCCCCCCGGCAGGGCACCACGCTCCCCTCACACACCTCCCGCGCCTCAACGGTCGCCCCGTCTCTGCGCCTGCGCGGGCGCCGCCGCGGCGTCACCCCCTGCGCCGGGCGGGAAGAGGGGAGGCGGGGCCTGTTGCCATGGGGACAGCGCTCGGGCCGCGGCCGTTGAGGGCCGGCCGTTTCGGGTGGTTTTTTGGGTGGTTTTTTTGGGTTTTTTTTGGGTTTTTGGTTGGGGTGTTTTTTTGGCGGGAAGAGCCGCGCGAGGCGGGCGCCGCGGCCGCCATGTTGGGCCGCGGCGTGGGTGAAGATGGCGGAGGGTGGGTGAGCAGCCGAGGGGCCGAGCCGGGCTCTGCGGGACAAATACTGCCTTGCCGTGATTTTCCCCCCATCGGGTAATTTTTGTAGCGAAATCAATCGGTTACACATCATAATGCACCTCGGACCACATGTTGCCAAGGTCCACGGGGAAAATTTAAGAGATCTTAGGTCTGTCTGTGCGTGGTACGGGTGTGTAACTACATATTTCGGCGCTGAAATACCATAAATGAGGGTTGTGCGAATTCCGTGCTAAATCGGTGTATCCAGAACATCCTGCCTGAGGTAAAGATGGTCCAAATTGACGTGGTGGCTTCGGGTGACCTGTTCGTCTCCTGAAATCTGGATGGTGAATCTTGCAGCGTTGTCCGTGTGGTGATACACTGACTTCTAGAGTCACAGAATCCCTGGGGTTGGAAGGGATCTCTGGAGATCATCTAGTCCAAGCCCCCTGCCAGAGCAGGTCCACCTACAGCAGGTTGCACAGGATGGCGTCCAGGTGGGTTGGGAATGTCTCCAGAGTCGGAGACTCCACCACCTTTCTGGGCAGCCTGTGCCAGTGCTCTGCCACCCTCAAAGGAAAGAAGTTCCTCCTCATCTTCAGATGGAACTTCCCATGGTCAAGTTTGTGCCCGTTACCTCTTGTCCCATCACTGGGCACCACCGAAAAAAGACTAGTCCCATCTGCCCAGCACCGTCCCTTTAAGTATCTGTAGACATTTATGAGTTCCCTCCCTCAGTCTGCTCTTCTCCAGACTAAAAAGATTCAACTCCCTCAGCCTTTCCTCAGAAGAAAGATGCTCCAGCCCCCTGATCATCTTTGTAGTCCTTCACTGTCCCCTCTCCAGCAGTTCCTTGTCCTTCTTAAACTGGGGAGCCCAGAACTGGACCCAGGACTCGAGTTGTGGCCTCCCCAGGGCAGAGTAGAGGGGGAGGATGATCCCCCTCCACCTGCTAGGCACGCTCCCCTTGATGCCCCCCAGGATGCCACTGGTCTTCTTGGCCACCAGGGCACATTGCTGGCTCATGGGCATCCCGTTGGCCACCAGGACTCCCAGGTCTCTCTGTGCAGAGCTGCTTCCCAGCAGGTCACCCCCAACCTGTCCTGGTGCGGGGGCTTATTCCTCCCCAGGGGCAGGACCCTCCACTGGCCTTTGTTGAATTTCATATGGTTTTCCCCTGCCCAACTCTCCAGCCTGTCCAGGTGACACTGGATGGCAGCTGGGCCTTCCGGTGTGTCAGCCACCCCTCCCAGTTTGGTGTAACCAGCAAACTTGCTGATGGTTCGCTCCATCCCTTCATCCAGGTCATTGATGAACACATTGACCAGGACTGGACCCAGCACTGACTCATGATATTATGTCTGTGAAATTTCCATGTGATACGTCCTTTTGAGGTAAGAAGAGCAGGGTATGTCAGCAGATGGGAAAAACTGGGAAGCAGCAAAGTGAGAGGAGCTGGATAGAGGAGCCAGACCTGGCCCGGAGAGACGTGTTGAGCTGAGGTGGCTGCAACAGCTTGTACAAGACAGGGGCAGCAGCTTTGTGAAACAAAAAGTTATCTGGGATACTCTGATTATCAGGGATATCCAGCCTATTTCTTAATTTTTCCCACTCTGCTTCCAGTTGGGGTATACACGGTAACTTCCAAGTTGACCCAGTGTAAAGGCTCGTGGAATGTGTTCTTCTGTTATAAAAAGCCGGTGATAGGAAACGTATGGCAATAAAAATACAGTTGGAGAAAGGGAGGAGACAAATTTAAACAGGATGAAAAGTTGGTTCAGTAGATCCACGCCAATGAGCGATTTCAGTTGGTCTGAAAGATCCCTTGACTTGGACTCATTTCCTAAATGAGAGGTTAAAAGCAAGAAAAGCATGAAATGGGGATAATATTGATGGACTGTTAAAAGCCTAATTTGACCTTCCAGTCTCAAACAGCTATTTGAGGATGGGGTGAATCGCCCATCATCAGTACAGAGGAAGAAGAGTCTCGTTGTGGTGCGGTTCCCAGCTTTGACACAGCTTGAGCAAGAGGAGATGAATTCCACCCAACATCCCCCAAACAAGACTTGAGGGTGCTCCAGCCTTCCCCAAATCACAGCCGAAGGACTTTATGGGCAGAAAAGAGGCCCCTTGGCAATGCTGTTGTCCCCGCGGCTCCTCGGGTGCTGTTGTCCAACATGTTGGGGCTTCCTGAGATGGTCAGCTGGACAACGGGTTGCCGAGGGGCTGCTCCAAATGCAGAAACGCTCGCCCCGTGTCCAGCGCCGAGGCTCCACGAGATGCCCTTTTTTCCTCTCTTTGGTGGTATTACTGGCAGAACAATCCCTTGCTCTCCCCCAGATGAGAGGGAATATGACGAGGATGAGGAAGGCTTTGGGGGGATCGGAGGGAAGATCCTGCTCTGCTCCTGCGCTGGCATTTTGATTATCTGTCTTGTCCTGTGCTTGAGTAAGATGATGTTTAATTCTGTGTTTTCTGCTGACACCTGCTGGCCCTTAGCAGAAGGTAATTGTGGGCCTCGCACAAAACTGTCCTGCCTAAAAGGCTTTCACAACCTCAGAAACTATTATTATTTATGACTACTGATGATGTCACTGTTAGAATGAGCCTTTAATCCCCACTTATAGGTAATTGATTGTATCTCTCCCAGCACCCTTCCCATCCCCTTCTTGTTATTACCAATTACAATTAATCCGTGAGCTTGCTGTCCTAAAATGCAAAGCTACAGTGTGATCCGATGGAGTGTGAACTGCTGTGTGAGTCAGACATCTGAAATCTAGTGACAACCCTGCAAACTTGAAGGTCTTGATTACCTAATTTAAGGAAATCTATGTTGGAAATAAGTAGCTCCACTGCAGTCAGTGTTGTTACGCTGGCAAATAGCTGCAGATTTTTCAGGGAGATCAAAATGAGGTTTCTGCTCCTAAAATGATGCTGGTCACATCTACAAGTGATGAGCCACATACCGAAATCCCTACTCATTCTTTATCCAGGGCATTCCCAAGGTGCCTGGCAGATTAGGGATGTGGAAATAATCCATTACTTACGGAAATAATAGTTCTCTCACCAGTAATCCAAAATGAACTGCGTTACAGCCAATTAACTTTGATCATCCAGGAGACGGAGCCCTTTGCCGTGTCGGTGTTACCCATCTAGCTCAAGAAGATGAGAAAAGAAACATTTCTATCCCAAAGTGAAACGCGTATGGGATTTCTGAGGAATATGGACTTGTTGAGTCTCAGCAGAAACGCCCAAGGTGTGAGGGGTCTCCTCCTGGCTGGGTTTTCCTGGCGCAGGGGCTGTCACTGCTCCCTGTGTTGTCACTGGTGAGGGACAGTCACCCTCCTGTCCCAGAGCTGCTCTTGCAAGCTCACGCACGCTGCGACAATTAGCATTGTATAAGGAACTAATGTTTCTATATTGTCCTCAGTAACATCATGTGTACGATGTTAGTTCCCTGAGAGATCCTCCAGAAAGCCCAAGACAAAAGATTATGTTCTGACGAAAGGGAGAGAAATTCAGGAGGTAAATACGAGTTTACACATAGGGTTCAAAAAAGCAGTTTAGAAAATGCCCGGGACCCTGTGAAAGAGCAGGACGCGATACAGAATGGATGCAGAGAGGGCAGAGGGGACAAGTGAGGCACCACGAGCACATGGAAGGCTCAGTCCAGCACGGGTTGTCTCCTCTCTCCTTCCTTTTCCTACTGAATTGCCGAACACATGTTTTGAGAGGATGGGAGACGAGGGGGGCTGCGAGCCGTGGGCTCTCTTACCCTTCGGGAGAGACTACGATGCGGTGTCTTGTTTGCAAGAACCTTTTTTAGATAGGGGGCAACAACAGAGGGTCCGTTTTCAGAAAAGCAGTGGCTCCACCTAAACTGGATGACTTTTGAGGCCTTTCTAGTTGGCAGGGAGGATCGTATCCACTCTGTCCCTCTGTCAACGACAGCACAGGCAAGCCGCCTGTGTGTCGTTAAGGCAATTTTAAGCAATGAGACATTTGGTTAGATGAGAGTCATTTAACCCTTCACTTCTTAAAGCATCACGAGAGTGTGCGTGATTCAGTCCATGATCCCACATCCTCTTGGGAGAGTGCAGAGGGTATGTCCCACCCTGGCCACGCTAATTTGCCAGGGCCCTTCGAGCGCTAATTGCCCTGAGCGAGCTCATGTGGGGCCCCCACCCACACACCCTCCGCCCCTCGGTGCCGGAGCTGCGTTTAAGCTGAGGCCATTTCTCTTGGTCCTTGTCTGAGCTGCGCTGGGTGCACGGTGGACTCGCGGCTCGTAGCTTTTGACATCCCGGCTGTGGACTTGCCGTGTGACTGTGGATTTACCTGCGGATCTGCACCGTGGCTGTCCCTGGTCAGTGCCACCAAACTTGCTCTGCTCCTCCCATCTGGGTTCCGTGGGGTCGTGCTGCTTGTGGTGAGCGCTCTACCCACCCCCCCGTCTGCCTTGCTGTCACCTTTGGCTTCTGGCTTGCTGTGGTGGTGCACCCCTGCTCTGGCAGCTCCCTAATTTGCTCAGGTTTTGGGTCCTGAGCACCACAGAGGCTGACTTTCAGCCTGCGCAGGACTTTGCCCAAAGGTTACCCCGTGGTTCAAGGCTGATCTCCAAACCCTTTAGAACCTCATGGTTACAGGGGGAGATCACGGTGCTGGAGGCTTCTGTAGCCTCTTCGGTGGGGATTAGGAGCGGGTACAAAGGTTTGGGGCTTAAATGCAGCTCCTTAAATGCAATGGGTGGAGGCTCCAGATGAGGCTGGTCAGGGCACTCGGAGCTTGTTGGTATGGTTTAGACCCTAACGTCATGTTTGGCGGGATCTCTTGGCAGCCTTTAAATCCATGCAGGATGTAGCATGAGTAATGAAGCAAGCTATAATTTTGCTCTAAATTAAGTCCCTCCTTCCTGTTTTCTAAGAGTGTATCCACAGGAGCTGGTGCGGACAGTCTGTTGGTTCTTTATGAAATGTTGAGGGCCTTAAGCTACAGGTGAGATTTGGCTTCCACCAGCATTACTGTAGCGCTAGAAGCAAGAAATTCTCCGGATGGTTCCTGTCTCTTAGGATAAACCTGCATTATCTGATTTACGTTGAGGGGAGTGGAGACCGGCTTGTTTCCCAAGGACTGCGTTAGGTTAAACGTCAAAGACCTGGGGACTCGCAGGAACGTACCTTACCTCCCTGCAGAGCATACGTTCTCCACAGTATGCCCCCAAGTTATAACAGTTGCAGGATGACTAATTCCTCTATGTCAAAACAGGGAGAATCCCTGCCTGAGGCTCCCCTTGTTCCCAAAACCATGAGGCCTGGCCTTCGAAAAGACTTGCTTGGAGTCTGCTGTGAACCCATGACAAGAAACCACTGCCCTGGCTGTGGAGGGGTAGGGTGGGAGTGGAGGTGGTGGAATTCTCCTCAGGGAGGTGCTGACAAATGTTGAGAGTGGGTGAGATCCTCTGGGGATCGTTGGAGACTTCCTTTCCTTGGTCTCCGGAGAATGATTGCAGAGTAGCTGAAATCAACTCCCTTCTGTCCCTGTGTTAGTTCCCAGGAACCCCATCTGCAGGTGTTACAGCAGGCTCAGCACCCGGCTCTTCCTCAATAACGTTTTTAATGAGACAAACAAAAAGTGTATCCAACAGCCCTCCGGCTCTGCCTCTCATTCTGGGACAACCGCAGCTGGCTGTTCCCACGACCAGAGGCAAGTGAGGTTTTTCCCAAAGCTCAGCCAGGAGAGCGCCCATCGCCGTTACTCCTTCGAAGTAAATAATGACAACTGAAATATCCGGGCAGCTTTGCAGAAGGCGAACAAGATGGACGCTGTTCCCCGTGAAGTGAGGTGTAGACAGAGTCCAGCACAAGAGCAAAGGGACCCAAAGAACTGTTGGATCAGGGAACAGCCCTGTGGGTGTCGTAAAGCTGAGAGGACCCGGCAGTGGCAGTTCCAGCACTTCTTCAAACCTGAGATTCCTTCAAACCCTTCAAATCTTCTTCCTGAGAAGGGTACTTCATTAGCCTCTGGTTTCTAGCAAGCCTGTCCAAGGAGAAAGGTCTAGCTGCACAACTGAGCTCTTGAGTTCCTGTTCACCCAAAGCTTTTTTCTGCTCCTGCTACTCAACTTGCTTTCCTGTGGATCTTGCTGCAACCTTACTTTGCTTGAAGCACTGGCTGGACCTGTGTGAAACCATCCCAACTGGAGACTGGGGGGGCGGATGTCAGTAATTTCAATAAAAAATATATTTAAAATGTCTGGCTTATATCGAGAAGTATGTAACTTGTGTATAAGAGCGAATTTATAGGATGGTCTTGGCCTAGTCTACCAGAGAGGACTAGTTGCACAGCAGGCAGGACTCAGAGCTTGCGTCCTACCACCGTAATGGTTACTTCACCCAATTATTTCACCAGATTGATTATTTCTTCAAAATAATCAGGCAAATTGAGTATTTCTGCTGGAGTGAGACCTTTCTGCTGGCTGCCTCTTTGTAACAAGGAGTGGGCTACTAGAAAGCTACCGGAGGAAAACCCATGAGCAAGAGTCGACTGGTAGGACTCCTCGCCCCTAGTGAGACCTGGAATGACATTCAGTTTGACTCTGTTTTCCTCTACCAAGAAAAATGTGTGAAAGGACACCGAGGAGCTCGGTGGGCAAAGCTTTGAAAACAAATCCTCCTTTACAAGTTTGAATGTATCAGTGGAAAATAACTTTTTTGGAGTTGAAATGGTCCTCCTATCTGTTGGTTGCCTTGAAAGCTCTGATAAACGTGAGAACCTACTCACATGGAATACAGATGGTTTATCTGAAGAAGGGTTTCTTAACAAGTCCTGTATAAATTCACCTTTGCTAGGCTGAGTTGAACTTCACATCAAACATGAAGCTGATTTTGATCTTCAGTGTCCTCTTCGGGGCTACTTTGTGCCTGGAAACTTTTGTTGGGTGAGTTATGCTTTTCTGGAAGACTTTTCATTTAAGGCCGTATTTTCCAGCTGTTGTTTTTCATGATCTTAACTTTACAAAATCTGCTCGGGGCGCATTCCTTGCTTTTTATGCCTGACCTGCCTTGTGCTTTGGTGCTCGAGTATTTGAAGGAACCCCTCTCTTGAGTTTCATTTGGGTTTCCCAAGGAGAAGGGTCTAGCTGCAGAGTTGAGTTCTGAAATTTATGTTCACCCAAGGCTTTATTTTGGCTTTGGCTGGACCTAGGGAGCAGTCTTGAGCCTTGATCTGGAGCCGAACCTCACTGCAAAGCTCGAGTGTTCAGTTTGATGGATCTGGTCTGGCACAAAGCAGAGCTGAAAGACCAGAACCTGACTTCAGATCAGACAGGTCACTAGTTTCCCTTTGGTTTTGAAGTTTCTTATTTCTCTTTAAACGCTTAATCCTCTTCAGAGCCTCTCTAAGCAATTTGAATCCTTTTTTCCAACCATTATCTGTACGTTGCATTGCAAAATCATCTTCTGGTGCATTTCCTTACAGTCTTACTGCCTGTGTAAGAACCTTAATAGAAGATGACAAGAACCTAATAGATACTTCCTGAGGTGTAGTGAGCACTAGATTCCAGTGAGTAAATCTATATATGAAGATGTAAAGGATTAGGAATAAGAAATAATACACATAATTAACTAAAACTCTAGGATTTGTAAATCCTACAGTAATTCTAATTGTAAATCCTATTTTGATCATTTAATCTGGGCTCTGGCATAACATAGGTAGGATTCTCATGAGTTCATTCCTCAGCCACATCTAGTAGCTGTGGTTAATGAGCCTCATCTCTTCACAGAAGAATGCAATCCAGAAATAAAGGTTATGGTGGTAGAGAATCCAATACTAAGTTATTAAAGTGGTGAAGTGCCTGCAGTGTTGATTTAATTTCGTCTTACGCCTCAACTGGCGAGACTGAGGAACCTGGTGTTAATGAGTGTCTCTTCTTAGCAGTTGAGGCCACCTGAGGAAATAAGCACACGCATAACTGAGCTCATATGCCAAGTCCCTTGTTTATTCTGTCTTAAGACGTGCTTTCCAATTCTGCAGTTACTCATGTCGATTCGCTCTGAGTCATCTCCATTTTTCAATGCTGCTTGCAGGGGGTGCCAGCAGAGCATCTGGGCCGGGTCAAGATATGGAAGGCACTCTGTGGACTTGTGTTCCGTCTCCAACCGTAGCCAAAGGCAGATGCCGAGGGAAAAGAACAAAACCAAACGCACCAAATGCCGTTTGCAAACGCAGCGTTAACGCTCGGCTGGCAGTAATCCCCGGGCTGTACAGCTAACGAGCACATCGGTGCTTTTGGCTACGGCTTTGATTGCGGGCTGTACTTCCAGTTGGTAATTCGTTTTGGCTTTGCAGATTTCCTGCAGTATCCCCCTTGGTTCTCCAGAATAGGATCTTCCGTCCCCTGATTGTTCCATACAGTTGTTTGTAGATCCTTTTGTCATTTCATAACAGCATCGGGTGGAAGGGACATCCAGAAGTCTTTAATCCACCTTCTTGCTCAGAGCAGGGCGTGGAGCCGTTTCGCCTTTTTGTCATCTACTCCGGCTGAGAAGAGTGTCACTTTTTTGCAACTCCTCTTCAGGTAGTTTTAGGCTGCAATTAGATCAGCCTGAACAAGCCTGGGTTCATCAGCCTCTCCTTGTGGTATTGTTGGCTTGTACCTATTTTACCAAGGAGCCTGGAACATCGCGTACTTGAACGGGATATATGTTTTTAGTGATCTAAGAACCACGTAGAATGTACATTGTGATCGCTGTGTCTTGTACGATGCAGTCTAAGTTAATCCCTGAGGTTACCTCTGTAACTCATGGAGTGAGATACTTCCAGATGGTGATTCATTCCACCTGGAATGGTGCAGGCCACCCTCTGATGGTATCAGCTTCCGACAGTACCGGGAAGTTTGTCAACTGTCTTTGACTAAACTGAAGAAAGACAAAATGAATCCCGTATTTAGTGCTCAGTTTGCTTTGTTGTGTAGCGCTCCCCAAACATTTGATCAATTGCAAAGTCAACCAGAATTTTTTCTCAAGTTGCTGACAAAAAAAGAACTAATAGACGCAAGACTGATCCTTGGAAGCAATTAAAATTTCATCCACTTGATGTCTCATTTATGATGAAATCTTAAAAATTGCCATTTAACTAGTTACTAATTTAGTGCGCGTGTAGCAAGCTGGCCCTGCAGGTTGTTGGTTGAACTCCTGGGTGACACCAAGTCAACTGCATTAAAGAAGTCCCTGTCAGCTGGTAGCATGCAAATAACTACCCACCAAATAAATTATCTTAATAACAAGCTAGTTCAACCCGACTCTTTTTTGAGACCGTTTCTGAAGACTTGCTGATTTATTGCAGGCACCAGGTTCTCCGAATCAAGACAAGAAATGAGGAGGAGGTTAAGCAGTTACAGCTTTTGGAATCGCTGGAACACCTTGAGGTATGTTATTACCACAGAGGCATTTTTTTAATGTTTCAGACTGGGGTAGGACTTATCAGGGCAGGACTTCGCGTTGCATTCGGAAGGTTCTTAGCATACTGTGGCAGCTGCCATAAATAAATTTACTGCCTCAATATTTAGTGTTTGATCTGCAAGTTCTAGTACCAGCTTGGTATTCAGGAGTGCCTGCATTCGTATTTTCTTCCTACTGGGTTTACAATGATTTGAATTGATCTGCTCTCCATCTTAGTAGCCAAAAGCTTGCCTTTAAAGTAGAGATGCTGATGTGTTTGTACTTATCTCCCAGCATCGTGGCAGGAATTTATTTGTTAGTCTACACTATATTGGAACAGGAAAACACACTATAAAATTCTAGGTTATTACAGTTCTTATTGCACTTGCTGAGAAGTTTTATGATCATTTTCTCTTAAGATATTGATTTGAATAGTATAGAAACTAGAATTTAGAAAAGCCCTACCAAAGGAGATATCAAAACAAAGCGTTTCATATTAGCTAATACTGTGATGTGGAGGTTTTTTTGAAACTATTTCTGGTAGAAGGGAAAAGAGTAAAATCATCATAGAAGACTAAAATTTCATCTTGCTTATATGACTAAAGCTCTGAAGTCAGTGGAAATGCTGACTTTAGCCTCCCGCGGATTTTTTTTTTTTTTAATAAGTTTGTCACATTGACTGATACAAGGTGGTGGTGAGGCCACGCTAAAGAATGGAGCGTCCTATAAACATGATGGGTCATAATACTGAGGAGTCATTTAATTTGGGAGAAATCAGCATTTCTAAAGCTTTAGAAGAGCTGTTTGCAGAACACTTTCCCCAAACCAAATCCATTTTCCTTTCTCTTTCCAGCTTGATTTCTGGATAAATCCCTCCACCTCTGCCCTCCCTGTGGACGTTCGAATCCCTGCTAACAATGTCCAAGCAGTCAAAGCCTTCCTGGAGTCCCAGGGGATTGAGTACTCCATCCTGATTGAAGACCTGCAGGTAGGCAGTGCCATTGGCACGTGATTAGCTTTTAAATCCTGTGGAAGAAAATAGTGCTTCACAATCTGGCCTCGTTCATTAATTCATCGACTCTTCTGTGTTCTGCTTTCCATGAGATCCTCCCCTTCTTTTTATAGTCTGTAGATTAATTTCTCAAAGCCGATCTATGGATCACCGCCACACTGGGAAGCTGTGATGACCCTGCAGGTGCTACCTGAAACCATGTTGAATAGTGACATCAATAACCTCATAGGCTCCACGGGGCTCTGTTTATAACCCCTGAGGAATTCTGCGTGGTGTTTTGGCCTCAGACATCTGGGAATGACAACGCTAAAGTTACTCATAATTCAATAAATTGTGTTAAGAGCAGCTCTGCATCGTAATCTGAAAGAGCTGTACACCAGCGTGGGAGAGAAAACTCACTCCCTTGGACACTAATCCAACATTTCTTCATGAGTAGTAACCCAAAAATGGCATCTAAGGTAGCGTTAACTCAGCAGAAACACTGCCTTTTCCCACCCCCTAATATTTTCAGTGCTATTCTTGTTTAAAACTTAATGCCGACCATTTAAACACTGGTATTCTTGTCCACTTCGCTACGGGTACGTTCAGCAGAAACATCTGTTTGCTCCATGGCTGTGGGACGCTTGGGGCCGGGGCCAGTGTGCAGCGCCACCATTTTGTTATTTGAGATAAATATTTGGCCAGAATTTTGCAAATTAAGTAGGTTTTTCTCAACATCTGAATGGTCTCTTTTAGGTTGTTCTAGACAAAGAAAAGCAAGACATGGTCTACAGTCAACAAAAGGAGCGCAGCAGCAGCAGCTTCAACTATGGAACTTACCACTCTTTAGATGACGTGAGTACCTCAGCTTTGGGGGAAGAAGATTCTTTTTTCTGGCCTTTTTTCATTCTGTCTTCAATTAAACATCCTATGTTAGGATCTAAAATGCCTTTCCGGCTTCTTCTGGCACGTGATTTTGTTTTTAAATGGATTCATTTTGTAGTCAGCACCATGAGCCAGTGTTTTCCCTGACAGAATGTTGGAACAGATACATATTGATCATACTTTTTCATAAACTCTTCTGCAGAATTCTGGCAAAACCCTTCATTCCGACCCTCAAAAGAGATTGAGAAATAAGTCAGTCTCGAAATAGGGTGATATAGGAAGCCAGTAGCCGTCAAACAGGGCAGAGGGTCAGGTATTTTTACCATCAGAAGTTCTTAAAGAGGGTTTTGAACTTATTCCTGAAATAAGTAGATCTTGACAATATAGCAGTGCTTCCTTCTACTTTGTGATGTTAGGAAGAGCACTGACTGCACCGACATAAGGTGAGATAGGGCTTTGGAGAAGTCATAGTAATGACGGCAAAAGGAGAGAAAAGTAGATTTCGTCAGGTCCTACAATCGTTCTGGGCAGCGCTATACATATATGTAATGTAAATGTCGTCGCGTCTTTTCATTTCAGATTTATGCAGAACTGGATCATCTTGCATCTGAGTATAGCAACATCGTCAGCAAGTTCCAGATTGGACAATCCTATGAAAAGCGGCCTTTGTACGTGCTGAAGGTACGATATATCACAGAATGTGTGCATACATATGTCTATACATACACTAATATACGTATATATAAACCTGAGAGGAGGTTATAGTGAGGTGGGGGTCAATCTCTTCTCCCAAGTAACAAGTGACAGGACAAGAGGAAATGGCCTCAGGTTGTGCCAGGGGAGGTTTAGGCTGGATATTAGGAAAAACTTCTTTACCAAAAGGGTTATCAGGCATTGGAACAGGCTGCCCAAGGAGGTGGTGGAATCGCTGTCCCTGGAGGTATTTAAAAGCCAGGCAGACGTGGTGCTGAGGGACATGGGTTAGGGGTGGTTTTGGCAGAGGTTTATGGTTGGACTTGATGATCTTGAAGGTCTCTTCCAACCCAAGTGATTCTAGGATTATATGATTCTACATACAGCACAATTCAGTCCAAAGCATCCCATTCTATACGGGATGTTTTTGACTAAAAGGTTTCAGTGAGCATTTTAAAACTTTCTGTTTTGTTTGACAGTTCAGCACCGGAGGAAGCAACCGTCCTGCCATCTGGTTGGATGCCGGTATCCATTCCCGAGAGTGGGTTACTCAAGCGAGCGCAATTTGGATAGCTAAAAAGGTCACTTCAGCAGTGTTGGATTTTTCTTTTATTTTGGAAATGCCTCTGACTATTTAAAAGTGTAATCACACCTGTATGTGTTTAGCCAGCTCTGCTAACTCCCCTTCACCCTTCTCAAAACACAGCTGACTCCAGACAATATGGCAGCTGCCTAGACAGAGAATTGAAAAATGCTGTGTGTTGTTGGAGCAGCTGGGAGAAGTTTAGGTAGACAAAATGTAGTAGCTCAGGTGAAATTTTGGAGGACTGCATGGTGGATAGTTATACAAATAGCCAAGGACTTTTTGAAGATTAGTTTGCTGCTTCGGTCTGCAGCCACAGGGGAACACCATGTCGTTGGATTCCTTCCACAAAAGGGCAAAAGTTTCCAGCTCTGTATAAATGAGCATTTAAGTTCTGCTGAAAATGACTGAGCCACCAGAGAAGTGCAGCGCAGTTGCGTATTCCCAATTTGGCTAATCCATCTCAATCTTAGTGCCAGCCTCGGCTCATTCTCTGGGACAGGCAAGAGAAAAAAATTTTTCCCTCTTCCATTAACTTCCTGTCTTCAGAGTAAAATAGCAAAATAGATTCATTGCTCTCTCCAAGCTCCAAGTCTAAGGAGGAATAATTATGGCCAGCAGATAATTAATGTTTCTTGTTTGCCTGCCCCAAAAACCAGACTTGCCCCTACGCCGAGCTGTTAGAGCGTAAGCGTGCGGGGAAGAAATACGCTGAGAATCACGGTGTATCATATTGTCTCTGCTTAGATCGCCTCCGACTATGGAAAGGATCCATCCATCACCTCTCTGCTGAACAAAATGGACATTTTCCTGCTGACAGTCACAAACCCCGACGGATATGTGTTCACTCACACCACGGTGAGTAAGCGTGCTGTGTGTCTAAGCTGATTTAGAAAGCTGTCATGCTCTTCCAAGTGGACAATAAATGTGAGGGAAGTAGGCTCTGAAAGTCCATTTCTTAGCGCTATAAGAAGGAGTTACAAAAGAGTTGGGCAGCCAAAGATACTAATTACTTGTCGAACTCATCTTTACCCACTGTAAATTCACCAAAAATTCGATTTTTGTCCGTTGGCCCATCTTGGCAGTCAGTCCATCAGAAATAATCTAAGGCTCGTGCCCAGGATCGCTTCTCGGTGGATGGCACCTATTTCTGGGTCGCAGCTTTAATGTGAGGACTGAGATTTGCTCCGTTTTGAAGCCGTAGTGTTTCTTTGTTTTAGAACCGCATGTGGCGGAAGACCCGCTCCAAGATTCCAGGCAGCCTGTGTGTTGGAGTTGATCCAAACAGGAACTGGGATGCAGGTTTTGGAGGTAGGAATAAAGTTTCTGGATTCTGGCTGTCAGTAGGAAGAAAGTTCCCTTTCACGTTGCTGGATACTGTTGCACAGGACTGGCAATTGTCTTAATAATATAAGGGATTTGGAAAGAAAATGGTCAAATAGGATGGTAGCTGTCATTTATAAAGATAATTTCACATTGATTAATTGCCAGTGAGCACAAGATGAAGGCAGTAGTCTGTGTCATCTAGAATTATGTTCCTTGAATATTCATGCTCTGGTTTCATAGAATCATAGAATCATAGAATGGTTAGAGTTGGAAGGGACCTTAAAGATCATCAAGTTCCAACCCCCCTGCCATGGGCAGGGACACCTCTGACTACAGCAGGTTGCTCAAAGCCCCATCCAGCCTGGCCTTAAACACTTCCAGGGATGGGGCCTCCACAACTTCCCTGGGTAACCTGTTCCAGTGCCTCACCACCCTCACAGTAAAGAACTTCTTCCTAATATCTAATCTAAATCTCCCCTCTTCCAATTTAAAACCATTACCCCTTGTCCTAGCACTAGACTTCCTGACAAAGAGTCCCTCTCCAGCTCTCCTGTAGGCTCCTTTCAGGTACTGAAAGGCTGCTATCAGGTCTCCCCGGAGCCTTCTCTTCTCCAGGCTGAACAGCCCCAGCTCTCTCAGCCTGTCCTCATAGGAGAGGTGCTCCATTCCTCTAATCATCTTAGTGGCCCTTCGCTGGACCTGTTCCAACAGTTCTATGTCCTTTAATTAAAGCATTTATCAGCATTTAAGGCCTCGCCCTCTGCTGAAAACCTGTTCGTAGAAAAGCCCGGCTTTGTGTTGGTCTGCTTTGACCTTTCGTGAATGCCAGTTCTTACAGATTTGCCTTTTTCCCCCTTTTGCACCACCAGGTCCTGGAGCCAGTAGTAATCCTTGTTCTGACTCTTACCGTGGGCCCAGGGCCAACTCAGAGGTGGAAGTTCAAGCTGTTGTCAACTTTATTAAGAACCATGGAAACATCCGGGCTTTCCTCACCCTCCACAGTTACTCTCAGCTCCTGATGTATCCCTATGGCTATAAATGCACCGAACCGGCAGACTACGCCGAGCTGGTGAGACATGATGACTTGACTTTAGCTTTCTCTGTTCTGTCCATCTGTCTTTCTGTCCTCGAGTATTACTGTGAGATAGCAGGATGAAAACAAGAGGCTGAACTCTGCCATCTGTAACTAATCGTCCGGGAGAGCGAACAAAAAGCCGGTGCGATGCAATGCCTTTAAAAGAGAAGTCTTGGTCGCATGCGGACACGTGCCATCCCCACCCATTCTCAGCCCTCTTTGCTCATCCGCGTTTCTTTCTTTCTGCTCTAAAGGCAGCATCCCAGCTGGAACAATATCTTGGAGGCGATATGGATCCCACAATCATAATTCAAATGGAAGGGACCTCTGGAGGTCTCCAGTGTAACCCGCTGCTGAAAGCAGGCAGGCTTTGGAGTCAGCCAATTTCAAGACTGGGTTGGGTTGCTTACCGCCTCGCCCAGCTGACTTTTGGTTAATTATTTTGATTTCTTTTGATATTTCTAAAGACAAATTCCACAGCTTCTTCAAGCCCGTCCCAAGGTTTCCCCACTGTCACGGGGATTTTCTTTTTCCCTAATACCTAAACACAATTTTCCCCTGTGGCAGTTTGTTTGCTGCCAGTCGTCCTTTTGCCCTGCTCCAAGAAGAGCCTGGCTCTGTTTTCCCTACAACCACCAGTTGCATAGTTGAAGTGAGCCCAGAGCTGACCGCTGAGTACTGGAACGTCCCCGACTGCCTTGGGATTTTCTGGTATCTCCTGAACCTTCCCCTGAAAAAACAGTCGGTGAGATGAAACAGTGGATGATCAGATATAGAACCCGTTAGGATTTAATTCACCCACAATGTCACCTCCCAAAAACGCTGTGGAAACTGGGAGTGCTGTGAGTGGTTAAGAAATGGATTGATTTGGCACTAGTTTATTGGAGGGGGGGGGGTGTGTGTGAAAGATTGGAGATTTTGTGAAAGATTGTGGAGATTTCCCTGAACGTGGCTCAGGTTGGTGAAATCTTAACATTTAATCTCATTAAGTGTGGCTGCTTTCTGAGTCGTCCTTTGTCTTCTCTTCTCCAGGACGCCTTGGGAAGAGCTGCCGCCAGTTCCATCCGGTCCCTGTACGGCACCACCTTTACAGTGGGGAGCATTTGCACTACTATCTGTGAGTATTTGCACTACTGTCTGTGAGTATTTTGCTAGTCTGAGCTATTATGGGCTGTCCCGGGCCAACAGTCTCTGTTTCCCCCCAACAAGGTTTCTCCCTGTTGGCAGCAGTGATGCTTCTGCAGGGTGGCACCACCAGTCAAACATCAGAGCTGAGCGATCGCATAAAAACCTAATACTTGTTCCTGACAAATACACAAAGTAGGAGGTCAGAACTCAAATCAATCCTCCGTTCACCCCTCTGGCTCTTCTCCCTTTTGTTTTCAGACCAAGCCAGCGGAGGCAGCATTGACTGGAGCTACGATTACGGCATCAAATACTCTTTCGCCTTTGAGCTGCGAGACACGGGTCGCTACGGTTTCCTCCTGCCCACCAGCCAAATCATCCCAACCGCAGAGGAGACCTGGCTGGGTCTGAAAAAAATCATGGAGCACGTGCGAGACAATACGTACTAAAAGCTGGGGTGGGAATGGGCTGTCTGCAGCAGCAGGCTCATAAATCCGCTTCCCTCGCTGTGCTTGCGACAGCTGGAATGATACGAATAAAAAAAAACCCTGTGTGCATTTCCTCCTATGGCAATTCGTGTCTGCGCGTAAAAAGCTTTTACTGCTCATCTTCTTCATGCAACTCCGTGTGCATGGGGGACCCTTTAGAAGATTTTAGGCCGCGGTTGTTGTCCACCTCGATGGGACGCAGTGGGAAGAGTGGCAAGAGAAGGATGGAAGCTGTGAGCACTTGTGTGACGATGGAGGTGTGGAGTGACCTGCGGTGAGATGCAGAGAGCAGGCCTTTTCCCACCCAGCTAAAAAATAAGTCAGTTGAGGGACTTGGCGGCAGAGCAGAGGCTGAGGGGAGATTTGGTCTAAGAAAGGAGAGCAAGGTGTGCAGGGAAAGGAAGCGATGCTCGTCCCCAAGCTCGTGACAGCAGCAAACTGTCTTGCCTTGTGCCCTCCGCAGCTCCATCGTATTAAATGCAAAACGTGTCTGCTCCGAGCAGCGTTAGCTCTTAGCAGCGCGTCCGACTTCTGCCAACCTCCCTCCCTCCTCCCAGCCGGCCCTGTCCCCGCTGCGGAGACCGGCTCCCGGGGGAAGGTGAGGGCACGGGTTTTCTAAAGCGTTTCTGAAATTCGTGGATTGAAAGTGGTGTGAGCTCTTCAGAGCTGCTGGAGCACATGAACGATAAACTAGAGCATCTAGAAAGTTAATTGCTCCACTGCTGGAGCACAACTCCAGCTGGGGGGATTATAGGAGCGTGCCTTATCCGCTGCAGTAACATCCAGTGGCTGTTTAGATAGGACAGGGAAGAATTTGGTTTTTGTGCAGAACGACTCCGTGTCGCTGCTCTTATGAACTTGGGGGCTGCGGCAGCGCTCGCTTCTGGGGGCAGAAGGGGCTCGTGCGGAGGGCCTGATGTTAAATGGCCTAATCCAGGCTGTGCGCCTGATTAAAGGAATTTAATTTCCTTTATTGAGCCTCGGGACGCTGCCCGGCCACCGACCGCTGGTGGTTTCCTGGCCTAACGCCCCCGTATTTTTCTCCTACCCCTTTTCTCCCTCCCAGATTTGCCCAGTGGGCACAGCTGGAGGACAGAGGTGGGAGGATGCCTGTTCTCACGCAGCACAGCCAGTCCGCCGTTGCTTGAGCCCGCCTCCCTCCTCCTGTTGTTCAACCTGCTAATTTCTCGGGGATTATGAGCAAACAGCTCGGGGCCGTGCACGGGAGCCGCCGAAGGGTCACAGATTAGCAATCCCTGCTGCTGCTGCGGTGATTATCGAGTCTAACAGGTTTATCTCCATGTCCTGCAATCCCCCAGCAGCTGGCGGGTTCCTCACTCCCCCGTGTGCTGGCAGGAGAGTGAACGCACCCGATGTCACGGGGAAAACGTTAGTTCAGACCCAAAGGGCACGCGGCTCTTGGCAGGGAAAAGAAGGTGAAGGTGCAGCCGAGGCATCAGGAAGCACCTCATGGGTTTGGGTTTGGGTTAAGTGCAGCTGTTTTGGGAAGCAAACCCAAGCACAGGGCAGCCGGTGCTCCCTGCACATGTCCCTGTCCCCTCGCAGTCCCTGCCCGTGCCACCTGCTTCCAAAACTGACCCACCCTTCCAAAATCCCGTCCTTCAGCCGGTGATAAAAACACCCCTGGTAAAACTGCGCTGACAGGGAGGGCCCAGGGCACACAGTTGGCTCTTGGACCCGGCCAACCTGCTGCCACCAGCGTGGGGACCTTGTGGGAGACGGTGCGCAGGAGCTGCAGAGCCTGAGGAGCCTCAGCCGGGGTTGTAGACCTGTGGCCTCCCCCTGGCTTTGAAGCTCATTCCAACCATCCGGGTCTTCAGCCCACCTGGCCCCTCTTCCAAGCGCGTGGCTTGATGACAATTTCATCCACATTTTGGACCCCTGGTGCCAAAAAGACCTGGAGCAAGACTGATGGAGGCCACCAAGAGGTACAGCAGGATGTGTCCCATGATGGGATGCCGAGGGAGATGGGCTGGTTTGGCTTGGAGATGAGACAGCTTTGGGGTGAGCAGACCTAACGAGGACCTTCCCATCCCTGTGAAGAGGTTAGTGAGGAATCAGAGCCGAGCTCTTCACCACAAAGTGTGATGGGAGAGACAATGGCGTCGGCTGAAACAAGAGAGAGCCAGGATGGACATTGGAAAATACTCTTCCACCAGGAGGACAGTCCAGCAGTGGGACACATCACCCAGAAGGGCTGCCCGGGGACTCCAAGACCCAACGTGGAGGGACCTGGTCTGCCCCCAGAGCTGACCTTACTTCATCCAGGAGGTCGGATACAGATGTCCTGTGATCCCTTCCCACCTCAACTAACCCATGATCCTGCCTCAACGAGGACCTCTAACCCTGGCCCCACCAGCCAGGACGAGCTCATCAACATCATCAGTTCTGCATTATGAAGCCATAACGGACCTCCGACCGCAGCACCTTCCCCACCGCGCACCTTACTGTGGCTGCAACCAGAAAGGCGACCTGGTTTTAATGGGGAAAAAACCACAGATAGAAGATGTCTGCTGAAATATGGACGGAGATGATGTCTGCCAGCCTGGGAACCCAGCCCGGGAACCCGGAGCATCCTTGACGAGCGCAGGTGGGAGCTCAGAGGCATCGTAGATAAGCGCACAACAAAGACACTGCTATAACCTGGGGAACAAAGGCGCTGCTATAACCCACGGAACAAAGAAACCACTGTAACGAACCGACCTCCTAAAACAGCAGACATTGGCAACGGCCGCTCCAGGAGCTGCTGTCCTGCACCCACTCATGTATCTACACTAAAGACATAAAAATAACTCACTTTCTACCCAAAAACGAGCCCCTCTTTCTCTCTCTCCAAGCACTTACCCCCAGGTGAACGTCCCTGTGTGACCCCCTCGGATCCTCGCTGGGGACACCTGGCTCCGGTCTCCGTGACACCCATCGTCTTTGAAGTGAGACATCATCCGTCGTCAACTGGCCTCACTCCTGGGAGTGGTTCGATGAGCTTCACCGGTAATAATTTGAATGATATATTTTGAATTTTATATATATATAGAGATAGGTGTGCATATAAGTGGTTAATCATAAATATATATGTATATATTGCTATACTTTCTGGTAATTTTGCAGCAATTTGTAATATACACTTGCTTTACTAATCATAATTATACTTCACTTACTAAAAGTAACCTGTAATAAAGAAATTAATGGAAACAAAGTGCCATGTCCTTGTGTACGGAGGGTCCTATGAGCCCGTGGGTTGGGTGGTGACTGTGCCCATGACACCTCCTCACATCAAGCCGGGTGCGCGGGCACGCGTCCTCCTGAGCGCCGAGGAAGATGTTATCGGATCCTCCCTCGTTTGGCTGCTCTTTTATTGACCTTACCAAATAAAGCAAACGTTTGGTCTTCCTGGGAGCCGTTCCTGGCTGATCTATTTGTTGCTGCCGGCTCCGCAGGGACAGCAGATGTGGCCTTGGTGAGAAGGTCCACCGGTGCCCCCGGAGCACTATAGAGGGGGGCTGTATATGCCCTCGGCGGGGCTGAGGCTCGTCTGCATCCACTCACCATGAAGATCCTCCTGGTCTTCGTCGCCCTCGTGGTGGCCGCCTGCGGCCAGCGGCTTTTCATGGGGTGAGTCCTGCCGAAAGCAGGGGGCGGTGGAGCACCCTGGGTGGGGAGGGGGGGTCGGAGTGAGAGATGCCCAGCCCCAATCTGCCCTCCTTTGGGGTCAATGAGATGGGTGACATCCCAAAGGAGGGAAATCTGGTGGTGGCTTTTGCCGCAAGGACACCAGGAAAGATGTGGCTTTGCCCTGGCTTTGGACGGAGGTTTTGAGCACCCTCCTGGCTGCTGTGCAGGGTAGAAATTAGGGGTTGCTGAATCCTGGGAGCATTACCCTGAGCTTTTCCAGGGGAAGGATTGAACTGAGAAGGAGAAACCTTGCTGCTGGGGAAGGAGAGTGGTTCCTTCTTTGCTGGGGGCTGCACCCATCCCAGGGGAGCCCAGCTGGGCTGGAGCAGAGGCTATGTTAGAAAATGTCAATATGTCAGATATTTCCTAACATTCTGGGAGCTCTCGTGATTGAAAAAAGGATGGAGACCACCATGGGCTCTCTGTCACGTACTCTTTTTCCTATTGGGGCTGTTCTGAACCTGCGTTTTTCATTCTTGACACCAAATCTCCAACAACTGATGCACTTTCCAACCCACCGAACCGGTGTAGACCTTTCACGGCCTCCACCCAGCCCGGGATGGGGCCACGTCAGTGCTGGAAGCTCAGTTCCTTTTCCCCCTCCCGTCATCCCTCCCGCGTGCGCTGATGGCTCTGCCTCCCTGCAGGGACCAGGTCCTCCGCATCACGGCCAGCGACGAGGAGCAGATCGGCCTGCTCAGGGTGCTGGGCGAGCAGACGGAGCTGCAGGTGAGCTGCGACGGGGGCCCGAGCATCCCCCGGCGTAAAACAGAGCCCCTGGTGACATCCAGGGCTCTCTCCTTCTTTTGACCTCACATCCAATTTTCCTTCCCATTTTGGGTACGTGTCATTTATAACGACGTAAAGATCATATTTAGCTTGGGGCACCTTGAGCCCTGCTGTTCCAGATGAAGCAGGAACACCCTGACCACTGCAGCATTGTTCTTCCCAGGCTGAGTATTCAGGTCTAAATTGTCATACTTTTTTTTTTTTTGGCTTGAATAATGACGTAACTCTGCTCCCCCTAAGTTTTCCCTGGTTTCTTTGATGGGGGGATGAATCCCAGTGAACAATTTAGGTGGTGGGAGCAGCAGGAGAGAGATGGATGCTGGTGGAGAACAGCGTCCGCACGGCAGAGCTGATGTGAGGAGATAAGTCTATTGAATTAAAGAGCAAAACCACCACACAGCGACCCCGGTGTCAGATCACAAATACCCACCATTCAAAGGGGTATTTGCAGCCAACAGGTAACTTGGGCCGAAAGATGTTTCTGTAGAAGATCCATTGAGCGAGGCAAAGGGCCCCTGACCCATCCTGGTACCCGTGTGTGTCCCAAAACTTGTCCAAAGACCTTTTTAAATCCTTCAATGGAAACTCTTACGAGAACCATCTCGGTGCCAGGGAGCTCAACGGATGAGCACCAGCGTGGGATGGGGCCGAGCTCTCTCCTCTTTCCCACACCAGGTTGACTTTTGGCGTCATCCCACCAGCCCTGGCCACCCGGCCGACCTGCGGGTGCCCTTCCCCAGCCTCCAAGCAGTCAAAATCTTCCTGGAATCCAATAGCATTTCCTACAGCATCATGATCAAGGACATGCAGGTAAGGGCTGCGGCGGGGCGAGGCATGAGCTCCCATGGCTCAGTCCCAATAGAAGGCCCAAAAAGTTGGAAACCATGAGGAGACGGAAGAAAATCCCAACTCCCTGCTCCTTCCAGCCTGTTGGTGTTTGGTTGTGGTTTTTTTCTCCTTCTAAACAGGAATTATTGGATGAGGAGAAGAAAAACATGACAAAGTCAAGGAGGATAGAGAGAAGCACCAGCACGTTTGATTTTGCCTCCTACCACACGATAGAGGAGGTACTTCGCTCTGCAGAGCATTCGCTTCGTCTTGCTGGGGTCACAAGCTGAGTCCATGCCGTGGTTGCACCATGTGGTGACGTTTGTGGTGGCAGCAAGACCCCTCCCGGGACACGTCTCTCCTCCTTGGGCAGAGGTTTTAGCTGAGCCGGGAGACTGGGTATCCTTCCACGTGCAGCGTAGCCTCTCCTGGCACCTTCTTGTCTGGCTGGAAAACATCTTCAACTTCATCCTGGGGGTCAAACCCTGTGGTTGGAGCCCAGCGGGTGGCTGGTGGAGGCTGTGATGGTGTTGGGGAATCTCAGAGCTTTTTTCCCTCACCGTTCATTCTGCTTTTTTTGCAAAAACCTTCGCGATGTGCGCCTCCCTGCTTGCACGGAGGTCCTAAGCACCTGGTCTTCTCCAGGGAAGTACCAGATCTTCTCCAGGGAAGTACCAGATCTTCTCCAGGGAAGCTCTGCACGATGCATCTGGTGCTGGATACCCTAAGAACCAAAAGGAAAGCCAGAGTGAGCCTTGTGACCTAGTAACTCCTCCTTTCAGATCTACGACTGGATGGACATGTTGGTGAATGATCATCCCAGCCTCGTTAGCAAGATCCAGATCGGGCAGAGCTACGAGAACAGACCCCTGTATGTGCTGAAGGTGGGTACCGGGGCCACCATCACCTTGCCCAGCCCTGGGAGGGCACGGGGCTGAAATCCCCCATTCTCTGTGCAGTTCAGCACTGGGGGATCCAATCGGTCGGCCATCTGGCTGGACACTGGCATCCACTCGCGGGAATGGATCACCCAAGCCACCGGTGTCTGGACGGCCAACAAGGTAACCACCTGCCCTGTGGGAGAGGGGACCCCAATTCTTACCCCAGCCCTCTTTTAACACCTCCCTGCGGTGCCACTTGGTTGCATCCCTCCTCCCCGTGGGGCACCGAGGCAGCTCCCACTTCCCTCCCCGTGCAGATCGCTGAGGAGTATGGCCAGGACCCCTCTGTCACCGCCATCCTGGACAGCATGGACATCTTCTTCGAGATTATCACCAACCCCGATGGCTTTGCCTTCACCCACAGCTCCGTGAGTGCAGGGACACCATGGGGGGAACTTGTCCTGGTGCTTAGCTCCAGCAGCCATGGCTGGCTGTGGTTTTTGGGTGGGGAGGGATGTTCCTTTCTGCACGGGATGGCAGGCTGGTGGAGGTGGTTTCCACCCATCCCTGGAGATGCTTGGGCAGGAGGGCGTCATCTATCCCCCGGGGCGGGGGGAAATCACATCCCTGTGACAGTCTGGCCCCCATCTGCCCCTAGAACCGCATGTGGCGCAAGACGAGGTCAATCAACGCCGGCTCCCACTGCGTCGGTGTGGACCCCAACCGAAACTGGGACGCGGGCTTTGGAGGTGAGAGCCAGGCCACCAGGTCCCCATGCCGGGCACCGCTGGTGCCTCAAGCACCAAACTTCTTGCTACAGGGGAGAAACCTGGGGGCCAGAAATGGTTCCCCAGGGCAGCCTCTCTGCATGATGCCTCCTCCACCATGCCCCAGGCTCTGGCTCCAGCAGCAACCCCTGCTCCGAGATCTACCGCGGTCCCTACGCCCACTCCGAGAGCGAAGTGAAAGCCATTGTGGATTTTATCCGCGCCCACAGGAACGTGAAATCAGTCATCTCCATCCACAGCTACTCCCAGATGCTGCTTTTCCCCTACGGCTACAAGAGAGTTCCTGCTGCCCACCACCAGGAACTGGTGAGATGGCCCCAAAACATAGACATGGGGCTGCGACCACCAGCCTCGCTGGAAGAGTCAGGTCGGATCATCCCAGGGCTCTCCCTGCTCCTCTCGTTAGATGCAACCTGCACAATGAAGCCCATCACCTGGTTCTCGGAGGGAGGGCAATTGCAAGATATCTGTCAAAAATTAAGGGTGTTTTGGGGAAAAGTAAGACTGGAAGGGGTGGGAAATGAATTTGGGCTCTAGATCCCTCTGCCCTGGGGTTTCTGCTGCCCCAAGGTCTTGGTCTACCAGGTCACACCACTTTTGGGCTGTCTCTTGCAGAATGAATTGGCTAAAAAGGCCGTGAACGACTTGGCCGCCATGTACGGGACGAAATACGCCTACGGCAGCGTCGCAGACACCATCTGTAAGTGTCCCCCTTTCTGCTGCATCGTGTCCACCACCAACGCTCAGCGTTGGGATCACGTCCCCCTCCCTCTCCCTGCAGACGTGGCAGATGGCACCACCATTGACTGGGCCTACGACAATGGGGTGAAATATTCCTTCACCTTCGAGCTGAGGGACACGGGGCGCTATGGCTTCCTCCTGCCCAGCACCCAGATCATCCCCACCGCTACCGAGACCTGGCCGGCGCTGCTGGACATCATGCTCCACGTCCTGGAACATCCATACTGAGCCCGGAGACGCCCATGATGTCCCCTCATCTCAATAAATACTCCTGGAGACTGTGTCTGGTTTAAGGCTGGCGCCTTCATTCTTTCATGCCGGACTTCAGAAAATAAGAAGTGGTGAAAAAGGATTCCCAGCCCTGCAGGTGTTTATTTCCCCCCCTGGTGGCTTTGGCCCTACAAGTTCCCATCCTTTGGGGCCAACAGCCATGAAGGATTTGGGTGGGGATGGGTGGTTTTTGGGCAACCAAACCCCAAATTTGTGGGGTTTTAGGCAGCACTGCTCCGTTGTCCCTTCCCTGGAGGCTGGGAGGGGGGGGACACCAAGCACCCTCAGGTCCATCGCGGGGTGCAAAGTCCTTTCAGGCGTTTGCTTTTTTTTTTTTTTTTATTTTTCCACCTGGGTTGACCGTCACCCGCTCTGACCTCTGTCCTCTGCCAAACTTTGAACCAATTTCATCCCCACAAACACAGCCACGGTTTCGGTCCCCAGCTTGCTGAGCCCCTCTCCCCTGCCCAAACCCGCATCTCACACTTTCTTGACCCAATTTTTTGCCCTTTTCCTCCCCGGCGGCTGCGAGCCGCAGCCGGAGCCGTGGGCGGTGGGATTTTGGCACCTCCCCGCCTCTCGCCCTGCCAGCGGGTGACTCACGGACGGCCCTGGCCGGTTCCCCGGGACGGGTTTGGCTGGGACGGGGAATGCCACAGAGGGGGGACGGCGGGGCTGCGGTTCCCAACCTTGGCCGGCACCAGCCGGAGCCTTCCCATGGCCCTGGGAAAGGGGACAGCTGGGGAGGGCCGAGCCAGGGGCCACCATCCTGATGGGATTTAAGAGGCCCCAGTGTGCCGTCGGGATGCGGGACGGACTCTTTCGGCTGAAGATGAGGGCCCTCGTGCTGCTGGCTGCCCTGGTTGCAGCAGCCGCTGGCATCGAGACTTTTATTGGGTAAGGGGTCCGGCCGGCGGGGCGGGGGTGGCCGGGATGGGGATGGTGGCACCGGCTGCGGCAGAAGGAGCTGGTTCAGCCCTGAGGGGACACAGACAACCCCGGGAAGAGGCTCGGTACAAATTCTCCAGGATAGAGGGGGGGATAAACGGGGTGGGGGGGGCCGGAGAGCTTGTCCCCGTGCCCCCTAGCCACCCCCTGACCCCACAGGCACCAGGTGCTGCGCATCATCCCCACCAGCGATGAGGAGCTGCAGAAGGTGCAGGAGCTGCAGGACCTCGAGGAGCTGCAGGTACCGGGGGCAGCGGCAGGGGATGGCTTTTGGGGACAACTCCCCCAGCCCATGTTCCTTCCCTAGGACTTAGGGAGACTTAGGAGTTCCCTAAGTCACGCTGTGGAGCTGGGATGGAGCTGGATGTGGGACAACGGGGACCAGCTGGTGAGGGGACGGGGAGGGACAGCCCAAGGCTGGATCCGACCCCTCCCGTCTCGCTTTCTCTCCCTCCAGCTGGATTTCTGGCTGGCACCCCGCGGCCTCGGGCAGCCAGTCGACGTCCGCGTGCCCTTCCCCAGCCTGCAACCCCTCAAAGCCCACCTGGAGGCCAACGGCATCTCCTACTCCATCATGATCGAGGACGTGCAGGTCAGCGGTGGCGGAGGGGAGGCGGGTGAGATGTGGAGTCTCGGGGTGGCAGGGGACAAGGTCTCATCCTGCCCTCTGTCCCCCAGTCGCTGGTGGACGATGAGCAGAGAGAGATGCTCCGTGGCCGCCGTGGGCTGCCGCTCTCCACCAACACCTTTGACTACGCCACCTACCACAGCCTGGACGAGGTGAGAAAGCGCAAGATTTGGGGCATTTTGGGACAAAAACTGCCCTTGCAAAGCCCTTTGCTCCACGTGCAGCAAGGGCAGGGGACGAGCCAGACATGATTCCCAACCCCCTTTCGCTCTCCCCCACTTCCAGATCTATGCCTTCATGGACCTGCTGGTGGCCGAAAACCCCAACCTGGTCAGCAAGCTTGAGATCGGCCGGTCGACGGAGAACCGTCCCCTCTACGTGCTCAAGGTGAGGATTTGGGGTCCCTGGGGTGACCAGAGAGGGGGAAAGCAGGGCCACGGGCAAAGCCGACCCCACCCCTCTGCTCTTCCAGTTCAGCAAAGGGGGCACGAAGCGCCCGGCCATCTGGATCGACACTGGCATCCACTCCCGCGAATGGGTGACACAAGCCAGCGGCGTCTGGTTCGCCAAGAAGGTATGAGCAACTCCCAGGTGTGTCTCCTGTTCCCAAGGGGCCACAAGGTCCCGCAGCCACCATGGATGCCAGGTGGCTCACTCCAGGGAGAGGACAGTGCTCCAGCAGCCCCAGGGAGCCCCAACCCGCCATCCTCTCTAGATTGTCCAAGATCATGAGAATGATGAAGGTCTGGCCTCCGTCCTGGACAAGATGGACATCTTCCTGGAGATTGTCACCAACCCAGACGGTTTCGCCTTCACCCAAACCCAGGTACTACCCGGTCTTTCCTCTCTCCAGGTCCTACAGCCATGCTGGATGGGGCTGGAGAACAGGATTGGGGTGCTGCACATCAAAGCCCCCAAAAGGTCAACATTTCCTTGTCCACATTTCCACGGGATGGGAAGGGGACCACCATGACCCACAAGCCCCCCCTAGATGTCAGCCCACCCTGTTCCCTCGAGGCTGGTGGAGTTCCAGCCCTGGACACCAGCTGAGATGGCTCTGTCCTTCCAGAATCGCATGTGGCGCAAAACCAGGTCCAGGAACTCGGGCTCCCCTTGCATCGGTGTGGATCCCAACCGCAACTGGGACGCAGGTTTCGGAGGTCAGAGCTCTTTCCCTAACCCTACAGAGGGGTTCTGCCCTCCAGGTGGAGGCTTCCAAGGCCTTTTCTGGCTCAGAGATCCACTGATATTCCCTGGGGAAGAGACTGGATTTGCTCTCTGTGGCAGAGATGTGGGTTTGGGCTCCACCAGGGCTTTGGTGTCCCCTAGTGACCGACATGGTTGGGAACCACAAATGAAAGTCATCACACAAATGTCTAGGAGAAGCCAGAAAGAGCATTCCTCGCTGGCCACCAAGCAGATGAGGGGTGGGAAAAGCTCTTGGGCTTGGAACTGGAAAAGGCCTTTTGCCCTTGTGACTCTCTGAGCCACCCAACTGCCACTGAAGACCCACACTGTATTTTCACTTCTCCCCAGGGTCCGGGGCCAGCGGGAACCCCTGCTCGGAGACGTACCATGGACCCTACGCCAACTCAGAGCCCGAGGTGAAGGCCATAGTGGATTTTGTGAAGAATCATGGGAACATCAAGGCTTTCATCTCCATCCACAGCTACTCCCAGCTCCTGCTCTACCCCTACGGCTACACCAGGATCCCAGTGCCCGACCAGAGGGAACTGGTAGGGTTGATGCAGAGGTTTTCAAGGGGGCTGGGATGATGCAAGACTGCTCTCCTCTTCCAAGGAGGAGCAACCTCCATCCTGCACCATGAAAGGGGCATTGGCAAGCCGGGAAGAAGCCCTGGCTCCTCTACCAGCCCCTGGGGCCTCACCCACCTAAGGCTTTGACATAGTTTTTGCCTGTGGCATGAGTGAAAAAACCTCTCCTGCAGACTGGATCCCACAGGCTTTCCCCTCCTCTGGCTCATCTTTCTCTCTTTTGTGTATTCCCAGCACGAGATTTCCGGGAAGGCAGTCGCAGCTCTGTCTTCCCTGTACGGCACCAACTACAAGTACGGCAGCATCATCACCACCATCTGTAAGTAACAGGGGGGAGCCGTGGTTCCCCCAAAATAAACCCAAGCCACCACTTGCACCTCAGCTGAGACAAAAGGTCCCATGAAACACCCGTACGATGCAGAGCGACTAAGGTTTCGCCCCCGTCCTATTTGTTTCCCTACTCAGATCAAGCCAGTGGAGGAACCATCGACTGGACGTACAATCAGGGCATTAAATACTCCTTCACCTTTGAGCTGCGGGACACGGGGCACTATGGGTTCCTGCTCCCCGCCAAGCAGATCATCCCGACCGCCAAGGAGACGTGGTTGGCTCTGAAGGTCATCATGCTGCACGCGCTGGAGCACCCCTATTAACCGGGATTGGGAGCCAAGCGATGGTTGAAATAGCTGGAGGAGGGAAAAGAATACAATAAATAAGTTTAAAGAAGGACGAGAAACGCCTTTTGCTGTTTTTCCTTTTTTTTCAGTCATGGTGAAAAGGTTTTTTTTAGACTGACTCAGCGCTCCTGCAGGTTCACGCGGTGGCAGCCAACAAAAACAGCACGTGCTGGCTCAGCGGCCCGAAAAGGGCATTAAAAGGGCATGAAAATAGTGGGACACAAAAGAAAGCAAGGTGCTTGTTTTCTCTCTGTCAGAGCAGAGGATGGAGGGGGAAGAAGTTCAGTTTGATACTTAGTGGGTAAGCAGAGACCTCGGACACTGGTGGCAGGAGGGGTGACCACCTTCCCCAGTTCTCCCAGGGCTGGGGTGGCACTGGGATGTGGAACGATCAGGTGAGCGGGACTTACTCCGCCTATTTTTGTGGTCAAACACCAACTCGCAGCGCTGGTAGAAAGGTCCCTCCTCACCCGCTGCAATGCCACGGGGAGGGGGAGCCAAGCCCCTGCCCACTCCCAGGTTCTGCGGGTGCCGCTCCGCGCTCTCCATTAGCTGTCCAAAGCTCCAACTGAAAAGAAGTACTCAACCATACGGCGTCATTTACTTTTTATTAAATTAAACAATTAAAACACCCAGACTATATAGAGTTTGACTCTATCCTCCAAACAATACCACGTCAAGAGTCCAAAACCATACAAATCCATCAGGATGGGAAAGTTCATTCAGTTCTTCCTTCGATGCCCTGGATTTGGAGGATCTCAAGCAGCTCGGACTAGTTTTGTCCATCCAATTCAGGAGGAGGTTTTCACGCAGCCCAGGGCAGCCAGGGATTTTGGATCCGTCTCACAGAGCTCGATAGCAACAATCAGGACTTTAAGCCAACACAACCACCTCTACTCTCATGTCTTTTTTCATAAAGATGCATTTTACACACTCCCAAGTGCTCATGGAGCTGAAAGGTCTCTTCTTTGTACACTGGCAGGACTTTGTGTGCTCTACTGGTCCCTGTCTTTCAAGTATCTACCTAAACGTTTCTCTTGGCTCTCCCCTCTTCTGTGCACATTCAGCTAAATCAATCAAGTAGTATCATTTTTCAGGCAACAAGCCTAGGCAAGCTACCAGCTGAATTATGCAGGAGATGCTGCTTCATCCGATGTTTTTACTTCATGGCAACATAAAAACGGAGGGGCTGCACAGAGCAGGAAGGAGCAGCGGATGCAGGATTTTAAGATAAGACTACGCAGCTGTGTGAGCCGCGGTGTATGTTCAAAGCCAAATGGGGCATTTCTGCAATGCTTCAGTACCAAACTCCTTTGAAGTCTTTATTTAGCTTTTATTTATTTTATTAGGCCAGCTAATAGCATCGCCACTCAGTAACTGAAGCCCCAAGAGGTGAGTCAGCTTCCCAAAGCTGCAAGTGGAGAAGAGAGTGGGCATGAATCAGGTCTCAGGCCATTTAAAAACCACTTTTCTCTCAAGCAGCAATGCTGTCGTGCCTCAAAAAGTCAGATGGCCTGACCTAGGACAAGCTACTTCGTTCAAAATAAACGTGCCTACAACTAAACCAACAAGTCTTCCAGAAGCGCGATCAAGCAGGAAGGTAAGAAAGCAGAGCAGTTAGTAAGACCGTGAGATGCATCCAGCTTCCTAAGGGTGGGCTAAAATAAGATCTTTAAATTTTTGACCTTCCTATCAAGACCAGCCCAACTCTTAGAGTACTTGCTTCACACACACACACGCTCCCTGTGGAAACCCAGCACACGTGCGATCCTTAGCGGAGGGGTTGGAAGGGCAGCTTGTACAAATTGGAGCTGGTTTGTACAACTTAAAGCGTCCAAGGACTTCTTTGGGAAGCCGAAAGCTTCAAGATACCTCCCTGCAATCAGATTTTGTTACGTATAAAAATACAGATGTGTATTTGAACACACAGGGGTATTTTGCTCTTTGAATTACTTCGTTCAGTACACTTTAAACGCTGGCTCTACCCTATGCCCTTCTATTTCTCCCCTTATTCTCCCTCTGGGGGATGCTGACACAGCATCAGAGGTTTGTGTTCATCATCTCGCTCTTCTCTGGAGAGGACTGAAGTTATGGCTCTCATCACAACACGATTGCCAGTCCCTCTATCAGCATATTCCTCTGATTTAAGTCTAATGGAGACACAATAAACACGATAAACGCACTCAGGGATGCTGAGTCTTAAACTGCCAGACTGGAAATTATCTGAAATTTCTCTTCCCTTGCCCTTTCACCAGAATTATCCCACTGATCTACACAAGGGGTGAATTTTGGCGTCTGTTAAAGATTACTTGTCTGCTTCAAAAAGGGTGGGAAAAAACCCACCATCGAAACCCAAAAAGCCACTCACAGAAAACACAAGTCCAAGAAGCCAAGCCTGGGCCGAGGTGAGCAATCCTGCAGGGGAAGGCCAGAGAGCAGGATCTCTCCATTATCAGCTATGACATCTCTAGTAGGTGACTCTGCTTTGTCACCGGGTAATTTCACAAGATTTCTAGGTCACCCAGCCAATACTGGCATGGTGGAAGCACCGATTTGATGAAAGCCGTGATACTCATTTTCTACGAAACCTTCACGCCCTGTTCAGTTACCAGATTCATGGCCCCTGCTGGGTTTCAGGGACCCTGGTGAGTGGGCAGAAGAAAATTTCCCTTCAGCCACTCTAAGCTTAAAGGAGCTACTCCAAAACCACTGGCGAGGGCGTAGCTGGGAATAAATTTCCAGCCTCTATCGGGCATCGGAACTACAGAGCTCTTTGCTACTCCACTGAAGAACACAGTTTGCCTCCAAGTATCACTAAATCATTTTAAGCAGCAGCAGGACTTTGTGCCTCCTAACCTTGACTCGCGGCTGCCTGTATGATGGTTAGGGAAGTCAGCCTTGTCTGCAGAAGAGTGACCAGTTCCTCCACGTACATCATAGTTTTCTGCAGCTCCAGTGACCAGCAACCTGCTTTGGCAAGTCAGAAACGGAGCAAACCACCGGTGCACGGTCAAACTAAGGAGACACTCTGCCTACACACCAAGAGGAGGAGCACAGAAGGTGATTCTGCCCTGAATGTCAGCAAAAACCCTGCTTGGTCCGTGTGGCAGCCTTACTCTCTCATTTAATCTTATTTAGAACCAAAACCACCACACAGTAGCTCTCTAACCGTGGCAAGGAACAAAGCAGAAAAAGCAGAGTTAGAAGCTGAACCTTCTAGACAAGATGGGAGAAGCAGGGGAAAAGAGAGTTATTTTTTCCTCCAGCTCACCGTTAAAACACAGCACTGTTTCACAAACTGTCCATGAGTAAACACAGCTGTCAGGTTACAGTGCCACACTGGGCATTATTTCCCAAAACATCTTTATTACAAATACTTCCGTTCATTAACATAAAAATTAAAAAAAAACCCCCAAACAACACCAAACTAAACCAACAAACTTACAGAAGCCTCTCTCCGACGTTTTGGCAAGTTGCTGAAATGTCTGTATCTTTGCTACAAAACACCAAGGTTTTTGCTCACAGATGATTTCTGGCCCGTTTCCCTTCAAGTGTGTTCTCACGCAGTCTGCGGTTGCGGGCACAGCACAGGAGTACGTTACAGACAAATTCACTTATCTGAACTACAGGCTTCACAGAACCGTGTCTACTGGTCACAGGCTTTACTACTGGTTTCCTCCCTCCCTACAAAATCCGCTGGACACATCTGTCCTGACGCTGCACCTAGAAGTCCACCTTGCCAAAGCGATGCTGTTCCTGCTTCTACAAAACATCAACCATTCCAGCTGCCCCAGCCTTTCCCGAGCCGCCATTTATAAACCAGTGCTGCTTTTCCCTGCGGATTCCTAAAACAACAAACGGGCTGCAACTGCTCAGGGTTCCCAGAACCTGGACAGACGTTTATTTAGTGGAAGACACCGCTACTTATTTCCACGGTCTGTTCTGGAGGCTGCTCCTGCTGAACGAGCGGGCGGTGAGGGATCCCACGTTGCCGGAGAGACTGGGGTTGCTCCTCACAGTTGACACCTTGGAACTGCGGCCTGAGGAACCACGGCTAAGATGGCCTGGGAGAACAAACACACACACAAAAAAAGAAAGATCAGAAGCTGTGTGTGCGTGACAGAGCCCAGCCATACACAAATGATCTGTTTGCCCCTCACTGGCTCTCCAGCTCTCCCTGTAAACATAGATAACAGGGCCCCGAAGATGATGAGGGGGCTGGAGCGTCTTCCTTCTGAGGAAAGGCTGAGGGAGTTGGGGCTTTTTAGTCTGGAGAAAAGAGAAGGCTGAGGGGGGGATCTTATAAATGTCTACAAATACTTAAAGGGAGGGTGCCAGGAGGAGGGGGCCAGGCTTTTTTCAGTGGTGTCCAGTGATAGGACAAGGGGCAATGGGTATAAAATCCATCTGCACATGAGGAGGAATTTCTTTCCTTTGAGGGTGGCAGAGCACTGGCACAGGCTGCCCAGAGAGCTGGTGGAGTCTCTGACTCTGGAGACATTCCCAACCCTCCTGGACACCATCCTGTGCAACCTGCTGTAGGTGGACCTGCTCTGGCAGGAGGGCTGGACCAGATGATCTCCAGAGGTCCCTGCCAACCCTTAACATTCTGTGATTCTGTGATAACCATCAATAATTCAGCAGGGCCTTCTAGTCAGTCTCTATCTAGCTGTACAGGCCTCAGAATTTGAAAAACCTACCAGTCACCAGTAAAAACTAAAAGTATTTAAGTTTACTGGGCAGAATGGTACGCGCCCGCCCTCCGCAGGCCCAGGATTTTGCCATCATGTAGCTACATAGGATTTAAGTCCTCTGGGATTAGCACAGCACAGGTTTTGGTGGATCTTCTCAAGTCAGTTTGGAAAAAATTTCTCTCCCTCCCAGCAATCTCACGGAGAGAATAAAGGAATAGAGCAAAGCAGAGAACTGCCGCAGGGCAAGCTCAAGAACTACAGAAAGCAGCTGCCACATTTTTCCTGGAGTCTTACTGGCAGCGTCTGAAGGAATGTGCTCCTCTTCCAGGCAGTACTTTATCTTTTGTAGATCTTCTGCAGAAAATCTCCATTTATTCTCAGCACGTGAGGGTGGAACTTTGGGAGCGGTCTTTTTTCGGGCAGATGCAGCGGGAGCTGCCACTTGGCAGGACACGGGGAACGAGCCGGTGATCAGTCCTTCTGGGATCTTCTGTGCCAGGACCTTCAGGCCTGCAGACACACAGATCACACATGACCAGTGACCACCAGCTAAGAGGGGATCAGTGATTTTACCCGTCACAAATGAAACACTTGACAGAGCGGAAGATCCAGATCTTTCTAATCTGCAGCTCACGCAACCCTTGCTCTCTGCTCTCAGTCCACCTGCCCGAGACCTCAGGGAGTCCTGCCCACCCCCACTTACCTCCAGACAACATGAACAAGTTCTCAAAGCCCCTCTCGCACATGGTTGTTGCAGCCTGGCTGGCCAACCTCTCATCGTTGTCGTACAAAATGATAATTTTCCCATGTGCGTTTTTCTGATGGGTAGAAAAGCTAAGGATTCATTTGGAAACGGAAAGCGACCCTTAATATTTTTTAGAAAGAAAAAGAGAGACAAACAAACGGGACCGGAGACTGAGAGCTGCCTACTTCATTTGCCAGTGTCAGGCAGTGTCATGCCTTCCCTTCACCTGCGCTTTAAAACGGATTTCCCAGTAGCTGAGGCTTGCCAGATGCTGGAAGGACACAGCCTAATCCCTACTGGAGCGCAGTTCCAGCGAGCGTCCAGCACTGTTGGGAAGGTTAGCCAGTAACAGATGACAGCAAGAAGCACCTTGACAACCTCCCCTCTCCCCTGCAACCCTCAAGCTAACAACCCCGGAAATTATCAGCCTAATCCTAGCTAATAATCATCTTATCTGTCCTCCCCAGCAAAGCCAGTCCCCACCACGGTGCCAAGAAGATTTGATGAACGCATCCCGCAAGAAGCCCAGCACTCCAGCAACAGCCGGGGAAGGAGACCCCAAGCAGTACGGCTTTGCCTTCCAGCAGCCAAAAATCCCAGGAAAAGCCAAATTCAGGCAGTTTCCACTAGAGTTGTGTTACAGCCTTGAGGAAGTAGAATCCAGTATCTGACGGTGGCAGCAGAGCCCCACCGGGTAATCACAGCCAGCGCAAAGGACCTCCCCCCCGCCTCATCCTCCTTGAAATCCTCCCCATTTTGTTGGTTAAGCATTGTTTAGCCAACTGGGTTTTTTGGAAGCCTCCAGCAATATCCCCTCAATATTTTTTGTTATTCCAACACTTTATACGTAAAGGATACATATTGCAGAATACTATTTGTATACGGGTTCATGGTTCTAGACAGCGTTGCAATAGGGTAGGAATAAGCTGCAGAGAAGGAAAGAATTTAAAAAAAAGAGAAAAATCATACAGTGGTTGAACACCAATGGTCACACAACCTAGAAAACAACTGATAAGGACTTTTTTAGAGTTCAACAGACTTGAAAATCCACTGAATAAGGGATTAACATCAGCTCGGCCCCCTCATCCCTTTCCAAGATGGATGGGTGGACTGGACGAGTGCTGAGAGTGTTCTGCACCCAAGTGATATCCCACCTTGGGGGAAAAAAATGAAGCCAGCCAGAATATGGCACAGAAAGCTGAATATACAATCCCAGTTGACACCAGGCTGCTGTGGGCCTCCTCACCTCCAACAATGTGACATTGGTCGTACGCGTCTTGGTCTCGTACATCCAAAAGCAGGAAGGGGCAGTCGGGATAAGGCATGTCTTTAGCTTGAGCATCCGCTTTCTTTGGAGTGTCCTTTTCTATATCCATTTCACCGATGCCACTTATCACACTACAAGAGGAAAGAGGAGGTTATGGTGCCAGCTCTCACTCCAAACACTTCCTCTTCACCAGGTCAGAGTGCTTTTCCATCAACCATTCCAACAGCCCATTTACATTCCAGTACAGCCAGACACCACATAAAAATGGAGAGACTTTATTTCAGGCTTTTCTGTACCCCACAAGAGATTGTTTTTTTATTTTTATCAATATAAAAAAAATCATCAGAGTACAGCCTTGGTATGTGAACATACCATACTCTTCTGGATCAGTCACTTCCAGGTGTTTTATGTCCTAAGTGACTCTGAGGTGAGGGAGAATACTTGTAAGGAGCTGCCAACGTGGAGACCTCAGCAAGTCAGACACGCTAAATAACTGTCAGTCACCTACGAGCAGCGCTACGCAGAGGTTTCCCATTTCATCGCTAGATTGGATATAGCACACGAACAGAAACCTCCAGATACTTCTAGTGGTGACTGAATCGATGGCTTTGATACGTGATGGCTGAGCCTGTCAGGTTAGCATCCCGACTCTTCTAGTAGCAGCAAGGGAAGGGCTGAGACCAAGCTTCCTCTTACAGCGTCCTCCTGGTATCTCTGACCTCGACTAGCGACGTAGTGGGCTTGGAAGTTGGACTCTTCATTCTCAACCATGGGACAGCTCGTTAAGATCATCAGGAAAGCACATTACTGAGTTTACCAGAGTGGTTTGTAACATGGATTCTCAAACCGTGGGACCTGGATTGAGTACCACAAACATATTTCCTTGTCAGCCATTTAGACAGTCATCAGGTGGCAACAGTGTTGGGTTACAGCCTCAAACCAAACTCCATCAAACAGGAAAACTGCCAACCCTCTCTCTCACATCCCCAGACCCGCAAAATCAGGCTTTAATGAGAAATACGACAAAAGCCACTTAGCGGCAATTTAAAATAACCAGCTGGATAAAAATAGTTATCTGCTAAGACAGGAAGGAAATTATGTATTGTTATCAGATACCTCTGCAGCGTGGACCGATAGGATTCCCCAGCTCCTGTGTTGTTTATGAACAGGACCGGACTGGGTATCCCATCGGGGCTTCCTTTCCCATTTGTGCCTGCTGTGACTTCAGCATCTGGAGCAGCAGAATCACCATCTGGGGAGAGAAGAGGGTAAAAAGAGTTAAAATGCTGCAGGAAATAAACAAGTAGGTTTTAAGTCCAGTTTCTATTCTTAGAAGAAAGTGTGTCTCTTAAAGACAGCCTTCTCCTCATCCTCTTAAAAGGATGACTTACCAAGAGACTCATATTAAAAATAATAAAGTGCCGTATGATTTTTAAGGGCTCAAGATCTCATTTTAAGCATTCAATAAAAACGTGATTCTCAATGCATGGTATCTACTGAGTTACTACAATAAACTTGGCAGCACGAGGCCTGTCTTATTTGCAAGACCTCCTCTTTTAGGAGTGTTTCCGTTCCCAAAGCAGGATGGCTGCAGGCCACAGGTTATTTTTTCCTCCTGATTAAAAAGACTCGCTGAATAGTCAGCTACGTCTGTCAGGACACAGTTCACCGCATGACAGCAACCTACAGCTCTTTCTCTTTGTGCTCACAATAAATATGGTTACCTTCCAGCTCGTGGATCTCCTCATTTGTCACTTCTAAGGTTTCATCAGATAGAGACGCAACCTGGATGACCTGCAGGCAACAAAAGCAAGCGACGATACCTTGATACGCACGCACCCTCAGTGAAAGACGGCGGGGATCAGCTTAAGGAAAAACAATCCTCAAGCCAAAACCACATTTAACTCAACGGAACTTTTACTGGACTTCAAGGTCACATATAGGATGCCTCTCCTGTAAGTGTGTCTTTTCATTAAACAAAAGGTGTAGCAAAAAAAAGGAACACTCAGCCTTAGAATAAAGAAAAGCCAGATGTGCCACGCTGGCAGAATGTTTTCCGACTTTTATGAAGCTCAGTCACTGAAACATTTCAGAGCACGCACTACATTAGATAAAATTGCACATGGTTAATTGGTCTGTGAGAGCAGACCTGCGATATTCACGTACTAAATCAGTTCTCTCACCAGCGAGTCACAGGATTGGTCCTAAAAATCCAGTGGAACTAAAGACAGGAGCCTGCAGAAACCCACTCCTTCAACATCTGCGAGTTTAACCTTCCCTTTCCTTGTCGCCTTAGAGAAAAGCTTGTCTTTTTCTAGTTTTCAGCAATTTTCTTGAACGAACATGTAAGCAACACACAGTTTGCTATTTACTGATCAATTTCTTCCATTTTTAAAAATATTTTGATTCATTTATTTTAATTAAAAAACATGCAGAAATCCTCGAAATCACAAACTTCCCATCTTCCGCAGTTAAACCCGCTATTAGGGAGGACTTCAGGCTGTGACTCCTTGAGACAAAGCTCGATGAGATCAGATTTGAATGCTACTTTACATAGCCCTTTTTTTTTTAAGAGGCTTGAAGATCCTCTTAAGTTAATAGACCAAAAAAAAAAAAAAGGGACCAAATTTCAAAAGACAGAGTTGCTACAAACTTCAATTTGCAACCAAAAGCATTTGACTGCCCTAAAAACACTCACCCTGAACAGGTTGCTTTTATTCAGGGAAATCTACGAGGCCAGGAAGAATCTGATACAGAAGAATTACACGCCAAGACTATGCAACTACACAGAAAGCTTTAGACGAAATAAAAATGCTGTTCATAAAAGGTAACAACTTTCAGGAGCCAGAGAGAGGGAACTATACATACCAAGTGGGCAAAAGTAGTCACTTTCAGTCTTTTAAACAGCTCGTCCTTTTTATACCTGTAATCTTCCAAAACAAAACAGAAGAGGACAATGTCAGTTTTTAGTTAATTGCTCGCTTGGGCAAATACGGGATAACAGGCTTAGTCCCAGCTATTCTGGTAGACTCTCGTCTCCAACAAGGCAGGATTTCTGAGCGCTAAGCTGGCGCTGAAGGATCAGAGAAGCAAACCTGAAGACTTTGTGAGAAGTAATACCAGTTATTAAGAGAGATCTTGTCCAGATGCGATTCAAGAGGAGAAGGCAGGTTTAGTAGCTTTTAGACTCAAATGTGTATTATTTTGCGTCTTCTGTTCTTGCTGGGGGAAGGAAGCAGTTTCATGAATTTATCACCCTGCCTGCTGTTCTTTGAAGCCTGCTATGGTTGCAAAGCCTCTTAAAAAGATTTCATTTACCTGAATTTTTAATTTGTGTAAGTTAGAGCAGAATCAGAGCATAGGGACGCTGCATCTCAGACTACATCTTTTCAAATACGAAGCTAAACACATATGTTTAATCGTACCAATTTAAACGCTTACTTTTTTCTTACCTTTTCTGACAAATTCCGATTCCTACAATTTGCTAATAGGGATATCTAAAGGAACGGATAACTGACAGAAGGTGTTTAATGCAGAAAACTGAACAGCAGATCAGTACGGATACTGGCTTGAAGCACGCATAATTGCTACGGAGAAACTGGACTAATTGAGTCTTAAGCCTGAAGACAAAGCTTAGGCAGCAAGGAAACCGCGCGGTCTGTCGGAACGACTGGCGAACAACCGGAGCAGAGATTACCAGCACTAAGTAAGCGATGACAAGGATGGAAGTCTGATTGCGGACAGATACTCGAGATACACAGACGCAAGGAAGAGAGAAGCCTTCTAGTGAGAAACAAAAGGGTGTATGTAGAAGGAGAGAGAAGCTAAGACAAGTATCAGTAGGAAAAATCTTGATATGAAATAGCCTCCCACGGGAAATAATGGAAGCCTCATCCTTTGGGAAATTTACAGCTAGAAAGAAGATAGTGTGTGTGTGGGGGGGTGTGGTGTGGGGAAAAAAGATCAATCCTGCACTGGCAAGGAAAGGCAAAGAAGATGGACAAGATTCCTCCCGTGTCAGGCACTGAAGCTGAAACCAAGTTCTGCACGCAGCTCTTGAAGCCACGCTTCCACACTTAAGCTCTCCCAAAAAATAAAATTGCTGTTCTTTTCTTTTCCTCCTCCTCCCTTACTAGGCTCCACTTCTGAAGTCACAGGTTTTTACTTTAAAAAAAGAAAAAAACCCCACCTTTGTATTTTTCTAACAGTTTTAGTAACTGCTGGAGCATATTCCAAACCGGTCTCTCTCCAGCTGCTCAGCTAAGAGGGCTAACAACGCACTACAGGACCTTTGGCAAATCCAACCAGTTAAGCAATTCTAAATCCTCTAAAAACCATCTGCTGAATGCTGCATTAGCTTAAGCAAGGGGAGGTGGGGGGAGAAGGGGGAAGGGCTCCAATCCATAGTCCTGTAACCACCACACACAAAATTACCACAGAATTAGCTTATGGAAACGCTCAACCTGACATGTGTTTAGAGACGGAGCCACGCGGGCGCTGGAGGCTGAGATCTCTTCCCAACAGAAGTGATGATCACACGCTTCCCCGACAGATGTTCCGCTCTGACAAGATTCTCCCCGTACGGAGGCAACGGGCACATTACGGCAGCAGAACAGACACAAAAAGAGACATTGTGAGCTTTCACCGCTGCATTTTTTCATTCCTTTTCTTTCCTTCTTAAAACACATTCCCTGCAGAGGTAGTCCGATTAATTTTCAGCGTTCGGAGCACGCAGAGTTTCCAAGTTCAACATCCTAGCCTACGGAATGTTTATCAAGCTGCAAAGCAATGTCTACGTGCTACTAAAGAACTTGTCTGAGAAAGAAGGAGCCCATCCAAAATAGCCCAGTGCACTGCAGTATGTACTACGCATTTCAAACCGTAGGTCTGAAGTACAAGACCTGCACATACACTACACTTCAGAATGTCAATTAACTGGAAAATGACCCTTGTGGTTCCTGCAAAACCACCTGGTTTCAAGCCTCAAGCTCAGGCTGCTAAACCCGCCCTTTAACTCGGAAATAACAAGAATTCTCTTTTATACAGCCCATTTCACCTGCCCGACACAAAAGCCGTATGTAGCCCATGTCCAAATGATTAAAACTCCCCAACCATGGACAAAAAGAACCCTTCAATAATGCAAGGGCAACAAATTAATTTAGAAAGACAAAAAAAAAAAGCAGCAAAGGTTATGAAGCGCTGCATGTACATATAAACACTTGCAAAGGAGAACTGTTGTCACAGTGCTTACACAAAACAGCTGCTGGATGGCTTTCTCCCACCTCAAGCAAGGATTATTTATCCCAGAACAAGCCTTTATGACCAAGATCTTGCTTTTACCATCCAAAACCATTCTATCAACAAGGAAAAAAAAAACACCCCAAACCCACAAAACTGCTATTGCAAAGCCTGACCTGCAGCAGATCAATCTGAACGCTTGCACCAGCCTCCCAGCAGTTATCAGAAAATTCAGAAGACGTGCTGCTTGCAGCTACAAAAGCAACACAACGTACCCGGTTCTGTCCTGGAAGATCCATTCGGATTTTCTGACATTTTTTTATTTTTATTTTTTGCTTCAGTGAACTGGTGTGAAGCTGTAATTACTGTCTAATCAAGGAGGTGCTCCTCGGGGCTTTGGAAATGAGTGAAGCAACAGCAGAGAAAGGGAAGAGACTTGGTGTCTCTCCTCAAGTCAATCCTCCAAAGAACAAATCATCGTGGTTCCAGCTCTCTTATCGTTTTTGATTCCACAGTGGGCTCGCGGTGTTAAGTCCCACTCTCTCACGTTACACAGGAGACAGAGAGTTGACTGTGCTGGGTATTTAAAGTCGTGTCCAAACGGTGTCATCTATCCATGAGAAATCAAGGGGGAGAAGTTTCTAAACTACCTGGGAACACAAGGTGTCTATTCAGCCCAAACAGAATGAGAAAGTTTCTGCTGGACTCCAGAACCCCGATTAAACAAAAGAACTCCTCCATGAAACGAAACCAGATTCACAGCAGAGATTGAAAACCAACTAGACCCATACAACAAGATTTTCAGCACTGATAGAAAGCGATGGCAATCCACTGTTAAACACTGAAATCTCAGTCAGCCAACACAGGATTTTGGAAAGCAGGGCCATTTCTCTTTTGATTTTCCCCCAAAGACCTGTGGTGTTTAAAAAAACCCACAAATCCAACAAACAAATCAGCAACAAAGCACCATTTTACACGAAGCCAAACACAAATATATTCACGTGACGGATTAGTGACCTTCCTTATCATCTGAATATTGCCATCTTAGAGGAATACAGTAAGTGGGTCTAAAGAACTGAAATTGAACGTTCAAAGTCCTAAGTAATCCTCATTAACGGGGACAATTTTTCTTTCACAACAATAAATGCAGCTTTTGGGTTTAAAAGCTCTCCTGGCTCTCTACGTGAAAATAAGCTGCAGAGTAGCTGAAAATAAAGCAGTAAAACATTAGCTTTATTAGTAAGATTTAAAAAAAAAAAATGAAAAAAGAAGCCTATTTTCGGTGGGAAAACAGACTCAAATAAAAATCAACCAGGCTTTCATTAGCCTGAACGACCCAAAGTCTTCAAAACATCAATGTTGTTCTGGTAAATGATGTTATTCTGGTAAACTCAATGAGTGACACAGGAATAAGCCTGTCTCTTTCGCATCTTGGAGTATTGTAATAGAATTCTGGGTACACTACAATTACACAAAAGATCTCAAGCTCAATAATTTTGTAACCTAAAAGTGAAATAAAGTTTCAGAAGCGCAGTTTGGGTCTTCCCAGATGAGTCTAGTTTAGTTTTCTTAATCTAAAGAACTTCCTCCTGCCTGGTTTCCATTCAATAAGAAAATTCTCACCGAGAAGGATCTGGAAAAACTCCTAGACCTGCCTGGCACCTCGAGTTAAATCTGTAAAGCACTGTGAGAAACAGAAATAAGGCACAGGACAAAGCAGAGGGTGTTCAGCAGGAAAAAAAAAAAAAAATTTAAAAAAAAAAAATCAAGGCAGAAGCACCTTTCTAGCCTACTGCTGCGTGTTTCTACAGGTCATTCCTGTAAATTTCTGTGGGAATCATCAGAGTGGAGATTTCCAAGCAGACGGAATGCCTGGGATTCAAACCAGCCCCTCGATGCTCCCTCAATTTTGAGCCAACCCCACTGCAAGTTACGTTCTGCTCCCCTCCAGATACTCACTTCTTTTGATCTCTTCCAGCTTCTCAGTGTATTTAGTCAGACTGTGTCCTGTAACAACAGCAACGACAACAACAAAATCAATCAATTTTTTACAGATTTTTATTGTTACTTTTCTTCAGCGCTACTAAGACTCGCATTTTATTTTTTGAAAGAAAAGATCAGACTACGACAACAAGTGTTCATTGCAGAGCCTCTTTCACCTTGCCAATGCAAGGCAGCCATAAAGCAAAAAGTTCCATGACTTTCCTCTTAGAGTTTTTTTTGGGTTTTTTTGTTTTCTTGCAAGGATGGCTGAGCTAAATAGCAAAGTTTTGGGGACTTGCTGGACCCCAGCTGCCAACAGTCTCTAGGAACAGGCAGTGCTCTGTAGTTTAAAGCCTCTGTACTGGACAGGGGAAGTCACTGTGAATGTTCACGACCAGAAGGAGCTCAGATCTGCGAATACTCCCAGTGCTATTTCAGCTCCTCTACAGAACGCACCAGAGTTTTATTTTACAGGATTTTCAGTAAAGGGTACAGAAGTATCTGCACCCTGCCAATCAGAACAGCGATAATCGTTAAAAAAAAAAAACCCACATTAACAAGTTTCACATCAAGCCCTTCTACTCCAAAGCATAAGTTGTTCTGAAAACACTTTGGAGAACAGTCATCACCTTCAGAAAGTCACTACCTAAAACTCAGGACGTGGCAGAGGCTGACAGCCAAAACCAGGACCTTGGTATTCAAATCCTGCCTCCAACACGCTGCTTCTAGGACAACCGTGGCCACGCTGTCCCTTCCCCAATGTTTTTGCATTGATACTATAGGCAGGTGTTACCGGATAAAATCCAACTGCTTTAACAACAGAAAATCCCCAGCAACATCCCCCCCAAGTAATTATTTCGACTTACACCCTTGTCAAGATAGTCGTTTATACAAGAAAAGCCCACATACAGAAACTCCAAGACCTGTAGTTTATACAGGAACTGTCACAACTGAGCCTGATGTAATAAGGGGAGACATATCATAACGGCGACGCGAGTTCTGACACAGCTCACAGCCCCCGGGGTACAGCAGCTCAGGACAGAGGCAGTTAAGACATTCAGCCTATTTTTTGCACATCCCTACATCCACGTTTGGCATTTTTACCCCTACGATTTCACTTACCAGTGTCAAGGCGGGTTTTTATATGTTGGTATCTGGGATTCTGCGGGATGCGCCTGGTCAAATACTGTTTCAAAAAGGAAAAGATAAGAGGGAGTCAATACAGAGTCGTGTATTCGTTTTAGAGGCAAAAAGATCTTAACAGAAAAGGCAATTTGAAGAACTCTAAGAGATGGCAAAAAGAGAAGCGAGACCACAGGCGCCCTCTCAGACACTCTCTGCCCTCAGGCAGAAGGAGAGACCTCTGTATCTCCAACTCGACGTTAAATCCCCTGCCAAACCGCCACTTTTAAGCCATAAAAGGAGATTTCCTCTCTCTTTCGCCCTCCACTCGCATCTCGCCCGGCTCCGGGGGCCACGAGAAACCTCCCCCCACCCCGAGTTTCGCCTCCGGAGGTTGCACCGCCCCACAGAGACCCCCGACAGCCCGCCCCCCGCCACCTCCCGGCACTGGGGGCACCCCACCGGATCGCTCTGCGGCTCCCGCGGCCTGGGGACCCCACGCCCCATGCGGCATCCCGGGCCGCCCCCCTCAGGAGAGGAGGAGGCCGAGGCCGCGGCCGCCG
>VZSF01010133.1:529309-556368 GCA_013398295.1 Chionis minor | reverse complement strand
CCCCAGCACCCCCCTGCCCGGAGCAGCTCTCGCCATTGGCACCTTCGCCGGGCGCCGCCTCGGCCCGAGGGCGGGCGCCACGCCGGGCAGCGCGGCCGACCCAGGGGCACGGCCACAGCCGTGTCCCCAACGGCGCCGGAGGGGGCGGGCGGGCTGGACCAGCGCGGGGCAAGCGGGCTCGCTCGGCCCGCCGACACCCAGCGCGGAATTTCCCTTCCACGTATTTGTGAAGAAGGAAAAGGGACGGGTGGCCATCGGCGGCGGGGCGGGAAGAAGGCAGCGGGAGGGAACTTGTGGAGGAGAAGCACGTTTCTCCTACCTGGTGGCTGAGCAACTTGACTCTGCCCACCAGCTGCCCGCGGGCCGGTGGAGCTGCTGGGAGAGAGCTGAGGGCCTTTCCTGATGGGAGAAAGCACTGGGTTAAGCAGCAGCTTGCGACTAAACAGGGAGGAACCAGACAGTAATGACAAACAGACACAACCTATCAACTCCTAAATATGCTCAAGGGCCCTATCCTGAACAAATGCTCCGTGTTTGGGGGATTAAACGTCAATGTAGTTTGAAACCGGCTGGCAGTTAAGAGTTTTGAAGATTTGTAGCAATCCCCCGCCCTTTTCAGCCTGCAACTCGCTCTGTGAAAAGGGTGCTTTCAACATCCGCTAATCCTTCTCCTTCACCTCCACAAAATGTTCTTAAAATGGGTGATCTTATGGGTTGTAAGGAAGAGCTTTCCAAACCACCGGTGGCACACAGATGCGGGCACCGCTGCAGTCTAACCAGAGAAAGCAGGCTGATCATTTCTGCATATCCACGATGCCTGAATAACCTGTTTTGCCAATACAAGAGAAGTGGATAGTGTGTTCTCCCTCTCCCTTTATCCTCAAACGACCCACTCTTTACCCTGTCCGACTCCCACTTTCAAATAATAACCTGGCTCTTTGGAGGAAGACCCTTTCAGCACTGAGGATTCACACTGGGCTCTGGCAGACAAACCCACCTCCTCTCTCTGCTCAACCCCTAAAGGGCTTTTCCTCTTCTTGTCCCTCCCTTCTCTTTCCCTGCCCCATGCCTGCTGGGTAACATCGTTAAAGAACTCCTTACAACTTCCCAAGCTCTGCAACAGTAGCTAACTCACACCTCCTACCCTAGGTAGATACTCTTCCTTGAGGGGGATACTTCTTAACAGTGGGTTTCAACCCCTTCGGACTTGCAGACCAGAGCCCCAAAACATTTCCAGCTGGACAAACTTCCAGCCCGCTGATGCCATTTGCTTGCTTCCCTCTGTTACATTGTCCACACAAGTCCCTCTGGCTACAAGTTCCCAGGATCCATGACCTGGAGGTGGAAACCATCAGTCTCTGCCCAGTCCTTCCAACTCATCCACCGACGCTAGCCCTACATGTACCTTTCCATGGATCATGGCAGCGCTTTCAAAAGGTAAAGTGTTGGTGAAACCTGACTGATCAGCTCCACTTGAACCACCACCTTGGTTGCCATCAGTTCAGCCCGCTCCCTAACCCGGCGTATAAACCTCCTCTATTTTTACGTTGATATGGGTCTTTCTTTATGTAGAACCTACAGTTCCTTCTCTCCTTTACGCATCCCACACCAGAGAGGGCTCAGTGGACCGAGCTCAGGAAAGGCTGCAACAGCAGTAGCTGCACAGCATAGAGAGACCAGGCAGCAGAATAGCGTGTAAGTAACAGATACGCCTTGCAGTGACAGAAGATCCAGTCCTGCTGTCACCGACATCAGGGACCAATCATGGCGTGCTTAAAAGGAAGTTTGTTCCCCCTGGAGAGCAGAGGCTGGCATTTTCCTAAAGAGCCTAAGGAAGCCGGGCACCCAACTTCCCTTTCCTGAAGGTACCTTTGAAAATCCTACCCTGTGCTTCCACACATGCAACAGCAGCGATAAAATACGAGGTGTTAGCAGACTGCCTTTTTTGTTCTCCTCCCTCCTCTGACCCTGTACTTCGATGTCTTGTCCCTTGCCGAGTTAGACAGGCGAAAAGGAGCGTAAAATGCTACTAGTTCGCAGATGCTGTGGTTCCTCCAACTCCCCTCCCATCCCCCCGACCCCATCCCCCCACATTTCAAACTGTTATAAATGACTGTGCAACTCTGCAGGCAGTGGTCTCAAATAACCACACCAAGCCTCTCCCCTCCAACGGCTTTATGTCTCTTCCTTCCTCTCTTTGGGGCTCCGGAGAGCAACTATCAAGGTGTTTTGCTTCACTCTCAAGAGTTAAGTTGCTACTTCACCCACCACCTTTGGGAATCTGCCACAGCAAACTGCCAGGACAGGGCATTCTCAGCTGAGAAATCCCTCCTGCTGTCCTTGAAGGGTTTTACCATGGGAACTGACAACAACAGGCTCCCAAATGATCTTAACTGCAACGACAGGTTGTAAGGCAGGATTTCATGTCGCGGAGCCCCAGACCACGGGGACCACTACTGCCAACCTTGAGAGCATCCCCCCTGTAATGGGGCCTTGTCCTCCCTCGGCCAAGCTTGTAAAAGTTGCCCCAGAGAAGCCAGCTGCCCCGGCTCTTTAGAGCACTCCGGCAAATCCGAGAACATCTTGGAAGCATTACAGCTCTCACTATACTGCATGCGCTCTCCTCACAACTCTTCAGCTGCGGCAGGGACGGACCATCAGTCTTTCTATTCAAAAGCAGGGTGCTCTTCCATCGGAGCGGACCAAGCCTAAGGAAAGCTGCTAGAGGAGCTCCAGCTCTGCAGAGCAGACAGATCAGACAAGATAGGCTAGCCAGCAAAATACATTTGCATTACACTTTCTGTATATGGTTCAGAACATGGCACACCCCAATGGCAGCTTTTATTCTCCTTAAGGGCCCGGCCCTGCAAACACTTACTTTTACATGTGTAAGTAGAGTCCCACTGAAACACAATGGAGCTACTCATGCAAATAACGTTAAGAGCGTGTAGGGCTGTGGCTCCGTTTCACTATTCCATCTGCAGCAGACCCAGTTTAAGAGGATCCTGCCACACTCTCCCACAGTTATTGCCACTCACTTGTGCCAGTTAAGCTATTTATGTAGCCACACTCATAGGTGAGCTGCTTAAATGATCCAACCTTTTTTTTAAAAGCCCTGCTAACAAGAACAAATCCTTAATGCCAGACCAGCTCCGATGTAGATTTCATCCCCACAAGCAGCTGAACTGGCGCAACTGGAGGAGGTGGAAACATCTGAGGAACAGGAACTTTTGAAGATGGGATTGAGGGCAGGCGAAACGGCAACAGGGAGCCTTAGCGTGTGAAGGCTGGAGGCATTACTCTCTTCTGAAGTTACACCCTACTCCTGACCATCCGCTCTCTGAAGCAGAGCCTCTTCCCCAACCACACAGTTGCTCCACATAAAACGAGTTTCACCTCAAATGCAACAGCAGATGGAGTCTTTTCAGTCATTAATGCTTAAAAAACTTCCCTCAAGAAAATCGGTCACCATTAAGAATCTGCCAACAGTCACTATACCCGGGATCAGGGATGTGTGCTCCTCCTTGCAGGTAAAGGATGTAGTCGCCATACACATCTATAGCCAGTACACCACTTCCACAGTCAAAAGATTCCCTTGCTATTAGCTTTGACATGGCACATTTGGGCCATGTAAAGTGTTCCCCACAGTTTTTTTCAGTTTATGGGCTATTTTATCTCCAGCAACTCTGTGCTGAAATTGCATCACACATTTCCTGTCTGCTGAGGCAAGATTTCCCTCTTTCAGTGTGATTATAACCTTCCAGCAGGGAAGCTCCACTAACTCCTTAAGAGCTTTGCTCTCTATACTGCCTCCCGACTTCTGCATTCATGTACACCTGCGCAAAGTGGGTGTAAAATGCTGTCACTGTTGGAAGTGAAGAACACACACCATTAGGAGGATGTTTTGCTTTGTTTGTTTGCTTTAGGTTTGGGGGGTTTTTTTGCCCTCTTTTTGCTCTGGTGTAAATGATCAGAGGAGCTGCAGGACGAGAGATCAGGCTCTCTGAAATCCTTTTCTTAGGAGCTTTGAGTTTTACATGGCTGCGTGCTCTAATGAGCCTTCGAAAGGAAACAACCCATTTCTGTAAGGAATCCAGGTGATTATGGTTCACATACCGCCGTGATCTCTCTGCATGGGCACAGGGGAGCTGCCTTCATGAATCTTGCTGCAGGATGAAGTCTAAAGCTGGACAATGTAAAAGAGATGGAAAAGGACCACAGGGAAGGGTAGTTTAACATCCACTGCTAACTTGGGGGAAAAAAAAACAAAACAAAACCCTTCTTTCAGAAAGTCTTTTATTTATTGTAAATCATTCCTAAGAGATTAGGAAATCAGACCTGGGGGAGGGGGTTAGATTGTCATGGCTTTCTTTCCAGCTCAGTGTCTTTCGGTATCAGACATTACCCTAAGTCTCCCCAGTTTTGCTGAACCTCAGTCCTGCAAACACCAGAGAACATTCGTAACTTGGTTAGGGTGAACAGTCCCTCTGCACCCTGACTTGTGTGGGACTTCACAGACTCACAGAGGAGGAAAATGCATATATATTCATATCCATGTCAGTCTGCATACATACGCACACACACATTCCACCCTCGGCCTTAACACACAAAGACACACACCTATCTCTGTCCCCACTGCTGGCATAAGACCACCTGTAGCTCACCTATAATGATGACTACTGCCTCGCTGACTGCACGGAGCTCTGTTAGGAAGGAGACTGGCCAATGGGTCTGACGAGGGCTGCCTGCACAACATCACCCTATGGCAACAGCGTACAGGTGATGGCAAATTCAATTGGGCAAGAAAGGCCTTGCTCTCACTTTTTCTACCTACACTGAAAAGAGAGAAACTGTTGATCTTGTGTTTTCCTATTTGCACATGGACATCCAAACAATGTGGGCCTTAATCAAGTTTGGGCTGGAGCATGGAACTGCACCTATGGTTAAAATACTCTTCCGGATCTCCAGAGAGCCTTCTGGTTGATCTGCCCCCCTTCAAGATGTTACCCCACATCAAAACTCTGACGTGATGAACAAATCTTACATATTATAACATTCCAGTTGCAGGAAGCTCTTGCCCTATTTAGAAAGTCATCTCTCAAGTCAATAAGCGGGTATTAGGCAAATACTACGCAGCCATAGAGATAAATGCTCAGCTTTATCTCCTATGATAAAAAAAAAAAAAGGAGGAGAGAAGAGATACTGAATCAGAAGGGCAATCAGGTAAACAGAATCTGGGGAGACATGCTCGTGCAACACAGGAAAAATATGAATTCATACTAAAAAAAGGTGAGAAATTTTGGCATCCAGGAGACTCCAAAACCAATGTTTGCCCAGGAACACTGTTCCCATTACAATGACCCCATGTTTTACAGGGAACTGCTAGCACACAGCGAGTGCTGTGGTGCCACCAGGAGAATTTGGCTGTGGAATTGCCGGACCCCTTTAAGATTCTCAGGCATGACTTTACGGTCCCTTTGTACGTGTATGACCATCTTTGACTTCAATGAGAAAAGACATAGCAGCACCTCAGACAATTGCCAAATTCACCTCCTGCTTCCATTCAGCCACCTGCTGAGCCTCATCCAAGACAGCAAGCAGTAAGCCCCCTTGCACAGCCACGCAGCTACCTTCTCTAATGCCTGCGCCACAGCGTTGGAGCACACGTGTGTGCACTTTCATGGTGGAAAACCAACCAAGCAAAATTTAATTCCCAAAGAAATATTTCTGAGAAAGCCATGACCAGCTGAAGAAAGCACCTTTCATATGGAGCATCCTCCTCACAGGATACATAGAAGGAGGCTAAGTCTGCCCTCAGACAGACAGAAGTAGTCATCTGTCGCCAACACATACAACAGCCCTCTTGGCATAACAGGCTTTTTGTGCCTTCCAGTGCTGTTCCTCCAGCATCCGGCTGCTCAGGGTACCCGCCGGCTGTACAACAGGGCAGCAGTGTGGACGGGCTACACTCACGAGCTGCAGCTGCCCCTACAGTCTGCGCACAGATGTTTGAGGGTAAAATTGTGCTCATGTCTCACCTGCAAGGCCACAATAAAATAAAAATAACTTCAGCATGATTTCCCCTCTAGCTTGCACACGAAGAAGAAACCAAGCCCCCACTGTACTGCAGACTGGCCCATTAAAGCAAACGGTTAAATTCTTGCTATGAAAAAGTAGGCGTTGTTGTCTGTTTTGTGAGGCAGAAATCAATATTCCCGCCTCCTCTCCTTCTGTTATTTCACCTTGAGATACTCATGCTTAGATAGATGAGATCTGAATCTTACTCACTGTTCCTGCAACTTTTCTCTCTCCAGCATTTCACAGGGTCACAGATGTTCTTGGAGTCCTAACCTGCCAGTAATTTACCACTCAGCTCCCTAAACTGAACACCACTGGTGACTGAAGTAGTGAATGATTTTCCTTCCAAGCCACACCACTGCATCTATTTCTAACTATTCATCTACACCCTCTATCTCAGTCATTTTGCTCCCCGCGTGCTCCAATAACAACCCTCTCTCTACCGCAGCCTCCTTCTGCTTTGGACCCCTATAATTCACCCCCTGGTGCGAGCCTCTTCCATACCGTGGCCATCTCATACAAATGACATTTTATTGTGAAATGCCCCTTCTGCTCTCTGTCTCCCTTTTTAATTTAGCTGTGGGGGGTAGCTTGGTTAAGTCCATAAATTTGGGGGTGGGGGGCAAAGAGGGAAGGACCTGGGTGACTGATGCTCAGCCCAGGCAAGTCTGAAGCAATGCTGGCTGGGGAGAGACAAGCAGGGTAAAACAGGCTATCACCATACCTTAACAGCTGCTCCTTCCACTAGGTTTCCTTTCAGCAGTTCAGATTCAGGGGCCTGGACTGATTCCTGCAGATCCGGTAGCAATAATGCCAGGCTGACTGGGCTGTTCTGATGAGTCCTCTTGGATGCAGCCCTGTCTACTATCACGCCTGCCTCTGTCACCTAAGGATTAGACAACTGCAATATGCTCTGTTTGGCACCATGCTTTAAATCCATTCATAAACTGAAGGCAGTGCAGAATTCAGCACTCTGTTAGATAAGCCACGTCTCTCACCCACGATCATCCTCACATTTCTGCTCTGTTTTTATGCCATCTGACCACTGGTTTCCAGACAGATTTTAACATATTTCTGTTGACCTCCAGTGCCTTCCATACCAGAGCCCTTCCCACCTGAGAAATCACCCCTTATATTGCCTAGAATCTGTAGAAAAGACATCAGGTATTCTCACGCAGGTACCTAGGAGAGCAGAGTTGAGGGTTGTTCAGTCTTTAATTTGCCATTGTTTGCTGGTGACAGTCTGATGAAATTGCTTGAGTTATAATGAAGACAGTTTTCATTATCTGTCATTTAAAAATGTCAAGGGAGCTTAGACTGAATGGATAGGTGCTACCTGTTGTTTCAAATAGCTTTTGATGAAGGAAATACATTTCAAAAGTACCAGTCACTGATTTACAGGTGCTGTACAAAGATTACATAAAACAGTGCAATTCCTCCAAAGAAAACAAGCAGATTTTCCCTCTTGCTCTTTAGTTTAGACATCGGCTTATCATCAGTGTGGTGCTGACTTTCTTCTGCAGTAATCATTGGCAGCTTTCAGATCTGCAAGATCCTAGATGATAGAGGACTACACCAACAAAACCAGGATTCAGAGGGCACTCGGGAGTTTTAGCTTAGCTACATACATGCTTCACTCTCGTTCTTCCACATTTTCACTTGTGCAGTTTTATGGTGCAAACTCTGGACCACTTTAGGAAGAGATGTCGTGACCGGACATACTTCTGCCCAAACATTTTGCTAGTCCCATTCTGCTGAAGGTGTTGGCCGCTCACAGCTGAACTGTAATAACAGACTGCATGAATGTTCCTAGTCCATCTGAGCACAAAATCTGCCAGTTTATTTTAAATCATATCTGTTTATTCCCTAGCATCAATACATCTGCTTACAATACCTGCCTTGCCGGTCCTGAGAGACACCTACGACAGCATGTTTTTTTCTGTCCATATCCTTCTATCTTAGAGCATTCATTTCACATGTGAGATGGTGCTGCATAGGGAACCTCCCTTGGTAATGTAACTCTGATGGCACACACTCCCTGTGCGATGGCTTGCTTGCAAGATGGGCTGTTCCTACACACAACCTGTACCTTTTGCCTGTCCTTTCTGTCAAATCAAGACAAAATCAATGCCAGCAGTTCAGCCAGCATGCAAGGAATGCAGGTAATACTCTGGCTACAGCATCTTTAAGAACCACTTGCATTTTTGGCACTTGCTTTTATATGAGTATCCAGCAACGAAGACCACAGCACAAATCTCCTGTAAACATTTAAATGCTGAAGCACAGGTACCTTCCACTTTAAAATCAGACAACAAAGATTGCTGCTACTTTGTCCAGTTAACACAGCCTCAGCCTGCCTGGGTCAGCTGGCTTCCTCATCCAGGTCCCCATTTCCTCCATGTGCAGAGACTGCAGTGTTCCAGCTCTTGGTGGTTCAAAACTAAGATTTGATGGTAATGAGGAAGGAGAGAAAGACTGAGCCTTCGGATGGTGGACTCTGAAGTCACAGATGCAGGGAAGAAATAACAGCTGTTCTGAGACCCTATCATTTCCACGTCTTGTTTCCATTAGAACAATGTTTCCCAGGCACTTACTTGAGCCGTCCTTACAAAGCGTCTCCCAAAGAAAAGGGCTTATGTTCCTGGCAACACGTTCCAAAAAAACTTGTCCCCATCTCTCTGCTCCCATAAGAAAGCACAACTCCAATGATTTCAATAAAGCTGCACTTTCTGTGGCCCTAAGGCTATAACACTACAGTAAACAAAGCCAAATGCCGCAAGCCAGACGCTTTAAGATCTGAATCCAAGTCTTCAATGTCTTACATATATGATCCACCAAAAGACGGCTGAACCCACACCTTCAACTGGCTGTCACAGAGGTCTTTCACCCACTGCAGAAGGTGGATCCCAGGGCCTCATCCCGAGGCAGAGCGATGTCTGGTGGACCACAGCCTGCTCCTCACGGGCACTTCCCCTCGAAAGGGCAGCAGTACCTCACTCCTCGAGGCTCTGCGCTGCACCAGCGCTCCCAGCCTCCCTGCTGAGTCCTCTGCCCTCTCAAAAAAGAGTTTGAGCAACAAAACGCTGATACAAAAAACAAATGACCTTACAATTTCAGCTGCTTATCACTCCAGTTTTCTTCACTTCCCCATCATACAGCTTGTTTTCCCTTTATATCTAAAACATCCAAACAAACACTGGTCACTCCAGGAAAGGGACAACAGCTCGAGGCTGTTGCCAGACTAAGTTTGGAATCTGCTGGTACATGCTGAAAGTGGAGCCATAGCTCAGACGACAGCATACATCCTGGAGTAAGAAGGATGTAATGCCAGATAGTTGCTCAGGACTGAGTGAACACAGCAAATGAACTGTCTTTCAAGCTTCAAAAGTGGTCCCTGAAGGCCAGCACTAAGGGACCTTGGCTTGATAGTATAGTCTGGGGAACATATTGCACAGAGATCCAGTAAGTAATGTTGAAAATCCATAGACAAAGGAAATGTTTTAAAACAGAGGAGGAAAATCTACTAGAAATCAATACCATGAAGGTCTCTAAAAGGAAACACTCTGAAAAAAAGGACACATTTGCCACATATAAATCTTTAATGATAGCTTGTAGTTCTAACAAAGCCTTAAAAAAAACCCCAAAACCCAAAAAACCTCAGATACTGTAATACACCTGATAGGGCAATCATCCTCACATGGCAAAATATGATTTTCACACCTGGTAAATGAAATGACTCTACTGAATCCCGAGGCCAGGGTTAGGGGCTAAGGTGAGCTGTTAATGGAAGGTTAGAGACCACATAACGGCTCTTCAGGGAGCACCTTTCAGATGCTCTTTTCATGTACAGTAGCGCAGAGTGATCAGAAGGCACCGGCAGCACACACTCAAGTCACCGTCACTGACAGTGGTTCTAACTGTGCAGTTGCCAGTTGATAGCTTGGGTTAAGATCGCCGGCTTGCATGCCAGCACTCCTCAGGCTCAGGATAAGCCTTGCTCTATCGCAAGAGCAACCCTGTATTCTTTCATCTCCCTCCTGGCTTGCCTTCTGCAGCGCACCAGGGTTAACCACTCACTCCCTCCTCGCAGACGAAGACCGAAGCTGCAGAGCCGAGACAACAAACTTTTTGACCACATACGGCTAGAGCCTCTGAGCCATTAAAAGAAAAGCAGGCAGTGAAAATCAAGGAGAAAACTGATCACAGGCCATGCTGCTAGGAGCCCAGTGGCATTCAGAATCTGCCCTGTATCAGCACACCAGACTGCTAGATCCAGGCAGGATGGCTACGCGATTTGCCAATCACTCAGGAACAAGAGAGAAGTGAGACCTGCGGGGAGCCAGCAGGCCCGGAGGTGCGGATATTTACAACAAAAAATCCAAGTGGAATCAGCAAGAGGATCAGCACCAAACAAGACTCATTGCTTAACAAGACAGTTTAGAATATCTGGCTCCATAAATTAGACTGTGATTCCCAGTTCTTTAGCTCCCTGCTCCTGCTGCTTTCTGCGGATAAAGGGGATGTTTGTCACTCCCAAGATCAGAGGCCAGATCGAATGCTTTTCAAGAAGAACACAGATGAGTATGTTCCTAGGGAAGAATGAGCAAGAGCTAAGCCTTCAAATGAGCGCAAGGAGAACCTCCTGCCCACAGACAGGAAAGTGGTAACCTCCTTCACTTCCTTTGTGGCTTTAACCTAAACCACAACTCCTCCCTTTGGGTTAGGAGTCTCTTCCACTCATTCAGATGTTTGTCAGCTTGTCTCTCTCTAATACCCAGCATGCATTGCTGCCACATAGGAAAAATAAGCTCTCCTTTTTTTGCTCGCTCCCACACCCCTTTTCAGTTTCTTTTCTAAACAAGAATGGCTTCAGTGCATGGCAAAGCAAGTCTAAACTACAGCTCTTCAGGCACAGGCACAGAAATTAGCAATTGCAACATGAGGGGGCAGGGAGAAAAGAGACGGTGGCGCACAGGCTACACCAACATTTGGGAATGCTGGCAGGGAGGAAACGTTGCTGCCAGCAGAGTGATGCCAAACCAACTCACAAGGCTCTTCCATGAGCGCGAGCACTCCTTCCCAGCTTGGGGTACAACATCCCTCCTTCTCCCTCAAAGAGCTTCAGAGCACAGAGGAGGTGCTAAAAAGGGGGCAGAGGGGGGCAAGTGCAGGGAAGAGCCATGCTGTCACATAGGAGTCCCTTTGCCCATGCATACAGAGGTGAGAAGGACAGGTCCCATCATCCCTAGTGTGGGACATCCATTAGGGAGAGGCAGCGCCTCCCCCTTTACTGAGATCCCATCATCTGCTGAAAGGAGGTTTAATGATGTGAGGGATAGGGGCTCGCGCTCAAAACACTCCTGGTCCAAAGGCTTAACGTCATGATACCCAGGTGATACTGGGTTTTTTTAGAGGGAACTGGGTCTTGTGAAAGATTTGAGCAGTACTGCACAGGCATTTTTTTCTACCTGGCAACTGCCTATACCAGGTAGGCAGAGAGGTACTCGGGGAGTACTCCCACTGCTCCCACTGCAGCACACTGGGCAGCCACACATGGTCTTGAGTGATGCAGTCGCCCTCGTGTCGCCCCCCACTCCCAGGACAGTTCAGGACTATTTAGAGTGAAGGAGGAATGCTTTTTACTCCTTAAAGATTTTCAGAGATTTCAAATCATTGTTCTGTATCTGACCACGGGAAAAATGAAAATGTTTTCACAGCGTATACCTAGAAACTATGCCCAAGTGAATTAAATGCAAGATTTCATTTTACCTTCTTGAAGCACTTTCCTTCTTCACTTTGACAGCTTCAAAACTTTCCTCCTCTTTCCCCCCCCCCCCCAAGATGGGACATCAAACTGGAATCAACTTTTCCCGAAAATAGCAACACTTTTGGCAAATCAGCAATTTTCTAAGAAAAATGTATCACTGGAGAAAAATTCTAACAAAACATAGTTCCATTATTTCCTCCCAGCACTACACAAGAATATGCCTCCGTGGTGTAATTCAGCCTTAAGTTTCATAGCAACTCTGATTCAGACATATTGCACACACAGATATTAGAATATGCCTTTGACATCATGACAGCAATGCAAAATACTGTATATACAATATGGCCAAGCAATGCTGCTATGGAAACCCTTGCTTTGAATTCCAGTATACGGGGTGTTTAAATTCTTAGCTCTAATATTGCTTTTACAGAATTTTGTGTATTTTCTTTCCTTGCTCAAGTCATCTCCCTCCTTCTGGACTCTCCCCTTTGGAAAAGAAGGTTTTGTGGGTGAAGCAGAAGGAGATGAGATCTGCACCGCATTCCTGGTGCTGCCATGCACACCAGCTCCATAAGCTACAGCAAGAGAAGTAACTGATTTGTGCCACAGTTTCTGCAGCTGTAAAACGGAAATAAGCTGACGTCTTACTTCGGATATGACTCGAATGTGCTTTGAAACCCTTTGTGACAGCCAGAAGATGCATGCATCCTCATTCCTATTTGTTGCTTTCCGTAGGCGAGGAGTTACTGTCCTCTACAGACCTATGCTGATGATCTCTCTATACTGAAGAACCAAATCAGGAAGTACAGTCGCCCACTCATGTAGTGAACAGATAAGTAATAAAGCAGTGCACTTGCCAACTTCTAAGGAGGTGGTTTCTTAAAAAGACATAGGAAGCTTTCATGTTTTGAAGCTGACTAATTTCAGAAAGTTCCCATTTTGCTCTCTTTTTCTCAAACTTCTTCAAAAAACGTCTGTTTACCTGCCTTTCTGAAGTGTCTTCTGCTGGGGAGGGTCAGACTGGCTAGATTAAAGGCAACAAGGCATGGAAATCTGTCCATGTCCTCCATTTGCAAGGTGCTCCTGGTGACCCTAGTCATACCTTTCGCGTCTCACCACAACTAGGAGAGGACACAGCGACCACTGGAAACTCTGCGGATGGCTTCGGGGTGCAGTGCATCCCGGGACACATGGCACCACCTCCTGCAAAATCTGAGCAGAATGTGCAATCTAATAACCATCACCCAGCAGCCAAACAAACTCACCCATGCAATCCAGTGATCACAAATGCAGATTAAGTTACTTGCATTCATCTGATGGTGTAATTGCCAGACTGCACATTCAAATGAGTATTTGTTTAACTGTGTGATATACAGATAGAACTTACGCACTTGAGGCCAAATTCACCCCTGTTGTAATTTCCCTAACTCCAGTAGCAATTACTCAAAGGATTAATTTGGCCCACAGTGTTTCCTAGTATATGTGATTCATCATTTCTTTCCTATAACAAAGAATAATACACTGTTTCAATCAGTGGTGATGTCCTGGCCTCCTTGAGGCTGCTGGACTCCCTGTTTAATCAGACATAAAACAAATCACTTGCAGAGGCAGAGGCGTATAAGCATGCTTTAATTACAATATTGTAACACCAATTAGAGATCTATCTAATCGAGGACTCAGTACTTCCTACTCGGGTATTACTCCCATGTTGGGATAATTAGTGCTAATTAAGCTTGGAACTAATTAGGCCAAATGATCTCATTTATACCAACATAGATGACTTCTAGGAGTTCACACACAAAAAAAATCCAAGGGTGATTTTATCACTCCTGGACTCATCAGCACTTTGCTGTCAAAACGGACTGTATCCCCCTGATGGATAAGCCCCGCTAAAACTCAAGTCCCAGAGCTCAGATGATCTCAGATTCTTCCAAGGTGGAGAAACGCTCTCTGAAGGCATTGCAGTTGGTTGGCCTAAGTTGCCTTCTGCTCTAAGAGCGGATAAACAGAGCTGTGTCCCATCACGCCCCGGTTCATTCAAAACCTGCAGGCCACTCTTCACACAGTTACGGTTACAACTTCTCAGTGCACTTAGCAATACCTGTACCGCCACGACTGCTGCACAGGATAAAGAGGTTTGCCATAGGATGCTGTGCAGTGTTAAGACTTACAATAACTTTTAAAAAAACCCAACTTTCTTAAGCAACTATCTTAAACTGATAGCCATATTGTTGCATGATTTGTAATAATGCTGCATATAATTAGAGATGACACCCCAACAGTTTAGTAACAGCGGCTCAGCTGTGTTGTACGTGATGGCTGAAGGAAGAGGCTGACGCTAGCTAACCGAGTTCCTTGTAAAGCCCGTCTGTGCTACAAGACTCCCCATATTCACGGTCTGACTGTATCTAACAAAGTTGGTTTTACACTGAAAATAAAGGACAGCCCATGAAGTTGTGTTTATGTTGCAGCTTCTCCTCCTCCCCTCCAACCCCAAAATTTCTGCACCAGCCCAGCACTGAGATTCTCCGGTACAAGAGACACCGAGGCAAGTACCATTTAGACTTGCCCTTGGCTTATGGAAACAGTCACAGGCAGCAAGACTGTCCATCCACTGACAGCCCCACTAACGTAGACATGGCTGAATTAGCAAGTAAAACAAAGCTTCAAAACAAAATGTATGAGCGCCATTTGGGGACTATGTATCAGCCCGGATTTCAGTGGTTGCTTCTCACCCAAAGATTGTTTGCACCAGTAGCGTGATGTCCTCCTGCAGTATTTGCTGACTGAAAGAAGAACACCACCTACCAAAATACCAGTCTTGCCTCCTGAAGTGACTGGACAAATTTCAAATGCAAGGGAGAACTCGTAACCAAGAACTGCCTGGAAGCACCCATCCATCTGCAGCACAAACTTTACAAACCTACATGGCCTCCTGTCCCTGGGTGCATCAGAGCATCTCAACACCTCTGCTGAGCCTGCCACCACTGCCGAGGCCGCAAACTGCCAGGTCTGTGCTACCCGACAATACAGGTAAGCCAGGAACGGCTCGCTCACATTCACTGCACAGGCCATCTCTTTCTGTACATCCCTTCTTCCAACTCCTGCCTCAAACTCAAGCCTTCCAGGATCCACTTCAAGGCGCAGCATGTAGTAAAACCTGCCTTCTCTTTACTTTTGGCTTTCTCTCACCAACTGCCTTTATTACTCCTAAAGCTTCCTCCTAAACACTTCATTTTGCTATGCTTTCTCGTACTTCAGGCTGGAATCCTCAAGCTGCTGAAACCAGGAATTCACCATCGTCTGTAGGTCTTCTTCCAGCCTGCCCCTTTATCCTCACAGCTATCATTGTTCCCTGGTGAGTCACAGACACCCCCCTTCTCCCCTCCAAATGCCTCCTGAACAATCTTCTCTTTTCCAAAAAGCGTCAAAACTGAGCCCAGCAGGATTCCCTACACCAGCCTGACCTGGTTACAATACCTCCTGAAGTGATCCTCCAGCTGTCTCTGAAATTTCTGTAGAAGTGCCACTTCTTTATGCAGTACCATTAGCGGAAGATTAATAAATAATGCACAGAATAAAACAATCCCCAATAAACAATGTACTACTCCTATTTTCTTAAGTGAGCAACATGGAGCCTAAATCTGATCTCCCCCTCCAGTTGTTACCCAATCCTCATCTCAGCAACCAAAGTCTCTCCTCCCTCCCCTGGCAAGCCTGTCATTCCTTTCTTCCCAGCTGCCAAGGCCTTCGCTGCTACCTCCTCCGGCCCAAATACACTAGCAGACACGAATGCAAGCATCCATGCATGTATCAGGTTGCATGTTCAAAATGCACATGCTTCCACATGCAGCAATACAGTAGCCCACAGCCCACTGCATGGTATTTATCTGGGTATCCGCTGGAACCCCTGCAGGAAGAGCTGAGTTGGAGGAGATCTTCTATGAACCCAAAGTCTGAGCAGGACAGTGGTAGACAGATGATCAGGGCAGTCAGTGTTCAGCAGAAGCACACAGTGGTCGCAGGGAGCCTCTCTGAATGGCACCTTTAGCGTTAAAAGGGAGGAATTCAGGAGCTTTAGATCAGAAGCGCGTCCCAGCTGGGCATTAGACTCTAATAAGTAAGATGCTTTACACTGACAGAGTGCCAGAAACCTCCTAACATCCTCCCCAAGCTCTGCATACGGGCGTCTCTTCAGTCAACGGTGGTTTGGATGGCAGAAACCAAGCAAATTCCCTACCTAACAGAGGAGGGAAGGAAAGCAACATCCTGGTGGAGGAACATCAAGCCATAACCACTATGGAAAGCACCATGAATGCCCTAATTTGGGACTACAATAAGTCCTTCAGGACAGGGACTGTCTCTTTCCGGTGTCTGGGCAGCACACTGCACAATGGGTCCCCAGTCCCATATCAGCACTCCAGTATGCAGTAGACAAATATTTACTGTCACCAGCGGCCTGCAAAGAAAGGCCATCTCAGAAGGACCTCCCCAGGGACATCTGCAGGGGATGACGGAGGTCTGAATCCATGACCTGAGACTCAGTCCTGGGGATCTCGCTGTGAGTCACAGTTCAGTATGTGACACGTTTCCTCAGTTATTTTCAAACACCCAACAATTTGAGGGGGTTTAACACACTTTTTCAGAGCAAATCCCATACTCCCAATCCGGGTCTGCCTACATGCAGAGGTCCAGTTGATGGCCAGTCCTGTACGGCCCTATATGTGAAAAGATGAGGCTGAAAGTGCAAGGAAAGAGAGACAGGCCAGAAATAATCAAACTCTTCTCCTGGAGTGCTAGCCACGGGAAAACATCTAGGGTCCCAAAAGCAAGATGGCAGGAGAGTAGGGACACTGGCCCTGTCTCCTCCCATCCTGAATAAGTGGGTCGGTACCAGCTGCATTTCCAAAGGGAAAGCAAATGGGCTGCTGCTTACTGCTGGCAGCTGCCAGGTTCATATCCTCAACCCTCCCAAGAGCCCTGGCTCAGGCTCTTGTTGCATAAGGCAGGGACGCATCCCTAAATCTGAGGTTTAGAAACAACATGTATTTATTTGTTATTATTTTCAGTTGTCTGAGTGCGGTAAAGGTCAGAACACTTATCTTCTGGGGTTGGTTCCTGCTCCCACTCATGTGATTCAAAACCAATTGAATGATTTTTTTCCGTGCTTCTCAGACAGAAAAAATCCAGTGGGAATGAAACCTGATACAGGGCATTTTCTAAAGAGGATCTGTGGGAAAGAAGATCCACCACAATGGGAGGAAGGGGAGGCTTGTGGGTATTCCTGGGTACCTCCTCCCCAGTCCCCATTAGATGCAATGACACATCAATAAAGATGGGTAGGGATGCCACAGCTTTTTATCCAAGTTTTAACCTAAGCTGATCTCGAGGACTGGAGCGGACAGTATCACCTACATGAGACTCCCAGAGCTGCATTTTGGGTGAGAAGACTGAGGACATAGCTGCGTGTCCTATGCCCTGTACACAGGCTGCTCCATAACCTCCAAGATTAATTTATGCCAAACACGGGAAGACGTGCTTTTTCCTTTTGCAGAGAATGACCTCACTAACCTTTCAGGAGCTTGCTAATAGTAAAGCAGAAGCAATGGGAAAATCAGTCTCCTCAAGGAAGGGGACTTCTGCCATGCTCCTAACAGCAGATACCTGGGAGAGGCCAAAGATACCAGCAAATGATGGACCATGATCCAGTAACACTCTGCCTTCCCCCTCTGCGCTCCCAGACACCCTCCGGTCTCTGCCCTGCTCTTACAATGGTCCTTCTCTCCTAGCTGCTGACAGCTCATGGCGTGACCAGAGAGACAAGGAAGCCAGATGGGAAGGAAAACAAGGCAGAGGAACACGATTTTGGAAAGAGTCTGGAGAGAGACCTAGCCCAGAGGCAGAGCAGGAGGGAAAGAGCAGGTAAAACAGGTGAAGCAGGTATGGAGAGGGAGAGAAACGGCTGTGGGAAAAGTGGGAAAAGGTGTTTGGCACCTTGCACGGAGCACAAGGGACACCATCTCAGCATGCTAAGGAAGGGTCTGTCTGTTGCAGAGACAGAAGGGAGAAATCAGGAACTGTCTGGTTAGGAGAGCTGAGGCTCATGAGTTTTATGAGCCTGGGACTGGGGCATGCCTGGCAGGGGCAAATGTGGTGCTACCCAGAAATGGAGCTAAACTCCACTGGAGGCCAGAAATTCACCATACCCTGTCATGTAGGACACCGGATGAAATTCAACAGACAGCCATCTGTGTGACTTCTTTGTGCCTTGCCATCAGGAACACATGATGAGCCCTGATTTGGCCAGCTCTTCCATTAGTCTAGTGGCAGCCACCTCTCCCTGCCCTGGGGAAAGGACTTCTCCATGCCACATGTCCCCGTTGTGGGAGGCAAAACAGAGTCCATGAAGGGATATCCAAAATACCACTGTGTTTCAAGTGTTGCTGCTGGCTAGGATTCTCGCAGCCAAAATCCTGTCCCTGCAGGGAGGTGGTTAAAGAGGCTGCATCCACTCCAGCTGACTTGGAGGAAACTCTATCCCACACCAGACAGTGGGATAGCCTCTGCGTGGGATCAGGTGACTCTAGAGGCAGATGGGAGAGGGGTTCTCCCTACAGCAGTGACCCTGTTGCCCCTCTCCCATGCAAAGAGCAACTCTTGTCCCCTGCTAAGCACAGGTATCCCAGGAATGGAGCGCAGCTGTCCTGACCTGCTGGGTGCTGGCTTGTGGGCTGGATGCAACTCTCCAACAAGACGCAGAGGGAGGCCTTCCCAGGTATTTGGTGTTAGTCCTCTCCCCCTTCCATAGTGGCTTTCCCTGGCAGAGCAAGGGACCCTGAACCAAGCTGGGAGTGACACAGGGGGACAGTCACCCTCCTGCTGACAACTGCAGATATCTCCAAGCAGCCAGGCAGAACACAGTCCACATTGTCAGTGCAGAGTGTCTAGAGCCAGGGGGAAGCTGGGGGAATGGGAGTAGGACAATAGGCCAGGACCAGAACAAGTCATGAAATCATGTCCAAGGAGGTAAGGTGACATCATCAGACAAAATTTGAGACTACAGACTTAATCAGACTCCCAAGCAGAAATTACCTACTTGGACATTCAAGTGACAACCATGCTGCAGCTCAGAACAAGACCCAAGGCAGCCCCGTCCAAAGCCGACGGCACACAAGCAGAGGGACCCCCACCTTGCTCCATCAGAGGGCAAGCTCCATCCTGCCAGGCCAGTGGCCAGGCCGTGGCAGGGGGCTGCCCGGCCGATCCCACACCCTGTCCTTCTCACTTGGGTCCTGGCCAGTCAGCCCTGCTGGCAGCTCCCATGTGGCTGGGCTGCAGGGATACACCAGCCAGGGACAACAAAAAGGGGTCCACAACAGAGAGACACACATGGGAGGAGTTTGGGGAATAAACTAGAGAGAGGCAATAGGAAAAGTGTGCGGTACATGAATAGTGGGGGAGGGTAGAAGATACAGGGTGAGAGAAGAAAATGACATGAACAGAAGGAAGGGAGCTGCAAATAGAAGGGGATGTGGAAACAGCAGAGAGAGACAGATTGCAAGAGCGGTAGAAGTAGAGGAGACCTAGAGGGACAAAATATAATAAGAACTCTTAAAGCGATGAGGAGAGAGGAGAGATTTATGGTCTCCCTGAGAAGGAGGAAGTAAACCCTGCACTTTTTTCTCCTTAGCTTTTAAAGGTTTTGCAAAAGCAGAGTGAAGAGTTGTCATCCTCAGTTTAAGAAGGGAGGAACTAAGGCGTAGAGACAGAGAGGCAGTGAATGAGTGAGATGGTAGAAAGAAGCTTAGCTCCCTACTTAAAGTCTTTTGTCAAAGACACAGGTGAAGAACGGTCCTGACTTTCTTCTCCTGAGCACACCAGAGACAGCCCACTACCCAAAGATGGTGAGGAAAAAGGCCTGTTAAAAGAATGAGAGATAAACCAAAGTAGCATAGGAAAAAGACCAGCACCTGCTCTTTCTCACCAACACCAAAGTCTCCGGAGATCTGGATGTAGACATACTCAGCGTAAATTAAACTAGAACGCACCAAAACAAGCAATATCCGAGTGCTTACATGGAGAACCACCCTCAAGAGATGTGTGGGTTCAGGTACTTGACAACCCCACCAGCTTACAGCCAGCTGCAAGGAAAACAGAAGTGGGGTGCGCGGGAGGCTGTGTGGTGGGGGCTCTGCTCCTGCAACACTCACTAACACCTTTCATCTGCAGTTGGTTTTTATAAAGTGTCTAATATTTATCCAGTTTAATTTGTACCACCTTCACGTTTCAACTGCCACTATGGAAAACAGGGGGTTTGTGCGCACAAACAAACACCAAGCCCCCAACGCCACGTACGCCTGAGCCAAATATAGTTTGTAAGAGCCCTGAATAAACCAAATACCTGGTGCCTGTTTGCACTCCCGTATACGCATGGGCAAACAGAGCTTCCCAGTTACTCACTGCACACAGGAACCCAAAGGATCTGGTACTTTCCTAACCTCCGACAACACTACTTTATGGCTTGCTAGCACAGGAATTGTCTAGGATTCCCTCGTCAATGAGTGACGAAGGTCTCTCTGCTATAAACTGATGTTAATGGCAGGTTGTGTACCTTGTTTGTTTATTGCCGAGGAGGAATGTTTGTCGTGGCTGTCAAGCTTATAAAAATATTTCCATGACTTCAGACAGCTTGGCATTTTTACATGCAGCTGAGAGAGTGGGTGAATGTACAGATGAAAAATTGAAGAAACATTATTAAGGGAGGAAAGCGAATCTCTCCTAGCACCACCAAGACAGCTTAGAAAGGCCAGGGAGGTCAGAGACATTTCTGAATAAAATGCATTTTTCTTTTCCCCCAGGGGTTTCTGAAGAGCTGACAATAATTAAGCATTACAACACCTTTCTGGAGCAGATAAGTCAGCTGAGGCCATCTGAGGTTAAAGGACTTGCCCGTGATCACACAGAGCAAATCAGTGGCAGAGAGGAGAATTAAACCCAGCCAGCTTAGCTTCCATTACCCAAGTCCTACACACCTGGCTGATGTTCAGATCAAAGGACGGGAGCTGTGCCGACTGTGGACCTGACTGTCAAACACAGGTCCTCCAAGACAGTATAGCAATCAGGTGAAAAGCTGAGCGGCAGGCATCCACCCGAACTTAAAGATGGTAATTGTGAAAACAAGTGACAGAAGGCTGGGAAGCAGTGCCTAGTTACGAACCGTGGTGCCAAGAGGATTAAATATACATTGATAGATTCAATTACAAAGAACAGCATGCAAAATGGAACTGACTGCAGTCAAGGACCCAGGCTAGCGAGAAATAACCCCAAAACATAATCACAGTTTTTGGTTGGAAGAAATCTGTGCTTCCAGACCTGATGGAGAAGGTGCAGCCTTCTGTCTCCAGGGGGACTGTCCCAGGCCACCCCAGGCAGTGAGCGGACAGTGACACCCAAGCCCCAAGGGCTAGCGAGAAGCCCTCAGGGATTCAGGTTTAGTGGGCTGAGAGAGATCCGTATCACCTAATGCTGAGCAGCCTTTTGTTATCACTGTCACCAGAGAAGCCAGGAGAGTGAAGCGGTGGAGAAAGTGAGCTATTCCCCATCACCCCCGGCTGCCCCCACCTCACCCGGGCAGGGCTGAGGCGCAGCTGCTGAGTGAGGAGGAGGAGCAGGAAACCTGTTCCACACTTGGGTTCACACTGCCCTGGGCTGGAATATCCAAGACAGCCTCACCAGTGTCAATATTAAGCCCTGCATCCACCTGTGCCCAAATACACCTTCTGTTTTGGGGGACCCTGAAAGTACCAGATTCGGGAGAAGGCGAAGATGGATCCTGACACCACCGATCAACTCAGTGGTTCAATACTCCTCATCTGTAGCAGGAACAGAAGCTCACCTCTTCGCTTGCCTTCTTTGTCCATGCATTTCCCCAGGATTTCAAAGAGTTATGAAATTATCATTGCAACCCCCCGCCCAACTTCATCATGCGCTTACCATGACACACATACTACTCTGATCACTAGTAATGATTTAATTTCCTCCTTCTTCTTGGAACAAAAATAGCAAGGATAATCATTCAGCACTCCATACACACAGCTGCCACCTGAAAAATGCAGGTGAATGCAGTTAAATGGAAAGGCAAGTACAATCTCAGACCATTTTTTGTACCTGGAGAACTAGACCAGCAGTATTTTGCATGCAGGATTACAGGTCTGTGTGTAGTTGCATTTTCACATTCCATTACTGCAATTGCACACAGCCAGTTACATGCCTCAGCAGCAGCAGCTTACAAAAGCAGTTGCTGCTAAACATACAAAATCCAGCCCCCAGATGCACACGTACTAGACTAAAAAACTGGTCCTTATTTTGCTGCTACAGAAAAAAACATGTATGTGCTAGCTGCCTGCCCCCTGCGCAAACACCACACCAGTGTATTTCCTTGCACTTATGCTTGTATGTTGATCCACATACTCATTCAAGCCTTGCAATAACCTAAAATACATACAGCATTTTGCAATTAGAAGTGTTCCAAAAATGCAAAAAAGGCCCAGTTTTTGCATAAAAAATTCTTCTCCCAGCAAGCAACTGTGATCACCTCTCCAGCTAGAATGTACTGGCTGTTTAAGGCTCCAGAGAAACACAGCGCTAACCCTTTAAGACAGTAAGGGATGAATACTTTTTTTCATTTAAACTATAGGGGAGTTTTACCTAGATAGACTGCAATTTCCTGAGCTCGAGTCTGGCAAAATGCCCAGGGCTAAGACCACCCCCGCCCCCCCACTTCCCCCCTTCTTTTGGCAAAAATTACCATGGCGTCTTTAATAGTCAGAAGTAGCTTTTTAGGGTTTTGTTTTTACAAAAGATGCCGACACAAAACTCAAGTCATAAGCAAGTCCGGGTACTGCAGAACTTCTTCCAAGAACTAAACTGATGCAGGACATCCTGAGCGTACTATCCCCAGATACCCTACCGAGGGAAGGATGGTTCGGTACTGAGTCAGAGGGAAGCGGACTGAATCACAAATAGCCATTCCTGCAAACCGCTTCCACCACCCCCCCCCACCCCAAGTTTACAATCTGAGCAGTGACCAGGTTGCGGTTAGCTTGGGAAAGCCGATGAGATCACAGTCTGGGGAGATACAGCCTCAGACAGCCTCAAGTTTTTCTTAATCGTCTCCTTGTTTTGCGTGGAGACACAGACAGCAGTTGTTATACCAGGTTTACCATATGTTTATAATATTGTTGTTATGGGAATACATGTACAGTCCGTGTCACTGGCAAGTTGCGCTGTTTTCTGCTGGAAGGACAAAACGGAATTCACTGTCCAACAGAGCGCCGAGTGTGAGCATACTTCTAGCAAAATTTATTGTAGCATGAGTCACGCTCGGTGCAAAACCGCATGCTTTGTTCGTGCAATGGTGTGCGAGCCTGCCGTGGTGCCTGCACAGGAGCATGCGGCACTTCACAACCCTACGCAAGCAATTTGGTGCGCTGCTCCTTCCCTGGGAGGCAGGCAAGCGTTACCCCCATTTTACAGATTCCAGCAGGAAGATCAACCTGAGCTTTAAACCAATTTGCCTAAGGCTGCCCATCAAATCAGTGTCAGAATCTCGAGTTCTGCAAGACCTCCGTGTTTCAGACCTCCGTGCCCAAGACTGCCATTTCTCAAACATGGTAAGTGAAGGATAAAGCAGGGGCAACGTTAACTCAAGCAGTTAGCTACACAACTCCGCACAGCATAGCAAAAATATTTGCTTCCCCATGTGTCTCAAAATGGTGCTTAGGACACTGAGTTTGCTTACAGGACACAGGAATAATGTGTTTGTGTGTGTGAGACTGTTACCAAAACTGCGATGCCTGAGATGCTTGCACCCTTAGGAGCAGGGCAGGGAATATCGTTGGCACTTGCATCTCCAGTGGGTAGGAGCAATGTCGGTGGCACAAGTGGCTCTGCCACGCAGGAATAGCACCGAATAACTGCTGAGAAGAAATCTGCTTGTCTGACAGCCCCCAGCACCACAAAATCCAGGCTGAAGGAGTGAAATATGTTTTGTTTACTGCCAGCCCCACCAACTCCTGAGCTGCTGCTGAGGATCTGGGAGGCAAGAGCAGCTGACTGGAGCATCACACCACCAGTTCAAAGGAAAACCAGTTCACCCATTTAGTCTCCTTCTAGACATCAGCAAACCGCATAAGAAATGGCCAACTCCCCTCCCCGTCTTCCCCCACCCCCCACACACCCCCCCCAGCCCCGACACGTTGCCATTTTCTGTCCCTGTCTCCATGCAGCTAGTCACATCCCATGCCATAATTGAGGAGCAGCGTGCAGGGTTTAATTGTGCACACGCTCTCCAGGGAAGGGCGGCATGGGACGGAGCCGACTGTCCACACAGGAGCGGAGGCAGGAGGCCAAGGCTGGTTACTGGCCTCCAGTCACACTTGCTGATCGGTACGGCACGTTGAGGATTTTAAAGAGTATAGCCGATCCGATCAGCAGCTTGTCCTAGAAGGAGAAAAGTGACATAAAATACACACAAGCCTTCCTTCTGGCCTGACAGCAGGTTGAGTTTTCAGATGATGTGGAAACAGCAGCCTGCTCTCCTCCCCCCAACATGGTCTCCTCTCGCGCCTTTGCTGCAGCGCTGCCGTCTTCTTCCCGACTCCGGAGACTCTGCTCCCTCCCCAGCCTTCATGCTGAGGCTCAGGCTCTGGCCAGGGGGCTCCACTCCACTGTTTTTATGCCTGCTCAGCCCTTGGCCTTTCTTCTCAGCATGCCAAGCTGAGAAGCTCATTAGTGTTCCCCGTTGTTAAGCTTTTGTGGCTCGAGCCCGTCCAGCACCAAGCTGGAACAGAAAGGGCATCAAATCGCCCTCCAAGGGGGGGTGCAAAACTTGCCCACGCTGCCAGCCCAGCTGGAATTCAAACAGGTGATCTCAGAGAGGAAAGGTGGAGTGTCCACGCGTGTGATCCGCATGTGTGGCAGCAGTGTGCAGGCTCCGTCTGCAATGAGCAGGCGCCGCCGCAGCTTCTTCCCAAAGAGAGCAACTTCGAGTGCCTTTGACCCGAGATCAGTCCTCTGCATTTGTATGTGCATAACATTTTTATGGCGTCGCTTGTGCGTGCGATGTCTGTGGTATGTGCCTGCTCCACCACGGGAATGCTGCCGTGAACGGAAAAGCTACAACATGGCACATACTGGTTTTAAGTCTTAGCCGCCTCACATCGTAATTCGTGGTATTGCAAAGTTGGCTGTCAAATACTACCACTACCAGGCTGATAGAATAAGCCATTACGTAAACTGAGGAAAACACAAGAATTGGGCTGTGTCTCTGCAGGAACCATGCTTACTATGTGTGCACGCTGCCCCTCAGGAGGAAGAATGTGCTCCACAAGCAGGTGTGTTTGCACAAACTTGCTGTTTTGGTGCATGCGGAGGGGCTGGGTGCATGGGAGCATTCGTGATAAAGCTTTGTTTCATCCGCATGCATATTTTCACAAGGGACGGATGTTTTGTCCTTGCTGTTGCCAGATTCCAACATAATTAAGAGAAATTTACAAAGGCATTTTAACAGAAGGTCCCCCTACCAGAGAAACCACCTATGGACAAGGCAAGCCAGGCGCTCTCTCCCCATCCCCTCAACGGCAATCCTTGCCTGAGTTGCCATCACCCCTTGAGCTGGCTACAAAGATCTCTTCCCCCTGCCGACTGCCCCAAATTCCACTGAGTCAGAAAACTCAACCTCTGCTTCCTTCCATGCCGAAAAGTCCTGCTACATCACAGTCAGCTTCGCTATGCTCCACCCTTGCTCATGCCCCGATTCAGTTCAAAATTCCCCCTCTTTTTAAAGCCTTCCAAGGAGCTGGTCCAAGGTCTTCCTTGGACAGCCTTCTTCCCTGCTCCCCCATCTGTCTACATCCTCTCTCCACAGGTTTTCCACCCAGCATCAGAACCCTAAGTGCCAGAGCTGCCTCCTCCTCCTCCTCCCCCCTAGGTCCAGCTGCCTGGAACAGGCATTTTTTCTCCCTACCTCACTGCCTGACAAGTCTCCTTTCAAACATGATCCGATACTTCTCCCCCTCCTGTGACGATAAACCTTAGAGTCTTTCTCCCTGCTTCTCACATACCTCCATCACTGGACTCTCTGGACTCACGCCTTACAAGGCGTGCAGGATAAAGGTATCGTGGAAAACGTTACAGCAAATCATGGGGTTTTGCTTTGATTCTTTTTCTGCTTATTTATTTATTTTTTGAAGGGAGGTAACAAGTCAGAGAGAAGCTGGCTGAGATTTCTGCTGTACAATTTTTTTTGCAGCAGCAAGATCCTCCATCTTCCTTGCTGGATTGAATAGGGTCTCAGGACAATTTAGACTCCCTCCCCCATCTCCCATTCCTGCTCATATTCTTCAATACATGATGCTCTCCTCCCAGCCTTGACTGGGAAAGCACATATCCTCACTCTCTCCCTCTCTCTCTCGGCTCCTGTCTCGCATAGGTTGTGTCAGGACATTAGGATGACGAACATTTGTGCAGCTCCGATTCTTGTAGCTTATTTTTTAACAAAACAACTAGAATCAATGAAACCTGAAGGATGGCAGATGACAAACTTAAAAGACCTCGCGGGGATGCACCTCGCATACTGGGGAGGCTTTCCGCATCTCACGGCGAAAGGAAAAAAAATAACCCTCCGAATTTTAACCAGACCCGGTGCCGATGCTGTAATGAGGCCGGGCGCGAGGATCAGGGTTTCCCTCCCCTCTGCCTTTTATTTTATTTTGCTTTTGCACATTATCACCTCACCAACAGCAGGTTAACAGCCACAAAACCTCCAAGCAGGCAAGCATGCAGGCTTCCCCCTTGCTGCTCTCACGCCGAGCTAGATTATTTACTTGCTGATAACCGGCAACTGTAAATACACCTCATTTAATCTCCCAACAGCCGGGGGGCTGGGGGGGGGGAAGGCGGACCAACCCAACCAACCCCACCATCTCCCATCCCCGCGGCACTCTTCCCGCGTCCGCCCGGCTCGGCTCGGCAGGCAGAGGGACGGACAGACGGACGGACGGACGGACGGACTGACTGACAAAAGACCGCGGCTGCCCACCCTCCCCGCCGGGGCCGCCTGGCGCAGGGCAGCGGGGAGGGCGCCACCACCGCCGCCGCCGCCCCCCCATCCCATCCCATCCCATCCCATCCCATCCCATCCCATCCCATCCCA
>VZSF01010133.1:513795-529122 GCA_013398295.1 Chionis minor | reverse complement strand
GGCGGCGGGGCCGGCGCTTACCTGTCCTCAGGAGGCGAAGGCGCGGAGCGGCATGTCGGGGGGCAGCGGCGGCGGGGAGCGGGACCCTGCCGGCGGCGCGGCCTGCGCTGGCCGGGCGCTAGGGCAGCATCAAGGCAACTTAAGGGGAGCCCTTGCGGGGCCTATTGTCTGCGCGGGGCGGCGGGGCGGCGGGGCGGCCTCCCCCCGCGGGCGCCGCGGCGCTTGGTACGGCCCAGGCATTCATGCCAAGCGGCTTTCACACATGGAGGCTTGTCTCCAGCGGCTGCTGACAAGCCACAAACAAGACGTCCCCCTCCCTCCTCCTCCTCCTCCTCCCTCTCCCTCCTCCTCCCGCTCCCTCCTCCTCCGGCTTCCTCCATGCGAACTCCGACTCCGGTGACAGGCGGGCGGGCCGGGCCTCGCCGCCGCCTCTCCTCACGGCCGGGGCGCGGGGGCAGGGAGAAGGCCGCCCGCCCGCCGCCTCCCCGGCAACATGGCAGGCGGCCGGCCCCGCTTTGCCTCACCCCTCGACGCCCAGACGGCCCCGGGTGGTGGCGGTGGTGTCACCGAGCCTCCCTTGGCCGGCATGGCGGGCTCCGGCAGAAAAGGGAGCGGTGAAACCTGCGAAGGGAATCGTCCCTCCGTCGCGAGCGCCGCCGCCAACCCTGTCCTTCGGGGCTCCCCTTCCCCCAGGGTCGCCATCGGCTGAGAGATTTTGCCCGATTTCCCGGCCCGGCCAAGGTCGCCCCAATAACAGTGCACACCAAATGGTGGAGACCCAGTCCCAGGGTCAAGGTCGCCCTGCAGCCCGGCATTTCGCTCCAACCCCCCCCCCCGCCCCCCTTCACAGCAGCGCGGTGGCAGGGGTGAAGGGCAAGGAGAGCAATCGCGACAAACGAGCCCTCTTGGGCCCCCGAAAATTTTGGCAGCCCCCGGCTCTGTAAAAGGGCAGGGGAGCCTAGTTCTCCAAGTGGGAAAGCCTGGCTGGCTGCAGGCACGGCCAGCTCTGACAGCCCCGGACACCCAAAAAGGGTCTCGCTCAACAGCGGGGCCACGTTGGGGCCAGGCTCACAGAGATGCAGGCAAAGTTGTGGGGTTTTGTTGTCGGTGACTTCAGCCGAGAGAGCTCCCTGGACGTGAAGGCTTGTGCGCCCTCCGTCCAGCAAAAGCTCAACCAAAACACCACCGGCGTGAATCGTTAAACTCTGCGCTGCCTTACGAATGGGTTCAGCAGGGTTCAGTCAGCCCAGGAAGCCAGCCGCATGACCGACTGTCATACGTTTCATAACGAAACCACAAAACTCAATCTCAAAAAACACATCCCTGTCCAGGGACAACAAAAGCGCTTTTTTTTTTTTTTTCTTTTCTGTGAGTCTCAGCAGAAAAGGTCTGCGGAGCCCAGAAGAGCGTTGCACAAGCATCAGCTGGTTTCATTTAATAAAAATAATTACAATAATCATAATAATCGCAATTTGGATAGGGTTTTTTGTCCAATGATCTCGAAGACATTTTACTAACCCAAGCAAATATTTTTATCTAAATTTTACAAGTGGTAAAACAGATGCAGGCAAATTAAGTGACCTACCCAAGGTCATCTTCTAAACCTGTAGCAGAAGGGAGGGTGCACATTTTTGAACTCGAGTGCTCAACAGAAAAGCCACTGCCCAAAAACAGAGCTCTCACAATTCCCCCAAACTCAAAAGTCCGGGTTTCACTTTGGGAAATGTTAACCAGGTCTAATTTGTAGCTGGGATACTAGGACAGATGCAAATGAGGTGCTTCCCAGGAAAGAGAAATAGAGGTCAAGTGGGAAGGAAGACTGCAACCAATAATGACTGGGGAGAAAGGAGAAGAGCAAAGCCAGGATAGAAGGCTGGAAAATCAGAGACAATCATAAAAATCTCCCAGCTGGAAGAGCTGGAAGAGCACTGAGAGATACGGCTGAAAGGACTGAAGGCAATATGGGAAATATAGAAAGGTGGAGGAACATACAGTTTACAATCGGACAGGTAGGAAACCCAAATCATGCCATTTGCAATCAGGCGCTTGGGATTTGGTCAAGGACCCTCTCACCAAAGCCTTGGTGTCGGTCAAACCCCCTGAGCATCAGGCTGCGGGAAGCAGCAGGGGCAGGCACAGAGTCCTCAACAGGCCTCTCACCTCTGCAAAAGCCGACAGAATGGCACTGCAGGTCCTCAGAACAGGATGGCTGCCACACTGATCCTGTCGAAAGCAAAGGCAGGTTATGCGCAGCATGGTCATCACGTCCAGCTTCATCTCCGGCAGTCTCTACAACGGGACATAGGGCAGCAGGGTCTGCAGCTGTGAAGGCTCTCTGCAGTGAAGCTCTGATGCCACTCCTGAGCCTAACATCCAGCTCAGGATTTCTGAGTCTTTTAAGGGAGAGCAGAAGCCTCTCCCGGTTGCCACAGTTTGAAGCCTGATTATTGCAAGTAGCCAGATTCTGCTAATGGGGAAAAACAACCCAGGGCTAAACTTACCTTCTCCGGAAACGGCTGTGCCCAATAGGTAGCCTTTTTCCACTGCTCCAAGTGTCACTCTTTCAGGTCTTATTTGAACCTTGATGAAGATGACTCGGTCTTCTTTTCTAGCCCCTGGACTTCCTAACGCCTAATCAGCTCTGGGTGAGGCCATACCTCCTTGCAACCGATGAGAGCTGCTGCTCCTCTTGGCAGGGTGGATTTTCCCTCTTCCTTCATTTCCATAACGTTTCTCTTCTGTTTACTTTCCCATTGCTCTGCTCATGGCCCCAATTCAGGACAGCATGTAAGCACTTGTTTAATCTCATTGATCTCATGGCGCTCCATGTATGAAGGAAAACGTGGGTCCCTTTGCCCAGCACCTGTTTATGTTTTTTACATTAAAGAGACATGAGGTAGAAGTCAGAAGTGGTCGCGTGGGCTTTCCCCTCCTCTCCACTGAAACCCCAAACAGCCAGGCTGGTGATTCCTGCAAGATGCTTCCTCACCGGTGTGCATGTGAGCCCAAGGACGCCACAACTCTTTTAAGAAAATCATAACGCCTTTGGCAGAAGAGGTAAGCATGCCCTCTCTCCGAAACAACCGGCAGCTCAGGAGCTGGAGCACATCCATGGGAGATGCAGACAGGAAAGCCCTGGGGCAGAGGAGGCAGCCCAGGCTGGGTCTTCCATATCCTCCATGGGTGCTTTAACCCCTTTGGATGCTGCAGCTTAAAAAGAAGCATCAGCCTCTGTGGGGGCTTGCGCAGAGCCCATCCTGGAGGCAAAGAGGCATTCTGTGGCTGGCTCCTCCTGCTGCTGCTGTTGTGCTTAGCCTTGTCAGGCAGGAGGCTTTCCCAGATAGGTGCGAAGCAGAGCTGCTGAAGCTGTGGGGACTCACTGTCAGATCTGACGGGCCTGAGAGGTCTGGGCATCCCCAGCACCGGGCATCAGCTGAACAAAGTTTTGCTGGATTATAATTTGCCCTCAAGATGTCTAAAATTCACCTATGTCCCAATGTAGGAGACTAAGATCTTCCTTTTTTTTCGTTCATCTGTGGAATTCATTTCCCTGTCTGTCAAGAAGGAATTGCAATGCCCCCTTCTTGCACTAATATTAATTTAGATTATATGGTAGCTGATTCTGGGGAAGGAGCTGGTGGGAATAACACCTTTTCACTACGTGCATCTATGTACAATGGCTTGTATAATAGGACCCTGACCCCAGTTCATATTGTTTAGGTGGTTGCAGTAAAACAAGTAGCATGTAATAGGATAGTCGAGCTTCCATTCATATGAATAAACCTAAGTTTCCTTGTCTACCGGACTGAAGCATTCAGCTGTTCCCTCCTCTACAAATATATCAAGAATGTGTAAACCCCCTACAGTTATCCTGGTTCGCCAGCAGGAATATACACACCTGCACCATATAGATGTTCTGCGCATGCAGGGTAGACCAGACACCTTTACAGCACGCCGGGCATACTATACATATGCAGATCATCTGCACAGCATATGCACAGCAGGTCTGACAGTTTTTGGATTCGTTAGACATAGTGCGTGCATGCTATACAGTTCACCTCCCCAGTGTGCAGTCGACCTATCCTGAATTTCCGGCTGTTCAGCAGCCCGGCTATCTGAAAGGCCTGATGGGCATGTGGAAATTCTGGATATACTTACTCGGTATTCAGATTTCATCCCAACAAAATTCCCAGGTGGAAAAAGATGAGATGTCCAGGGAAATATACACACGTGGAAGCTCACGATGCTGAAAAAGAAGGGGTGGTTCATCTGTACCTGTGCAGCAACCATCCGTATCTCTTCTGATCTGTGCCGCTCTGCCTTGCCTAGTACTCATTCTTCACAGTCAAGTGCCCAGGCTGTTCTGAAAGCTGGGAGTTTTGTGTCTACTCTGCTATTCTGAACTTGCACAGCTCTCTGCGGTTGCCCGCCTGCACGCATCCCATCTCATAATTTGTAGGCTGGTTGTGATTGCTGCCTGTCCCTTGGAGCAGATGTTCGGAAATGCTGCAGCTGGCCACATTTTGCAGCACTTAGGAGAGCCTTTTGCTCAGCCCCATTAGTTTTTCCCATTGTCAATACAGCCCATCTATTTACATTGCCATAGATGCTTCATTCCCAGTCTGACTTCAGACAAAATATTCTTAAGAAAATCTCAGGAATCCCATTATTGCCAATTTTCAAGACGTCTGTTACTTTTCTTAAAGTCCCTGGTCTTGGATTCAGGGGGTTGTGCAAGAATCTCAGCCTTCACTAAAAAAAGAAAAGTAACTTTTCTAGCTCATGAAAGGCTCCAACACTGGACTAGCAGAAAAGGACCCTGAAGTGATCGTGTGTTTATTTTCAAGCCAGATTTCTGAGCTCATGTCCTGATTTGCAGGTCCTGCCTGTCAGCGTTGCTTTCTGGGGGTGACAGCGCTCTGTACGGCTGGCTTTAGACCTTTCTGCTGGAAGCAGAGGATGCGCCGTGGAACGTGGTGAGAGGAAGAGAAGGACGGCTCTGGAGCGGTGCACAGGAGAGGCACCCTGAAGTCTTCTCAGCTGGAGGGGGGACTGTTCCTCTTGCAGTTGCATTGTTTTATGGTGGTGTCATGCAATGAGATGGTGCCGGTTGTGGTTGTAACCAGCAGGCGGAGCTGAGCTGAATAAACAAGAGTGAGCTATTCATAGCCATGAAGAGGGCAGAGCACTCCTCTCCTAGCAACACAAGCAGAAGAAGAGCAGAAGAGCTCTGCCCAACTGGTGAAGAAACGTCTGCGCAAAACATTGATGTTCCTCCCTTCCCGACCAGCTCCCGCTCCATTGCTGTGTGACGCCTGGAGACCTCTCACCTGCCCCACTCCCTCGCTCCGAAACCTCTGTTTGAGAGTAGCAATGCGCTCCTGCAGGTGGTGGCAAGGTCTGTTTTCTGGGGCTTGATCAGTCAAAACGTCCTTTTTCTGGTTTAAAAAGACAAACAGATGAGAGGTGAAAGGCAGGGTGCAAACCTGCGCCGTGGGTTGCGGCAGCGGGGCGCTCCTCGCAAGAGGTAGGAGAAGAAAGGACACACACTGCCCTGCTGCCTGTCCCAGGGTGGGTGCTGGACCATCCTTGGTCTGGAATACCCAAATCAGTCAGAGGGCTGCTCCATCATTTGAGAGTGACAGAGCCCTGGAACAGGCTGCCCAGAGAGGCTGTGGAGTCTCCTTCTCTGGCGGCATCCAAAACCTGCCTGCATGCCATCCTGTGCAACCTGTTCTAGGTGGACCTGCTCTGGCAGGGGGGTTGAACAAGATGATCTCCGAAGGTCCCTTCCAACCTCTAATATTCTGTGATTCTGTGATCATGTCATTTCTGTATGCATTTCTTCTTATCTGAAGGCCAGTTACACCAACAGCTACACATAGAGTCTGCTTGAGGTTTTTTAGAGGTGGGGGGGAATCCTAGGGCACGGCTCTGTAAGCTTTGGGTGGGAAATGAAGCCCACAGCAGGGGAATAATAGCAGGTCAATGTGCAGGGACGTTTTGCAAAGAAAGCTAGCACACCCAGCCGTTTGAAAAATTAGGCATGTAGTAGCAAGGTACTGACAAGTGTTCCACACACCTGTAACACCGCCAGTAAATCAGGCAAAAGCATTTGTCAGCTCATCATTAGGAGAGTAATGAGGTAAGTACAACAGAATTTAGGGCAAGCTAAGAGGCCAGCATCCATCTGCAGGAGATATTGCCAGAGACAAAGAAGAGTCAAAGTTTAAAAGAAAACGTATAGACTCCAAACAGAGGGAACTTGGTCCATAATGAAAAGCGTCCCTTGCTCTGACCTCTGCGTGGTGAAGACTTACAGCTGCTGGGAAGGACCAAGTCTGCCTTCGTCCTGCTACTGCCATGTAACGATAGGCGCAGAGTCCTCAGCCCTCAGGACCACGTGCTTTCTGATTTCAACAGTCCACACATGCAACAAATGCCCCCAAATCAGCATAACAGATATTTTGATCTCTGGCACACCACGATGAGCAGACTGTTGACAGACATGGTAGTTTTCCATCAAGTTTTCAATGTGCAAATTTAATAACTCGTTGGGAACAAAAAAAAAGGGGGGGGGGGGAGGAGGAGAAGTAGTCATAGGCACAATTACAACGTCTATCTGAAAGCAGCATACTAGGCTTCCAGATCTCTTGCAAAACATGCCACCACTTGAACTCCAGGAGTAATTATCTTTTATGGAGTTTGGCGAGGAGAGAGGGCCTCGACTCATAGTTTGCCATTTGGTTACAAACTATTTGCTAAAGAGCAGGAGAATGATCAAATCCAGGAATCCTGGGTTCTGCTCCTAGCTATAGGACCTAGAGGTTAAAATAGCAGAGGGGCCAACCAAGTCACATAGATTTAGCCCATCCGGATGAAAGGCAGAGTAGCTGAAGGGGTAAGAGAACTGTATTCTAGTCTCAGTGGATGCCATACTGTGCAGCCTTTTTCTTTATTTTTGTGTTGCGGGAGAGTTAGGCATGCATGGGATCACAGACCGAAGCTTTGGCCAGCAAATAAGTGGCCTGAAATGTAAGTGAAACAGCAGTAGGGGAAAGCCAGCAATGTAAGGTGTCCATCCCCAGCACAGCCTCCCTGAGTCTGCAGGAAATTCAGCCTGGGACTGTCACTCATTGTACTTGATTCGGCTGAAAAAGCAAAAGCCGGGTACAGCTAAGAGTGAGTACGTGATAGAAACAATGATAAGACAAGGGAGAGCAAAGAAAAAGGAACAATTGATTTAATGCCTTCTTCATTTGTATTTAAATAAATAAAGATGCCAATAGAAGGCTCTAGGCACCTTACCACACAATTAACACAACCAAAGAGAAACCAAACTACGCACCACTCCCAAGCAGCATGAAATGATTATCCAGAATGTGCTCTGCCATCGCACAGAGAAAAAAAAAGACTCGCTCCAGCCCTCCCAGCCTCTCGCTCCAAAGGGTGCCATTTGCAGCGTGCTTGCCGTGTAGACTTCTGCTGGGAAAGAGGGATAGCACACCCCCAGGATCTGCTGCTGCCCTGCCAGGGACCCCCCTGCACCCTTTACCTGCCCACGGACGAAGGAGACCGTGACTAGCACATGGGGAGGGGATACAGCGTGCTGCTCTTCTTTCTCTGGTAGTGCTTAGCAGGAAAAATGTTGGCTTGCCCAAGACCCTGTTGACACTGAAGAATATTGTTGGCCCTGGTATAACAAGCTGGAAGACTTCTGTGTCCTAACGAAAAAAAAAAAAAGGGGAAAAAAAAGTGATTTCACCGGCAGTTATTTCACTAGCAGGACTGTTACAAGCTCCAAGCTCATAATGTTGTTAGTGTTTCCCCCACCACCATGCAGTTTGAATCGTTTCTGTTTTCCATTAGTATCTCTTGCCCAACGCCGCAGCTGCACATACGCCCCTCTCCCCGCCGGCGGGGCTGGGGCTGGAGCTGACAGTCCTCCTGCTCCCGGCCCTCAGCTCCGCAGGGACTGCCGGACGCCTTCCCCCGGCCTGTGCCCAACACTTGCAGTGGGAAACCAGCACCAACACTGCTGCCCATGCTGGGTACTCCACGAGGCAGGGGCATGCCAGGCACCAGGGGTTCAGGCAGGACTGTGCCTGTTTTGGGTGCAGCGCCTGGGTGCTGGCAGCATGCCGGATGCTTGTCCCGCCAGCAGCAGTTACATGGGCAGAGGTCAGCGCCTGGGTCCAGGTGGATGAACCTCAATTACAGCTGTTAACCAGAGAGAGGTTTTCTAGCAGTCAAGCTCCAGCGCTAAGCCAAATGCCGAGTCGCTCTCAGAGCCGGGGCAGAGTGCTCCAAAGTTCACCTGCGATTGAACAGTTCGTGCTGTAGGAGGGTCCCTCCTGTCCCCTCTCACCATCCCCAGTGATGCCCAGCCCAGCCTTTCACCCAGGAGCCCCTGAGATGGTACAGTGCCGCAGGGAAGCTCAGGGGCACGCATCAGGCCAGGACAACAGATCAGGGACTGGGATGAGGCAGAGGAATGGCACATACCCGTGTGAGTGATGGTCCAAAGAAAACTAGCAAAGTTGGGGCGTACAGCTAGGATCCAGAGTAAGCAGGCACAGAGGCTAGGTGTCACAAGTAGGGACAGTAAGGGAATTACAGCTTGAAGCTGCTAACTGCTGTTTTATTGCTGATTTTTTCCTGCCCAAATATCTGTTGCTATTATCAGGCAAATTAACAACCACAGTTGCTGGGAAAAAAATCTCTGCTGCAGTAATGGCTCTCTGCTGTTGTCAGCCTGAGCTGCCTGCTCCAGATTCTGCATGAGCTGGTATCTAGACCATCTAGGTGACTGCAGAGGTGCCGGAGGGCAAGCCCAGACTGGTGTAATGCATGGTGCTGAGCACTGCCAGATCAAAAGAAAGAGCCTGCCTGTGTGGGCATAGTAAGGACCAGAGCAGTAGCTGGTTCTCTAGACCTCTGGCAGGTGTGGTGTGAAAAGGAGCGCAGCCTTTTAAGTCATGTGCGAGCCAGGGACAGGAGACTGACACCACCTCCAGCCTTGATAGCCTGGCAGAACTTGAAAACACAGGTAGTCTTGAACCACAGATAGTGGTTTTGCTAGGTTAATCCTTACATCTCCTCAGCTCTGGCTCTGGCCTCATAGTTGACCTCCAACCATCTGCTCTGAAAAACGCATGAAGTCCTGCAGGATGAAGTTACAAAGAGGAGGCTTTCGACACCTGAATTACTTCCATTTGTCTTTGGGTTCTCTGCAGGTTCACAGTCACCAACCATAGCAATAACTGGAGTGATCCTTATGAAGCAAGGCAGGATTGCCAAACCAGGGGCAGGTCTGAAGGCACTTGGGAATCACAGCTAGATAAATCTCTGCAGTGGTGGGGATGATACCTGGTGACAAGGCAATCCTCAGGAAAGCTACACCTCGTGCATCTGGCAGGTCAGCCAATGCCCCGAAGAACCAATCTGCGTGGTCCTGCAGCATTTGCCACCTTGGTGACACTGACACCTATGCAGTACAGAGATTTAGCTCTGCTGCTGCTAGCTCTGTACCAGACCATACCAGCATAACAGAGCTGGTGGGACATGAGTCGTCATGGGTCCTGTACTAGTCCTGCTTCCTCAGTTCAGCAGTGTGTCTTCTGTAACAAGCCTCACCCTCATTACTTTGTGCACAGCTTCAAAAGGGTGCCATGGCTCTGTGGGATCAAGGCCAGAGCTTTGAAGTCTACAGGGCTTCAAGGTGCTGCACGGGCATCATAGTGACTTGGGTCTTCACTGGCACAGACATCCTTGCACCACCTTTTGTGTCATGGTGTCGAGATGTTTGCAGTATCTAGGGGGAGCAAAAGGAGGAATGAGTGACATCAGGAGATTTGTTTCTTATGGGGCAATCCAGAGGGCTCATCCCAAAGTGACCTTGGGTATGATTTGCCACCTGCCCGCATGCCAGGTGTGCCTCAGCACGCACTCCACATACTCCCAGCCTGGCAGTCAGCATCAGTGTGTCCCCACAGTGCGCACTGCCCAGCTCTGAGCCTTCTCCTCGAGTTTCCGTCAACTGCTAGAAAAGCTCCCGCTCTGTGGTCCCTGGTGGCCAGAGCTCACATTCAGCAAGCACAGCCCAGCAATCCTGCAGGAAGGCACGCTTAAGTCGAGCAGCTGAATATATCTTCTCCCTCATCCAGCAATTATTTTGCTTCCTCTCCTCATTCTAGGTCCCTGGCCTGAGTGCTTCTGCCTCCTCACACGCTGGATGCGGTCCCAGCAGTGCTCAGCCCTGCGTGTCAGCTGGGACCGCACACAGCTGCAACATCAGGCACGATCCGTGATCCCAAACAGCACCAGCTGTCACCGCCTCGACCCGCTGGGACTCGGTGGAACGGGGTTTTTCTAGTTCATGTGTTCTGGCTGCCCTGAGCCTCAGAAACCCTTCTGAGCTGTGCATTACTCAGCAAGCCCCAGTCCTAACCACCGTCCCAGCAAGGACAAGCCACAGTGACTGCGCTGCCTGCTCGGGGACAAGTGGCAGGCAGAAGGAAGTGGTGACCCTCGCGTGGATCAGGGAAGCTCCTGGCAGTCTCTCAGCAGGCTCCTGGGCAGCAGGCTCACCCCATCCACATGCCGTACAGGTGCCGAGCTGAGCTCCCCAGCGAGCTCCAGAGGCACACATGGAGGGGAGGGTGAGCCAGGGTGGGTAGTGAGGATGTACCAAAACTCTGTGGGAGCATGCATGGAGAGAAACCTCTCCTATCAAACATCTAGCCTCGCAACAGTATGGGCGACCTCGTCTGGCTCCCAGCGTACTCTAAACACTGGCGGGTTGATGTCAAAACTATGCTGCTTAGGGTGGAACAGCTTGGTCCACTTCCAATGTATTTCCTCAGGAATCTCTTCACTGGCTCCAGGGAGAACTGCGTTGGGGCCCCGAGGGAAGGAGGAGAGATGAGATGGGGTGCTGTCATGGAGCAATCAACCTGCCCTCGTCAAAGTCATACAGCCGTTCTGGAGGCAGAGACAGCAAAGGAAAAAAAAAAAAATCCAGAAAGGGACAAACTGACATTTGGAGGTATCTGGCTCCATAATTCTTCGTCTCCCCGGTATTTATTGTTTGTACATCAGCGGCGATTAGTGCCCCCGCCAATGTCAAGGCTTCCCTGTACAAAGCACTGAATAGGCGTAATGAGAAACAGCTCCTGCCCTGAGCAGCTTGACTGAAGGAGAGAGCCAGGGCAGGGGGAATGGGGGACAGGGATGGGAACTGACTTGCTTACAGTGGCAGGGGCCAGGGGAAGAGCTGGGATCACAGACATGCGTCTCCCCACCTCCCTTCTCTCCCTCTCCCCCAGCCCAGCGCCCTCAGCAATGTAACCACACTGACACTCCTCCACAGCTCCGTGCGGAGGTAATTAGTTAGGTCTGTGAATTACTTAATTTCCAGGAGCGGTTCTTTCATTACAAACACCACGCAGCAGGCATTTTACATCTACAGCTACAAGAGCAGCCCCTGAGCCCGCAACCCTTTGTCAAGAGTAAAAATAGAAAACACTCACAGTAGATGGGAAGAGAGTCAGGAATAAGGCGAGGGCAGGGAAGATGGGAGCACCACAAGTTCTGCAGAAGAATGGAGGCTTCAAAAATCTGCAATTATTTCCAGAGCCTGAGTATGCTGCATGCTTGTTTTGGCACAGCAAGATGGCAAAGAGGGTGGCTTAGGGCTACACGAAGCCATCTCTAACAGTTATTTGGATTCAAGCACCTTAGACTCACTCCTAAGTAATTAGGGAATCCATCCTACCCCAGAAGTCACATCTTTCCACGTGGACTTAAGCTGAACAAGGCCTTTGCCATTTCCATCCCACCAGGGTCCAGCGTTCCAGCAGTGTGGGGGCTCTAGCGGGGCTTTGGGGTCATAGAATCATAGAATCACAGAATCACCTAGGTTGGAAGGGACCTTTAATATCATCGAGTGCATCCATCAATCTAACACTGCCAAAACCACCACTAAACCAGGTCCCTCAGCATCTTGTCTACCCATCTTTTAAATATCTCCAGGAATGGCAATTCCACCACTTTCTTGGGCAGCCTGTTCCAATGCTTCATAACCCTTTCTGTGAAGAATTTTTTCCTAATATTCAATCTAAACCTCCTCTGGCGCAGCTTGAGGCCATTTCCTCTTGTCCTATCGCTTGTTACTTGGGAGAAGAGACCGACCCCTCCTTCTCTACAACCTCCTTTCAGGTAGCTGTAGAGAGTCATAAGGTCTCCCCTCAGCCTCCTGTTCTCCAGGTTAAACAACCCCAGTTCCCTCAGCCGCTCCTCATAAGACTTGTTCCCAGCAGCGAGGGTCAGGCCAGGCAGAGGAACACAGCTGCAGGCAGGGGCAGTGGAGAGGGGCAACAACTGCAGCCCCCAAGAGCGCCTGTGGAGGAGCGGTGAGGAACGCTGGGGCAAATACATCCTTGGGAGAGAGCTCCTCTGGGGGATGAGAGGCTGCAGGAGGGACACAGAGAAGGGGGCAGCTCCACCCGTAAGCATAGCTGTGCCGGGACAGGTCAAAGCTCCAGGCAGCCCAGTAGCCCGCCTCCGACTGCTGTGAGAAGGAGATGCCAGAGGACAAGCAGGTACAGGGCTGGGCGAGCAGCATTCCCACTGCCCGTCCTACCAGCCTGAGCCCTGGCTGAAGCAGGGGTGGCAGTGGGGGTGGCAGCGGGGGTGCAGGCTGCTCACGTGGGGCACCGGGGGAACATGAGCAGGGCTGAAGTGCTGCTCAAGTGCAGCGTTGCTGCACAGCCACGGCGTGTGACAGGCATGGAGCGACTGTGAGGTCGGGGCAAGGGGGTGATTCCATGCTGGGGAGCTGGGGAGCCATGGCTAAGGTACAGGCAAGTGTTGGGTGGCCAGAAAGAGGGAGTCAGAGAAGATGTTTTAGAAAACAATGGAAGAGGAAGATAAGGAATGGAGAAAAAGGTGATTGATAGGTCTCTAGAAGATAATGCAGTAGGGAAAGAAGAAGGTTTGGTGGAAGGTGGTGGTGGAAGAACAAATCAGAGTAAAAAAGAGGCGGCATGAGAAAGAGAGCGTGAACGGAGTAAGGCTGAAATGAGAGACTGAAATAACGGTGGGGAGAGCACCCCTCAGACAGCCTTCAGAAAGGAAGTGACGAAGAGAAAAGAATGAAACCCCTCTCATAAAATGCAAGGGGGAAAACTGGATATCGTTTTATCATTGAGTGTAAGGTGATGCTGGTGTGCAGGAACCCAGTGACTGAGAACCACAAGCAGAATGGCGGAATTCCCCAACACGTGCTTGCACACCACAGACACAAATAACTAGGGGGTGAAAGGGCTGCGTGTTAAAGTGGGGTGATGCCCAGAAGCATGGCCCACCAGCTTTTCTATACGTTTCTGTGCTGGGCCTGGAGCTCAGGGACAGACCCACCCTGGGCAAGAAACTCTTGCGTCGGTGTCCCCCTGGCTCTGGAGACTGCTGGGGGGGATGCTGCTGCCCTGCGGCTGTGGATACCAGCCTTGGAAGCACAAGTATCCTGCCTGCAGGGAGCCTGGACGCTGAAAACCTTGGACTGCTTTGAACAGCTTCGTCTCCTCACCTTGGGTGATCTGCCTCTCGCCCGCACTGAAGGCTTAAACCAGCCACAGGGAGATGACGTGAGCACCACTCAGGGCCTGCCCGGACTCCCCAGGATAAGTGCGAGGCTGGCCTCAACACATAAAGGGAGGAATCCAAACACCACATGTCTATGGTCCCTGCTCCAATGCTCCTGAGAGGGTAGTAAGATCAGTTTCCCCCCATAACTTCCTTTTTTTATATCGCTAGCTGTTTGGGGTGGAAAACGTTGACTGGGGATGTCTGCGGACACCTCGCTGAGCAGAAAGAAGAGCAGTGAACATCAGAGAACAGAAATCACATCCCTTGTCATGCAGGCACCACCCAGGAAGGCCAGCCTGCAGCTGCTCTGGAGGAGGGCTTGGGCACAGGAGCGTTTGTATGCTCTGCCACATGCAGTGGGTTTCTTCACTGAGGGGATCAAACGCATCATTTACAGCTGTGATTATCAAAGCCAATCTTTCGGTTTCATTGGTCAAACTGAGGAAATCTCCCAAGCGCTTGTACAGCTAAAATAAGATCTTGTTCACTGGAGATTATGCAGAGCCATCTCTTTCCAGGCGTATTTTGTTAGCAAGGGATTCACGAGGAATGTTGACATTTAAGTTGTTGTCACTGCGTATTTGAGGCTGAGTGTACATTAATTACAGGGCAGTATAGCTCCCAGTCTCAAAGCTCCTTTTTTTACCAGGGGGAGGGACGCAGGGCTGTGCATCCCCTGTGCGTGAGAGAGGTCGGACCTACAGGGCGCTCCAGCAGGGATTTCAAGGGGGCAGATCTGGGGACGAGTGGAGAGAGTCCAGTGTTACAGAGGCAGCCTCAGCTAACACCATATTAAGGTGAACGGGGCAGTGTCCTCTGATCACAGCTACCGTCGTTTCAGGTGCCCTGCAAACATAGGCAGGCGTCATCTTTTCATATTTAAGGAACTGGGAAATTACTAGAGGTTCTTTGATTGCAGAACCACATCCATCTCCAAAAGAAAAGGGAAAAAAGACAGGGTGGTGCCACTTGATATGTCTTTTTGATGCTGAGATGGCAGGTAACATTCAGGGGTGTGCTCTCCTCCCCTCCTGAAAGGTCCTCCCGTCAGTATCTGGCCCAGGCATCTCAGATGACTCCAAACTAAACCAGCTCAAAATATCAGCGCAACCATCCATCAAATCTCACTCACTCTGGATTTCAGATCTCGTTACAGTCCAAAAAGGCTCAGGCTGAAATTCACAGTTTCATTATTGCCCTAGTATTTCCAGCACGGACGCATTCAAAATACCGCAAGAGAAATGGTGCCTCGGCACAGGGACATATGGCAGCAACAGCAAAAGCTGCTCCGGTGCAATTGTTCAGCTCCATTTCATGGCGAGAGCTGCACAGAGGGAGGGCTGCGTGGCGGGGAGAGAAACAGAGAAACACGCCAGGCTACACAAGAGCTGACAGAGGGAGCGGGAGGAAATGGAGAGGCAGGCGGGGAGGAGGACAGCCGGAGACGAATGCAACTCCAGGGGGGAGGCAGCAACAACNAGGGGAGGGAAAGATGAAGAAAGGGGAAATACGGGAAGGGGGAGGATGGGGAAGGAAAAAGAAGGAGGAAAAATGGAGGGAACGGGGAAAAAAGAGGGGAAAAAAAAAGAGAGGGAGGGAGGGAGGGGGAAGCCTGCATCCACCCCCAGAGCCGGGCTGGCGCGGCGGCCCCGGCCCCGTGCGGCGGGGGGGGGGGGGGGG